>CAKNXH010062784.1:0-18545 GCA_932178445.1 Andricus quercusramuli
ATAGGTGTATTTTACCGCGGTTCTACTGGGGGCCATTGACATTTTTTTTCCAGATGGCAGTTGCTCTTAGTGGTACCCTGCGGTGGTTGTTTAACTTTTTTTTTTAATTATATATATATATATATAATATATAATGGCATCGAATTGAATTTCATATTTCTAGAATTCTAGAACGATCAGATTAATACATAAATTAGGCAAAAAGCTTCAAAATTTTATAAAATATTTCCTACTGCTCTTAGGTCATTGAAAATCTCCCATTTGTCCATAAAGTGACTATGTGGAATCCGAAGAAATCCCTGAGGAAGAAAAAAATAATTAGGAAAGAAGCTCTGATTTATAGAGATGAAATTCATATATTTCCACTCAATCCATTTTTTTTTCTTTTATGGATTTGAGGACGTTGGAAATCTCCCATCTGAAAAATTGGCTATTTGGAATCCAAGGAAACTCTTCAGAAAGAAAAAAAAAACAATAATCGAGGAAAAGGCTCTACTAATTTTAGGCCAACCTAGGTGAAACAGTTTCAGCTTTATTGAAACAATAAAAAGTAAGGTCCAAGTAATCGTGATAGCCCCAATAATCGTGAAACTCGGTTATAATTTAAACATATTTTCAAAAACTATGTGTAAGCAATATTTAATTATAAAAACCATTTATTTTTAAAATTTTATAGTATGAAGTATAATTTCAAGCAATTCAAATTAAATAAAGAGCAAGAAAAATGACGTCAAGATTAATGTGGGACGTTTTTCCTTCGGAGAGTCGAGTAGAGCTAAGCTTAATCGGTTTTACTTGTCCCCACTTTGGAGCAAAATTTTAAAATTTGAAATTTTTTATCAAAATGGAACAAATTTTTAGAAAACTCAATAAATTAGCAGATTTCCACGAAAATCTGAACTAGGGAGGTTTTCGGGTTTCTGATCGTAAATCTAAGGTTAAAAAAAAAATCTACAATTTTTATCCAAATGACCCAAATTTTTTGAAAATTAAAAAACTAGCTAATTTTCATGAAACTCAAAAGTGAGGGATTTTCGATTACGCCATTTTCTCATTTCACTGCTACTTTAATTTTACTGGAAAACAAGTGAAGGGAACTATATAGAAACAATTAAAACAATTGCATGCGCCAGTAAATGAAGTGGAAGCGAGGTGAGAAAGTAACGTAATCGACCTCCCAGGTCCAAAATTTTAAATCAAAATTAAAAAATGTAATTTCTCATCCAAATAGCCTAAATTTTTGGAAAATACAAATAAATTATCAGATTTCTACGAGACTCAGAATCAAGGGGGTTTTTCGGGTTACTGATTACAAATTTGAGGTCAGAATTTAAAAGTTCGTTTTTGCTCCGATGGGCCAACATTTTTGAAAAATTCAATGAAGTGGCGGATTTTAATGAGACTCACTATTACGGGGGTTTTCGGGTTCCTGATCATGAATTTAAGACTATAACCTCAAATTTTGAATTATATATAATTAAAGAATTTGAAATTTCAGCCCAATATCGCCCAAACACTTAGAAAAAGTAGGGTAAGTGCGGTAATTACTGCAAACAAAAAATCAAGACGAAATTTGAGGATAAAAGACAAGTGTTTCAATGATATATTCGTTAAGCATTAATTCTTGAAGCAATATTGGGTGTTTAATTAATATAATTCAGTAGTTAAACCCAGAAAAGAAATCAGATTTACGTGAAAAATGCGAATCTGAAGAAATGTTCCATCTACGTATTACTGCGGGATTGCATGGTTTACTGCGCGCCAATTACTGCGGTGGCCCAATTAATGCGCTTGTAATATTACCATTTTATTTTAAGTGAAGTTACAAATATTTTAAGAAATTTACACCTTGTGATTCATGTAAACTATGAGAAATAAGCATGACTTACTTGAACACTTTCAAGTAAATTGAGGTTTCGTAAAGGGAAACCCAGCTTTTACAGCTATGACATATCCAGCAGTAAATCGTTTTCCTCTTCGGTAAGGCAAATGCACCTATTTGCGTCCGTACTCCTATTTGAGCCCTAGCCTAATTGCAAAATAGTAATTTTAATGAATTTTTGTAAATATTAATTCAGAAAGAGTATTTATTTTATTCTATTAACAATACTCTACATGCGCGTCCATTCGAATATGTGTTTTATCAAAATTTATAAATATAACACGAATTTCATTGTTCATGTTGCGCGCCGTAAGTGACCATTTGTGTTTACTAGTGCACAGTGAGCAAATTCTTAGTAGAGCGGACTGTGAAACGGACTGTCAATTTCGTCGTTATTGCGGATCCGGGAGAATGATTACCACGTAAGTCAAGTGTCGTGTGCAATCCAGATCAGCAACCTATTCAAAAATCTGATTTCATCACACGATAATGGTCAGTGAATTATTTGTTCGACACAAAAGTCGCTAAGTAGTGCAACAACATTTTTATGTACATGCATGCGTCCGTATGTTTAAAATATTCGAAATAATTGAATAGTGAGTGTATTTATGCTGAGAATTGTCGTGGGTGATGTGAAAAATATTATTCTCTTTCGATATGCACTGTTTTTTCCTGTGGCACAGCCTTTAAAGTGACATAAGTTTTATCGGAATAATTCGAGTCTGTCATAACTTTTGAAGAGCGGGCGCAAATAGTGTCCTACAAATTCTGTCCCTATTTGCGACCGAACGATTCAGTATCACGTGGACGCAAAATGGTGCACGTATCAATTTGCGTGCGGACGCAAATAGGGGCGACACGTGGACGCAAATACATCCAAAAACGAATCAGGTGGATGCAACAACCTACAATGACATCTTTGCGTGTGTAGCATTTTGTCTAAACAAACAAATTTTCTATAAAATAATATATATTCTTAGATCAGTAATAGTTTTTTAGCGAATCGAAATGGATTACGCTTGTTTATTTGTCTTAAATTGTGCCGTAACCCATACACGGACGCAAGGAGGTGCATTGACCTTACTGTTGTTCTGTTACAGTTCTGTTGCAGGCCCAGACTTCTTGACTGCATATTTATTGCATTTTTTTGCTCTCATAGTTGACTCAGGAACTTTGTATTTCCTACACACTTCAGCAACCGATTGTCCTCTCTTAACCCCCTCTAATGCGAGCAACACATCTTTTTTTGAATACTGAAGTCTCATTTTCTTCTTTTTCCCGGTTGCTCTCACTTTTTTTCGCAAGATTTCTTTCTTTCAGGTTTCACGATTTTTCAGCAGATAAATTCAAAATCATTTAACATAAAAGAGACACTGCGACACTGACAGGCATTATCACTGGCGACTGAGTAAGGTTAGTTTTGAGGTTCTGATATAGCGCCTAGGAAACCGCAGTAATACATTCAGCAAGCCAAATCGTGTACCAAATACTGCCTTGGTAAAAAATATATAGAAATACGTATTTCTTTTGCATAAGCATGCATTTTGAAAAAAAATACAATTCCTTTATTTAAAAAAATATTACAATAAGTAGTTCGTTCCCCGAAACAGAATTATAATCAATTTTTCAGAACTTATTTAAGACCCGCCTACAAATCGAAGTAGTAAAACTATCAGTAACGGGAGCATGCGAGATTCAAATTGCAATAAATTAGTTAGAAACATATTTACTGGAGTTGATTCATTGATGATAATTATTAATGAATCACATAATAATTTTCTACATTGTTTCGAAGCATTATATACATTCAAAACATTCTAGATCATTATTTATATATTTGAAACTACAGTAAATAGAGCATCCGCAGTAATGCCCACACTTAACCGACTGGATTGCTATGAGACTCAATACTAGGGCGTTTTTCAGGTTTATGACCACAAATTTTAGGTCGAATAGAAAAATTCTACATTTTTTATGAAAAATGAGCTTAATTGTAAAAAATGGCTTCTTTCCATTCGACTTATGTAGTACTGGCGAAAGAGTGGTTCCAATTACAAACTTCTGGTAAAAATTTAAAAAATGGACATTTTTGGACAAAATGGGACAAATTTTTTTAACATCAGAAAAATTGACTGATTTGCGTGCGACTTAGTACACAAGTTTAGGGTTTAATACTGAGTGAAACAATATTGATAGATTTATAGTTTAAATTGCATATTCATTAAGATCATTATCATGTTCAATGTTAAAAAGAACATTAATAAATACAGAATTTAAATTTAAATCTATTGATACTCTTCTTTCTATTGCCTATCACAACACCGTATTGTTACACTTAAGCATAAATCCTTCAAAGCTTTTTTACATACAAGTTTTAGTTACTTTTTTCTTTCCTGAAAACAAATTGAATTTCTCACTACCATCAAAATCTCTCGTCAGCAAGTCGCAAAACCTAATATTACTTGTGGAAATCCGCAGTTCTGAGTCTCCTGGAAATCTGACAATTTATTGAAATTTGACAAAACTTCAAATAGTTATACAATCTGCAGAAGGCAATGTAATCAGATAGCCCAATTGGAAAATCTGGATACCTCCTTCTATTTTAAATATCAGTTATATTCCACTCATGGCAAGTTTTTGAAATTAAATTGAACAGTCACAATGAGACTGCGTCCTCAGAAATTATCAACAAAATTGATATCCGCGTAATAAAAATCGTAAATTTTTATTTTCGGCCATGAAAAATCAGGACCTCGCACAAAATAGCAGAAAGTCAGGCACGAAAAGTGCAACTTGAGAGGCGGATGATGTAAAAATTACTTTCTCGAACACTTCTCATCCTCAAATACGTGTCCCAACTTTCTTTTGTCCAAAAATATCATAAACATATGAAAATTAACTAACTATGCAAGCATATGGCCTAAAGACATCGGCACAAATTTCTGCCATTATCATAATAGCGTTGTCCAGTTGGATAACTGGAGTAAATATTGGTATGCAGTGCACCCCCACAAATTAATTTCTGCCTCGTTTCACTGTAATTGAAGCTCGAGTTTCGAATTTCACGACGATGCATTGCTACCGGCGATTTGACATAAATCCGTCATTTTTCAGTGGAAATAAATCACCGATTTGGTGGACTTTTTCCGAAAGGGCAAAATTATCGGTACAGTAATCGTAGCAGCGGCAGCAAACCAGGCAATGCTAGTGACACGAACATATTATAGCCGGACTGAGATCGGTGTTTGACCAGTGGTCTGCCGCTCGTTTGTCCCATAGCATGGGGACATGGGGCTTATAGATTTGTAGACGAGCCACGGTCATTCGACGCTGCGTTTGACCACACCCTCGATTGAGCTAAGATTTATAGCTTTTCCTGCCTCGGCCTCTACGTTGCCTTGTTACCAATTCCGATTGCCAGTTTGGCTTGTAACTACCGCATGCATGTACTATATCTATAGTTCCATACTGTTTACACTTTATGGTGTATCGATGCACGTATATATGTACATATAGCCATTACTTTAGCAACTAAGTGCCACTGTCGCTCTCTCGAAATCCACTTGTATTTTACTTTCAAGTTTTACTTTAGACTTTAGAGTCGCAGTCTCTTGACGTATGGATGAATTTGTTTTGATGTGAGACGTTGTTTATGAGAGAGTTGAGAAAAAATGGCGAACAAGCTGAATAAGGGGAGAATAGGTTGTACCTTGCCTTTGGATTTTCTTTGATTGTTCGACTTCTTGGTTGCGCTTTAAATATTTTGAGAAACGTGAGAAACATAAAGAGTTGCACAACTATTTTAGGTTTTTCTGAATAATTCGTCACTTCATGTTTTGAATTGGCAAAGAAATTAAACTCTTTCAGTGTAAATGAAACAAAAACTTATTCAGAAATGGTCTCCTTTAGTATACCTATAGGTTATGAAAACAAAACGACAAAAAATAGGTTCCAGGAAGAACCTTATATTGTATAATATATCAATGGTAACAAGACACCAATAACGAGAATGGTTCTACATGACAGGGCAAAGATCCAGACGTAGATGACAGCATTTTAGTTCATTTGTGTTCGACCGTTGATTTGATGGTCTTTCAGTAATCAGTGATGCGTATTGCCTAAAGCAGTAATATCATTGGCGTAGCTTCTAAGCTCTGAAAACAAAAATGGGTGCAAATATGACTATGCTATCATTTGGTTTTGATATTAAAAAGACGCAGACTCTTATTTTTAACATTGTCCAGACATTGTAAAAAATGAACGTCTAGGTCTTTTTATTGTCAAAACCATATGATGGCATCGTCTTATTTACACTCGTCGAAATTTCTGCATATGCCGGGTAATTCTGACGAGTTTTCTCTTGAAACCCTATATGATTTCTAATCTTATAGGCAAATCTCCGAAATCTCATTAAAAAGAACTCTATTAGATGATGGTCTTATTCACTGAAGAAGCACCCAAGGAAGAAGGAAACTTTTGCGAAAGTTGTGGATAGGAATTTATTCCAACCCAATCCGAATCAATGCGAACCAATCTGAAGCAAATTTTCAATCCTTGTTCAGTCACCAAGTTCAATTTAAACTCACATTTCAATAATTCGTACAATCCAAATGAATAAAGATGAATCCGAGTTGGCATTAATTTCCACAATTATTTTATTTCAAATTGTAAGACTTAATAATTGAACAATGTTTTAAATTAAAAATGTTCCCAATCGAGTAGTTTAAAATTAGGTTAAAATTTTTTTTTAAATGCAATAGGAAAACTGATTATTTGATTATTTTGGTATTTGAAATTTCAGGTCAACTTCCCTTTTTAATGTTTCAAAAATTGTACAACTTAAAATTGGAAGCCTTGATAGTCATAAAGTGACTAATTTCATATTGAAAATTTCAACATTGTTTCATTTCGATGTTAAATTTAAATTTGAACTACCAACATTGTATGGTTTCAAATTAGAATCATTCAAAGTAGTAGAAAATCAAGTTGAAACCCTCAACAGTTGTCGTATAAATTAAAAAATTTTGAATTGAAAGCATTCAGAATTGAAAGAATTGAAATTTGTCAATCTGAAAATGATGAACATTTAAGAGCCTACATCGTCAAAGTAGAAGGCACCAAAATTAAACAATTTTGGTTTTCACGCCTACAAACCTAAATAATTTTAGTACTGAACATTTAAAACTAAAAATTATTCAATTTAATGATTTAAAAATTGCTGCGAAGCTCTATGAGTTTCCGGTGTATTCATTTGTGCTCATTTAATGAGTAGTTTTCTTCATCATAGATAACAAATCAATTTGCTTCCTCATAGAGGGAGGTGGTGTTGAACTCACATGTACTAATTGAGAGTTCAAATTCAATTTCTCAACTGACACATTCAAGAAGAAAACCTATACGAGTCTATTTTTTAATTCACATACCTTACAAATGATACCATTTCGACACCTGAGTGGAATAAGGTGATCGTTTCGAATCTACTTGAAGAAGAGGCTGGTTCGAAGTTTGTTTGAACAAGGTGTTCGTTCCGAAGTTTTTCGAAGGAGGCATTGGTTTTGAAGAAGGCATTCGTTCGGCAAAGTATTTTATACTGGAAATTTTGTAGTGGTACCACCTCGGGTAACACTGAGGCAACCGATCGAACTTATTCAAAAATAAAGTTTGCTTTTTTATTTGAGCGTCTAATGCATACTACTTGCATAATTATATTAAATTAAGGTAATACAACAACACTGTTTTAATTTGTTTTCAAAATACGATATTATTTGTAGTATCCCATGCAATGCGGTGAGTATTGAATAAAATAAGTTTTCTTTGAATCGAAGAAGATGTCTTAGATTGCATTTTTTGCTTTAATTGAACGGAAGAATTAACAGCGATTCAAACTCACGATATAGCTATTTCCGAAATAATATGAATACACATACTATAATCCTTGGCTAGATCTCCAAGGGCTACAACTTGAATTGCTTTCAAATTCTCAAAGAATTCTCCAATCAAGTACATTATAGGGCATCGCGCAGAAGAATATACATGAGTATATTCGCAGACAACACAACATGTGTCTTCAATTTCTTTGAATAAATGAATATTATTGTAATTTCATATATTAAGTGAATGTATTTATTAATGTATGAGAACTATAATCCTTTGTGCGCTCACAACCTCAATAATTTTACTAGAAATATAAACAGTATAATATTCTAGTATCCCTTGCAAAAAAAATCTATTTAACACCACATTGCATTACATTCTACAATTAATTTATAATACAGTAATTTCAAGAAATGTAAAAGTTTAAAAACTAAAAAGAAATAGAAAAGTATTCTTATTTTTACGTAATTATGCAACTAGTATGAACTAGAAGATTAAATACAAAAAAGAAACTTTATTTTTGAAAAAGATCGATTCCATGGGTCAGTAGTACCACTAAACAATTTCAAGAATAAAATACCTCGCTGAACGAACGCCTTCTCCGAACAAACTCCGAACCAACACCTTCAAGCAGATTGCGGAACAAACAACTTATTCCACTCAGGCGTCGACTTCAAAACAAGGCCTTCAAAACTTAAGAGTTTTTTTTATTTTTAACGCATTCGTAAACTATTTACATCGATTTGGTTGAAAATATAATAAACTTTTGACTTCGCAAATAATCGAGAGAATGCACTTGCTCATAAGATAGTGTTATCGAGATTGGTGGTCGTTAAAGGCTGGCAAACACACTCCATCTAATATGATGGCCCCCGTCCGAGTATAACCATGCCAAGAGATACTTAACTTTCGTGATTGAACAAGAAGCCTCAAACAATTGCATGTGTCTATTTATGTGTAGAACTATAATCTGAAGTTTGAAGATTTCAGAAAAGAATTGATAGAAGAAGATTTTGAAGATATACGTGATAAAGTTTACGAAAATCTCTGTTTCTTTATGTCAACTGATCCCATCATAACTCTAATTGTTTAGATCGTTGCCTACGACAATGTGGACTCATCTTATGCATTTCGGTGTAATGTTTCCCCGCATTGCAGTTCTCATAGACCTGCATGGATCCCTAACGACATGTGTGCTCGTCCGGCGTGAAGAATAGGATGCGCTCACGAGTTATTGCGCCTTTCCGGTGTTTATATAGGTGTCCACGAAATGCGTCCATTAGGGTGGTCCAAACATTTGCGAAGTTTGAAAAGCGAAACGTGCTTTTCGAATGTACTTGTTTCCTTTTGAAAAAAAGAATATCGCTAAAGAAATGCAATCCAATCGGATGAGATCTTGTACTCCCTTATCAAGGTCAAAGATTAAACTCTAAATATCTTTATCGCTTTCTTACTTATAAACAGTGTTCAAGACAATATAAGCCTATTTTTTGGTGAAATTAATGGTGTTGTGTAATTTCATCTGAAAAAATGTTAGAGAAATTATTTCACATAATTTATTTTCTCTTGTAAGATAATTAAGACCCCGACGAGGGAGCGCAAGATTTCATTCAATTTGATTATATTTCTTTTCTTTTTTTCATAAAGGAATATGAATTTTCAAAATCATATTGCACTTATCAAACTTTGCGATTTTTGGACCACCCTTGCGTCCAGCCTGACGTTTTAAGACTTATGTCGTTAACTGGCCCTAAAAACCATTTTTAATTTTTAATTTTCGTGGAAGAATGTATGCTCAGTTGAAGAAAGTGCTTTGAACAAAGAAATGAGAAGCGAGTTGAATATAAATGATTTGGAACGATTTAACCTTTTCCATTATTTTGACCTGTCAGACATTAGGGAAAGGCTTCCTCCTGAATAAATTCAATTGGTATCTTGATCATTATCTTAGATACGAAATCAGATGGAACTTCGAGCGTGAAATTGATTTCATTTATGCACTAGCTTCTCTCATCCAAAATGCTAAGAATAAGTGATAAGATTATTTGAAAAGGTGGATATGTAGATGAAACATTTACTAACAACAAATTATTCAATGTGAAATTTTCAATTTGGAATTGAATCACACTGAAATTTACATTATTTCATTGGATTTAATTTCATGGCATTTAAAAGATATTTCAACTAACTAAGAGTTTTCCTTCTGATTTTTAATTAATATTAATTAATTAATACGGGTTGCAGTAGTAGGTCTGGCAATTCAAATTCTTTAGGTATTTTTTCCCCTCATATATGACTGTTCTCCACTAAAATATGCTTTAGTTGGAAATTTGGAGTTTTTATTGTATAGTTTTAAGTAAAAATTACTAATTCAAGTAGTCAACCTATTTCTTAATTCAATGCTGGAAAACTAATTGCATGGTAAAAAAAATTATTTAGGACTGTGTATAATAATTTTAAAAAGTTATAATAATGGATAACGTGATAAATAGAAAAGTTTAATAAAACGACGCTATGGTGTAACATTTCTAACACTATTGAAACAAATCTAACTAAATGCTTTGTAAAAATATATAAACTAATTTAGGAATGTATATAATTATTAAAAAAAGGTTATCAAAATGGGGAAAGAGGAAAATTTAATAAAATAACGCAATAATTAAACATTTTTAACTCTATATTAAAACAATAAGAAGGCCCTATTCTGAAATTGTAAACGTAACCTAGCCTGTTTTAATTTTCAAAAGAATGCCTTCTGATTATTTACACAAAGTTAAGGAAAATAAAACTTTAAAAAAATTACAGTGGGTCAATGGACTATAAATTAATTATGAATATTCAGGGTCCTCAAGCGCTATTTTTCAACAGAATTCTGTTTTCGATAATCAAAATTTTTTACGGTTGTACATTTTTCTAGTTTTCTATAAAAAATTTCAATGGCTCGACGTCGGAGAAAATGTCAAGAGAGTAAAAAGTTTTATTTTATGTCCATGATTAATGGTAGGTATACGTATGGCAACATTTTTAGGAAAAATTATGACAATAGTTGGCCTGGATCATTCTTCATTAACAAATGAAAGGTCTAGACAATTTCTTCTTGAAAATAGCAATTTTTTAACTACAATTCACGGAGAGATTTTTTCATTTGACCAGAAGATTTCTTTATCTAACCTCGATATATAGATAATGTACAAGTTTCACATTTTTCTGAGTAATTCATTCTAAGGTATAACTATCAAAAAATATGTAAATTTTGTTTTAAAACATCATTTGCTTGTAACGCCAGAACTTTCGAACACTTATGATACTTATACTTTACACCTATGATACTTATGATACACTTATGGCTTACACTAGTGTGATAATTTTTTTTGTGAATGAATAATTAAATTCTTCAAAAAATTTGTTTGATCAAAAACTGACCAGGATTTCGGAAAATAATCAAGATATTCGTAATTAGGGGACTTTTTTGACTTTTTAAACAAAAGGTATCATGGGGACATCTTAGTGCATAACTGCATACTTAAGTGTTGAAGACGACTGGACTAGTAATACAAACATTAGCATACAAATCGTGGCATTTTCTTTATTTTAGTTGAAAAATTAAATAGCATATTGCGTGACATTCCAAGTCATGCATGCAATTTTTCATCATATCGATAATCGAAATTTCGACTTGAGATGCCTGTGGAGCGGGTCGACAATCAAATTTTCTGCCTTAGGGTTGAAAATTTAATTTTCGACCCGCTCCACAGGCATCGAAAGTCGAATGTTTGATTGAGGTATGATGAAAAAAAAATCCTTAGTTTTCTTACAGAATGTTTATTTCAAGTTGAAATATTCAGAGTTTCGAAAACATAAATTTTACCTTTTCATAGCACATGTATAATTTCAACCTTCTACTTTTCAGTCCCTATGCACTCTAAAAACAGACTATTGACTGTCAAACGATTCCATTCACTATTAAAGGATTTTCCATTCAAAATTGGCATAAGAGGAAATCCTTTCATAGTTAAAGGATTGTCGTTTCAAATGGTATCCTTTACCTATGAGAGGATTTCCTTTGATCTTGAAGTAAAATCTGTTTTCGGACAGAAGAAAGAATAACTTGAACGTTAAGTGAAAACTTGTTGCCTGGTATTACGTGCAAGAAATGTACAAAAACCGAACTTTGGTGAATGTAAATATAGAATCGAAGCTCTAAAACACCATTTCACAAAGAACGTCTTACGAACTTTCGATTGTCAAAAGCATTAAAAAAATGTATACTTCAATTGTGAAAAGCGGAAAAATCAATGAAAAGTGAGGTTATGCGGATCGAAAATTGTTCTTTCAATATACGTACCTTCCAAAGGTTTCGCGTAAAAATCTGAGATTCCTAATTTTTTGAATAAATCCATTTTCCACATCATTTCGCACGTTTTCTTACTCACTTTATCAATTAAGGAATACATCGTGCAGTGAAAAATTCACTCGTGCGTAGGCGCAGTTTCTCCGCTAGCCAACAAATGAAATCCTCTAATAGTTAAAGGAATTCTTTTCAAAGTCAAAAGAAATCGTTCATCAGTAAAACTACTTCCGTTTTGCATTTAAAGGATAAGTCTTTGAACAGTGAAACAATTCTATTGATGGACAAAAGAAATCTGCTTAATTTCAAAGGACGCATTTTGAAAGGAACGTAATTTTACTGTTAATAGACTTTTTCTTAGAGTGTGGAGTAAAAAGTACTTTTTAGAACCTAGGGGGTAAAAATACTTTTCAGTACCTGGGGTGTGAAAGAGAACTTTTTACCCGTGTGGAGTAAAAAGTGAAGTCACAGTTGAATGATGAAAATTTTATATCTATGATCTCACATTTTGGACTTGCGAAGTTATCGTCAGGTGATCAGTTCATCGCGTGGAGAAATCGTACCAACCAGAAGCGATATGCTACATACCACAAATTACCGATAAACTACTATCATTTACCGTACATAATCTCCACGAAATTTCAATTTTTTTTTTACATTTCCAAAATTAAAATAGTTTAAGAATTTCCCCAAAATTTCTGAAATTGTCTACACTTTTGGTAATTTATAAATTTACCATAAATTTTAAATATTTCCCTAATTAACGAAAATTTCCTAAATTCGTATTAAAATGAAAATAAAGATTTCGAAATGCCTCTATATGAGCAGGCATCAAGCCTGGGTTACAAAAACGTCTAAAATCATGCATTTTTTATAAAAAAATATTGTATGCACCAAGGGGGAATCATAGAAATAAAGCTTTAAAACATATAAAGCTGAATTAAGAAGGTAGGAACTATTAATGGCGCTAATAAAATAGGAATAATTATGACAGATTTTTGAAATTTAGAGTTGATTTAAGAGTTAACCTATAACAATTAAACAGATTATTACTAACTAACTAACCAAAACTTCGTACTTGAAGTTTCGATTTTGTATGGGATCTAAAATTCAAAACGGCACGTCACGTCAATATTTGATTTTTTAGTATTTTCCTGTCAAGAAACTGTTAAGATAGCCAAGAAAGATCTGTTTTCTTAAAAATTGAAAATTGCTATTATCTGCTATCTTTGATTTTAATTAAATTTATACAATGAAACTACACTTTCCGATCATCCGAAAATGTATTCTTCTTATTTCGAAACTTTGATCTTAATCATGAAATCTTCCAGAACATAAAAAACTCGATTTTGCAAGAAAAGTAAACAAAAAATTGAGACATAATTTCGTGACATTAGCTTCCCCAAACAATCTATGGATTTCGGTGTCTGTACAAGACCATCAAAGGGGGTGAAAATGATTCCTTGTCCCGGATGACACATTAGCGCAGCACGTTCCTGGGCAACTATTCGCCACTGACCCTTGACCTCCCGTCCGATCCAGCAATTAATCTGGAATTGGATAGGAGATGGCAAATTCTACTAGTTTTCAAGAGTAACAGAGATAGCCACCCCAATTCTCTTGGCAAAAGCGTAGGAGCGAAGCTAGGCGACCCGCTGAGGTGGGGTGAGCGAGAGGTTCGCCTTGGCGGAGGAACAGGGTGGTAGACTGGGGTAAAGTTCACTCGAGTGAGAGTACGACGATCACACAGGACATTGAGCAGCGCGACGTCGACTGCGCCAAATTATAACTTATTTTATGACTTTTTTACACCGGCCATTTAACCTGCCAGGAAACCGAGGGAGTCACGGTGGTCTCGCGACAAATTCGGAAATGAAATCACACCCTAATAACTTCCAGGCTTGGACTCATGGTAACTAAAAAGCGTCCCCCTTTTTTCCCAGCTTTTAGCTCAAATTTTTATCACAATGCAGGAAAATAGTTGATCGACGAAAATGGGATTGGCTTGTTTGTGAGAGTTCAGTAGTCCCTCGCCGTATTTCAGACTGCACAGTGATGTTATATTTCAATCTGAAGTTTATTTATGAAATTAATCAACAAAAACTCCCTTTACTGATGTTTCTCCCCTATCATTTATACCTTCTATAATATAGTTGAACTGGAATTGTTCCAGTGCATACAATATTTAAGACTTGTAAGCCCTTCAAATTTCAGTTTTTCAAAATGAAAACTTCACATACATATATAGACATTTTCAAATTTGATACGCTTCAATTAACAATTTATACACATTTAAACTATCCTAATTTTATGTTGTGGTAGTTTTGAAATTTTGAACCTTCTCAACTTTAAATACATCACTTATAAGTTTTCAAATAGTTTCAATTAAAATTGTTCCATTTTCTATGCATTATGGTGGTTCTTACATTCAAATGATTGATATATTAGGCTCCCGCCCCCTTGTTTTGAAGTGTGTTAACATAAAAAAGATACTCTGCAATTTTTAGCCCAATCTGACGATATTTCGAGGTTTTTCAGGAGCCTTGAATTTTTCCGTGTATTTTATATGGGAAAACTTGAGCAAAAGATTCTAAGATAAAATTCTGAAATTCTAATGAAAGCTAAGCCTACCTAGGGCTTGCATGATTTTGAATTTTTCTGATTACAACTTTTGACGGACTAAAAAAAGTTGTAATTAGAAAAATTCAAAATCATGCAAAAATTAACAACTGCAGCGATCAAAATTTTCACAAAAATGGGATATTTTTGCATTTACCCAGAAAATTACTTGAAACTTGGTTAAAAAACCTTTTTTATTTAAAGGAAGTAATAATGTGTACAATATACATTTTTTTAAATAAGAAAATGCCGGCTGATATCATTTCCAGAAAATCGCATTTTTTGTCATTTTTAATGGGTTTTTCATACTTTTTCGTCAAAACTGATATATTTCGTGATAGAATCAACTTTATTACCGAAAAATACTTATGCATTACCAGTTCATTTTTTTACTTATACAATTGTTTTACCTACAAATTTTGACAAAATTTCGTTAAAAATTACTAAAAATGCGATTTTTCCGAAATTGTTATGTATACTTTTCGATAAAAAGGTCTTTAACCAAGTTCCAAGTACGCTTCTGCTCAATTTTCTCCAGATAAAATAAACAGGACAATTCAAGGCTCCTGTAAGACCTCTAAATATTATCCGACTAGGATAAAAATCGCAGAGCATCTTCTAAATCTTACGCAATCTTACTTTTAACCTGAGACATCGAAACATCTCAAACAATACGCTTCCCATGAAAAAAATATCCGTAATAAAAACTTTTTATTTTCGAATAACATCCGAGTAGTATTGTTTTTCAACTGTTACAATATTAATTTTTTATGTATCTTAGGATTCAACTATCTACATTTTCATTAATATTTTTGAAACTCCCGAAATTTGAAATTGAAAAAATTCATTTTATAAGAAATTTTTTTAATCGTTCATTTGAGCGTTCTGGACTTTATGGTCATAATTTGAAACTGCTTTTTGATACTTCAATTAAGTCATCACAAATCATACATAACAATTTTTGAACTTGACATCATATTTTATGTTCTTCTCTTTTACATACTACTAAAAAGAATATCGAATGTACAAACTTCAAGAGCTTAACAATTTAAAGTTTCTCATTATCAATCGTTATGGAACTTAAATTGTTTATAGTTGTAAATTCCGCAAAGTTAGATTTATAAATTTAAAACGCTGTTGACATAAAATTATATAAATATTGTTTCTTCAACCTTTTCAATTTTCACGTTCAACCGATGAATCATTTGAAAATTATTAGCTTTTGACAGTTAGTTTTTTATTTATTTCTTAAAAATTGTTCAATTTTAGCCGTAACAATTTTATTCTAAAATGTTACATAAGAATCATAAACGTTTAATTTCGAAATGTAGTACATATTTCATCTCAATTTGACCTTTTTCAAGTAAAAAGTTTTAGACAAATTTTGGTTGACAGTTCTAGCGTAACATATGATGCTGAATGCTAAACGCTGGGAGGGTAGAAACTATTGCTTTAGTATGAATCTGTAAATTATGATTCTTCTACATTTTACCAATTCAAATTAAAATGTATTGATTCCTGAATTCTCCTTTAGCCAGTAATTCAATGTTGAATGTTTTCGGGTTAATATAAGATCTTTTATAAACAGGATAAAACAATCTTTCAGATTTAAATAAAGACATTTCAAATTTATTTATTTATTTCAATAAAAAAAGATGACTTTTATACCATAAAGTATGATTCTTCAATACAAAAAGACGAATTTGCAACAAGCAGTAGAATTTTCAATGAAAAAGAGGATAGCTTTTTAACCAAATAGATACATTTTCAACAATCCTTTTAAATTTTCAACAGAATAATTCAATTTTTAACCAAATTACTGATAAACCAGAAAGAACCAGAAAAATTTGATGCATTTTTAACCAAATAATTGAATTTTTATAAAACAGATCAACAAAAAAGATGAACTTTCAATGAGAAAATACGAATTTTCTATCCCAATAGGCGAATTTTCAACAAAAAATTTGAAATTTCTACCAAAAAAGAGAACTTTTTCACAAAATACTTGAATTTTCAATAAAATAATTAACTTTGGAACAAAATAGTTAAATTTTTACCAAATATCTACTTAAATTTTCTAGCTACAAAGATAAATTTGCAACCAAATAGTCAAATTAAAAAAAAAGGATTAAACTTCCCCAAAAAAACAGTTGCATTTTCAATTCAATAGTTGAAATCTCAACAGCAACAAAAATTTCTTAACCAAACAGTTGCATTTGCAACCACATAGCTTACATTTGAAGCACATAGACGAATATCACCGATTACACTCAATGAATTTCACGTGTACAGTGTGGCAACCTAACTTAGATTACATAGTTTCAATCCAGTTTTTTTGTATTATTTATTGTTATTTATTGTATTATGAGTAAGGTGAAACGTTTATTTTAGGAAAAATACTCAATTTGTGATTTTCAAAAGGTACTTTACAGTATTAGACAAAATTCTATATGATACTTTTTATTTTTAATTTAATTATAAGATATTATTTTCTAACAAGAATTACTATATTTCTACAAAAAATGTATAAATAGTAATAAGTATTAACAATATATTAATGAAATTGATTACAATCAATAGAAATTTTCATTACTATACTATTATTCAAAGCATAAGTTAAGATGAAAACGCAATTTCCACGCATGGTAGTGGTAGTGGGGGCAACTTTCGAACGAAGATTAGGAGAAGCGGTCTTATTCGGAGAGGGCTTATTGACAGGTTGCACTGTAGTTAAATTTTCAAACAAAGAGTTGAATTTTGAACCAAAGAGGTAAACCTCCAAACAAAAAAATAATTTTTTAACAACGTGGTGCAACTTTTACCCATGTATTTTTAATTTTTGAGAATACATTTTTAACAAAATAATCCAATTTTCAACAAAAGAAATGAATCGTCAAAAATAATAATGAATCTTTAACTGGAATAGATAAGTTTTCAGTTAAAAAAAGCAAATTTATACAAGAACAAAAAATGAATTTTCAACCAAAGTAATGAATTTTCAATTAAAACGAGGAATCTTCAACAAAACATGATTTTTTAGAAAAGTGGTTTAAACTTGAACCAAGTAGTTCAATTTTCAATCAAAAAAGATGAATTTTAATGAATGATGTAACCATAGATTTTTCAAGCAAAAAAAAATGTTAACTTCAAATAAAAAACAGTTATGTGAACAAAAAAAGACAATTTTTCAACAAAATAGGTGAATCTATAGGGATCGTCCACATATTACGTAAGACGTTTTTCTTTTGTTTAAATCAAGACGAGAATAAAATTGCTGTGAAGTTGAGAAAGACACAGCGATATAAACAAAAGAAAAACGTCTTACGTAATATATGCACGATCCCTAAACCAAAGAAGATTGAATTTAAACCAACAGTTGAATTATTATTTTTAAAAATATGAAACATCTACTCAAAGTAGATGAATTTTTAAACCAAAAAAGATATAAAAAATCTGAATTTTCAACCAAAAAAAGATTTCAGTTAAATTTTCAATAAAAAAATGTAAACTGCCAGCAAAAAGTGAATTTTATACCAAAATAGTTGAATTTTCAACCCAAAAGACAAATTTTCAACCAAATAAAACTTTTAACTAAGAACATAAATATCAGGTGGAAGCAACTGTGGCAAAACTTCATTTTCAAAATGCCCTAATTTTTCCCTGACCAATTTTTCATGTTCTCTGTCCAATAATCTTTTTTTATACGGAAGAAAACAATTACAAATTAAAATTTTTAATTTATTATCACTGAGAATTATTCAAATTGCTTCTTAGGGGCCATCCATATACCACGCGGACAATTTTTCACCACTTTTTGACCCC
>CAKNXH010062784.1:24600-108068 GCA_932178445.1 Andricus quercusramuli
GTCTGAATAATGGGTGATGTGTAAGGGTAGCAACCCCGTAAAAATTGGATATTCAAGAAACCGTTCTGACAGAATATCATTTTTTAACCTCCTAAATGATTAGGGCCAAACAAAAATTCGGAAAAAAAATCTTCAATTTCGTTCATATGAACGTTCGTAACTTCAAGTACATCATTTTATCCTATTTTTTGTCTAGGTTAAAGTAGCATTTTTAATTTACTTTCATAAATAAACTGTATAGTTCTTATCGTATTCTAATCCATATATACATATATTTGAAACTATAAAATCCGCCGAATAATGCAAATAGAATTCAAAATCTCAACCTAACCAACAACTCACTCTACATGTATTTTTTAGAGATATATACATGACTTTAGGATGAATAATTCACCAAGAAAGTCAAAAATCTTAATGGAAGGGAAATCCAAGTTGAATTAAACCACTTTTTAACTAAAATTAATGATGAGAATGGAAGATAAAACGTGCATACTTTGAAATTATCGTGTTTGAATTTTAATACACACTTTGCATGAAATGATGTATTGTGTGTGGGGCAAAACAACTTCCAATCCATGTGCATTAAAATTCAGTCATAGTTTTCTAACACTGATGTAATTATATAAAGTAGACAACCATTTAAAATTGTTAAAGGTCATAAAAAACTTTCAGTTTCTAATAATATCTTTCAAAATATAAATGTATCAGTCTGCAATTTTTGAAATATTAAAAACCATGCGAGAGTATTCCTTCCTACCACGGAAGAACTTTTATTTCAAAAAAGAGAACCAATTTGAATTTTCAAACTCGAATGACTCCAAAAATATTTGTTTATTAACAAAAATTTGATTTAATTAACTTCTTTGAAAGGGCGCTAGAAACATAATTTTGACTACATGACGTCGAAGCTTTCTACATGTCTTTTACAGAATTGTAAAAGTGAAATTGCAAGTAATTGTACAAAGCAAATTGACAAGTGTAATTATACTTCTAACTCACATATCTCTAACAATTTCTTGGACTTAATCATTTAAAATCGAGCTTTAAGTTCGATTCAATTCGGGCAGGATACCCTCGTACGTCGGGGCAATTTCTTCACGGTGGCCCCCAGCCAGCATGATTCTTTTGTTTTACTTTTAGCGCAGCTCCTGGACATAAATGTACTCAATTTGACCCACCCCTGACCCCGCTTCCCTAACATTCTCTGAGTTCCAACGAGATCCGCATAAGGGAGGAACAGCAAACTCGCACACTTGGAAGCACATACTATACATATGTACAAATATATGTCTGGTCGAATAGGTGGACTACAATATGGTGGAAGATAAGAAGGCCACATATGGTCTTCACTTTCAAGGGTGGCCGAAAATTTGGTGGCCGTTCAGGCGATAACTATCTTTCCCGTGGCGTAGATGACCCTCTTATCTTATCTTCATAGTTGATAGATACGCTCCTGGGATAGGCGTTCTGGTGAAATAAAAACGAGGGTCATCCCGTGGATGCAGCCGCCACGCCTTAATTAAGTAGCTGCGATAGTGCTCTCACCGACGTTATATCCTTGTCTTAATCATAGGACATTGGTATTATAGCACCAATCTACCTTCTGTGGGAGAATTATATTGTATCTTGATCATCCGGCTAGTACTTTCGATGCGTTTTTATGTCTTAAAGGACAGAAACACACTTTTGAAACTTTGCAAAAGCAAATGTTGTGCTGAATTGTGCTAGACAGATTTTTTCTAAAAATCCAAATTTTGTTAGGGTAACTCTGAATCTAATGGATTTTTGCCATTAAAAAATAAAAAGATCCTAGCGATTACGAATGTGTTTTTCTGTTTAAATCGGATAGACTCAAGTTTTATCGAATCGTAAAATAACTTTGCAAAATATCGTTTCTTTCATTTAAATATGTTCGAGATAAAACATTGGCTCACTGAAATTCGGTGCATGGAAAAAATGGAAATGTAGGCTAGGTTCTCAGAAATTTGGTGAGCATAGAACAAATTATTTCCGCGAGCCGAGATAAATCGTACATTATTGCAAATAATCAGTGACCGCCCCTGATGAATAATTGACCCTGATGAACACATTCTTTCTTTAGGATTCACGTTGAATTATTGTAAATTCCTTTATGTCTGTCAAATTCTGCAGAATTCACTCGATTTTTTACACTTAACATGTTATCTTTTGAATTCTTTTAAAGATTTTGAAGAATGTAATTTGATTTATTTTTAATTTTTTGAATTCTTCGGAAAACATGGAATTCTTTCAAATCTGCAGAATTGTAAGAAATCGAGAGAATTCTGCAGAATTTAAAAGACTTGAAGGAATTTACAATAATTCAACGTTAGTTCTAAAAATTTTAGAGGAATTCAAAGAAGTTTCAAAAAATTCAAAAGATTTCAATTGAATTGAATAACGACTGCAGAATTAAGTAAACGAGTGCATCTTAATTCAATAGTAGACTACCGTCGATCAAAGTTGTTGAATTTCATGCTTTCAGAAGAATTCAGAGAATTCAAAACATTTAATTCAATTCTACATTAATCAGGGACAGTCACTGATTATTTGCAATAACGTACGAATTACCTAGGCTCACTGAAATTATTTGTTCTACTCTCACCAAATTTCGGAGAACATATACATTTACATTTTTGTCATGCACCGAATTTCGATAAACCAATATTTTATCTCGATCATGTTTAAATAAAAGAAATGATTTTTTGCAAAGTTATTTTAAGCTTCGATAAAACTTGAACCCATCCGATTTAAACAGAAAAATACATTCGTAATCGCATTTTTTGTAATGCTCGAAGCAAGGTGAAGTTACTGCCGTAGGAGAAATTGCTTTTCGGGGTCGCATGCACACTTGCAACTAGATATTCCCCTACATGTAATTTCAATGCCCTGCAGTACCCTAAATATGGCACCAAGCCCAACAATATTTTGGAACTTTTCGATTTGACTTTTTTTTCCTATCCGCCATTACAAGGAGCAACAATACTCCTGGGATACCTTGTATATTCTGGACAATATTTCTGCAAAGGTTACGAAGTTCAAAATGGTTATTTTAGTAAAATATCACAACTTTCAGAAATTGCTAAGAACAATTTGTGAGTTTCTACAATAATGCTATCAATAACATAAGGAAGTACGGCAGCAAGTTTTTTAACTTATTGTTACGATAAAAAAATATCCATGGAAGAGACATAAAACGACGACTTTTGTGTGACTGTTAAGATTAGAACCATCGACAAGAGGCCAGGTTCACCGCGCTTTTCAAGTAAGGTAAGATTTTAAAAAAAATTAATTTTTATGGAAACTAAAATTTAAACAAAAATGAAGAAGTACAAAACAGAACTCTCCATAAAATAATATTATTGATAAAAAAAAAGCAAATAAGGACTTGGGATTTTCAGGGTGGCCGCCACTCTCTTAAAATGAACCAGTAAAATCTCACTGGTTGAAACAGCCAGCGGCGTGTCACTGACAATCAGTGAGGTTCACTGGTTTACTAGTACCAGTAGTCATCTGGTCATACGCGTTGTCTTCTGTCAGCTGGTTAGGTATGACACTCACCATTCATCACTATTGTGCTTACATTTGCAAAATTATCTTTTCAAAACCGCATTTTACTTTCACAAAACTAAATGAGGACCGAGCTGCAATATAACGGTATATAATATATTTCGCCTAATTGCGGGAAGGCCCCTCGTTATGCCAACGTGTAGCGTCGCTCAAAGCTAAACCCAAGTGGACAGGGGCCTCCCCACTTTAAGCGAAAGATATTATTTTCCCTGCTTCTTGAAGCCAGGCCCCAAATATTTATAACACAAACACTAGTACACAATAAAAATTGTTTTCACTCGAGAAATGCAAAGACCCGACGGAGACACGCGCGTACCAGACGACTGGAAGTTCATGTCTTGGCCGCATGGAGCGTTATATCAGTGGTTGAATCTGTCATTTGGCGGCACTGGTATATTCAGTAACGCTGGTGTAGTTAGGGATAGTATACTGGTGAACCAGTCAAAGCGGGAAAATCACTGGTTCGCCAGTGATAACTGAAGGGTAGAAATGCAAAAGTAGTCAAGCGCCATTTTTCATTTTTTTCAGGAGAGACTAAAAACATGTTGTAAATTCAGCGGGACCATTTAAGAAAAAAATAAGAAAGTGCTTTCGAGATACTTTCATGCTCTATCGAACTAAAAAAAGTTTGCTCACGAAAAGCTATCCGGTTTCGAGAAATTGAATGAAACAGGTCACGTTTCGAGGTTAGATTTTGGATCTGTATCGACTTTTAACATCTTTCAACATTCATTGTGGAGTCAATTTGCAGTTTAAGAAAAAACTAAAAATTTGAATTCTAGCTATTGAATGGACGAATTGATTTCCAAAAAGTTTGTTAAAAAAACATCATGCAGTTTCGCGAAATTTGAAAATCCAATTATGACTTCGAAATGGTGTAAAACTGACATTTCAACTTCAAAATAATGACGAAAGCAATAATAATTTTGCATATTTCCAAAAAATGAGGAATTGGGTTTCAGGTTATTTAGTGCTAAACTGAAGGGATCCAATAGTAATTACAAATAATTAGCCAGTGTCGAGAAAAATGAAATTTGGGTTTTTACTTTGTGGTTAGAAAACCTTCTCGGACTGTGAACACAAGAACACAAATTTTGAAAAATGATGCCCCAAAAAAATCCTTTGGCAGGCTTGTGTAATTGAATTTATCTGATTTTTTGAGCTAATAAACCCGATTTCGAAAATTTGGCGCTTGACTCCTTTTGCATTTCTACCCTTCAATTCGAAATACTGATTCAACCAGTGACAACTTCACTGACTCAGTTTAAGAGATCGAACTTCTATTTGGAAATTCCCTAAATTTTCCCTGATTTTTTGCTAAACAATTCTTCATTTTGCCTGACATTTAAAGACTAGAATTTTATTCTTGTAACATCATTATTAGTGATAAACCTTTGACCGATACCCAAATGCCCGGGACCCTGTGCGGGTACCAAATGTGTCGAATAATACCCGTGTTCGTGAGTAACGACACAAATACGGGCACTCGTAAAATTTTCAGGCAGTTACTCAAAAATAATTAGCAGAATTCTGAGTGCCATGCAAAACTAAATAGTCTTAGGGGCCATTCATTAATTACGTAAGGGTTTCATCATTTTTGACCCCCCCCCCCCCCCCTTCTTACGTAATATTTAACTTAGAATTTTTCTTAATAGCGTTGAATAGTTACATGTCATTAGAAAAACTAAAACACGTTGTTATTTGACATAAACAAAAGATTTTTATTTTTTGAAAAAATAATATTAGTCTTTGGAAATAGTAGTAGCTACTGTGATCGTTCGAATTGAAACAATAATTGACGTAGTAATATATTACGTAAGAATGGTTTTAACCCCCACTCCCCCCGAGGTAAGATCATGTAGATTTTTTACCCCCCCCCCCCCCCCCCTCCGGACCCTTATTCAATTAATAAATGGCCCCTTAATATAATAGAAGTAGATCCAAATAGAATTTATTATTATTATGAAACCTAACCAAAGTAAACATGCTGATAAACGATAGTTGAATTGAGCTTTATTAATATGAGGAATACCATAAAAATAGTTTATTTGTAAAATGCCGAATTTTTTTAATTTTTTGATTTGTTAATACAGTTTTATCAAATTTTCCAAGCCTTAGACACAGCCTTATTTTATTGCTCAAGTCAATTTAATTTTGAAGTCCAGAATTCTATTAATTTCTATATACAGAACTATATTTAATAATCAATAAAACAATCTAAGGATCCTTTAAATGTTATCGTTAGATTTTCACGAGGTTAGGAATGACTTGAAAGTTTTATTCCAGGAAATAAACTCTGCTTTATAAAAAACGGATATTTAATGTTATAATTGATGATAATTTTGCGTGATCTATTCCGCATTGTTATATGAATGTTTTGTTTTTTGATATAATCAGGTTAACTAAGTTATTAATTTTGCTAACCATACACGGAGAACAAAATCGGACTGTTATAGTAGGCTGAGCTCTTAATATTACAGCACGGAACTTCATGTGCGACATTGGTATATGAATTCCTACCAATATTGGCATCAGGTCAGACAATTTTAGCATTAAATGGCTCATACCATAAAGGAACTTTGCCTTACCACGGTTGTAAGAAAACCCATCCTTGTACAGTATGAGTACTCTTACAAAAGCGATGTTAGGCCACGCGTACCGGTGCTTGCTGTAAAGCTAGGTTCGTAACTAGGCGTGGCCTAATATCTCTTTTGTCAGAGTACTCATACTCTGGTAGAGTGAGTTTTTTTACAAATATAGCAAGGTGAAGTTCGCGCTATTTTCGCGAGCGATAAAGGCTTCAAATGTATTGAATGAAACCTGCGACAGAAGCATGACTAGTGTTCTTACTATTATAGTCATATTTTTTTCTCCGTGTAGAATTTAATTATTTATTCAGTTACGAGTACATGATTGATTTTATGATTACTTGAAAGTAAAACCGGGAACGCGGGTAATGCCCAATTGCACAGATAACCGAGTAACCGGGTATTTTTCAAGATATTTCGGGCATACGGGTAATACCCATCATGAACCAGGTATCCGGACCCTCAAGTATATCCGAGTACCCGGTTGAAGTTCCAATCACTAATTTTGAATATAGAATCTTTTTTAAACTAGCCAACAAAATTTCCCTGACTTTTCCCTTACCTGCGGCGACAAACTTCCGAGATAAGATTTCAAAAACTCGATTTTTTAAATTTCTTTTTGACACGCTCCTGTCTAAATGTTGCACATACAAAACTTTGAGAATAAGAATTCTCAACTTTTTGACAATGACCTATTTAGATTTTTATTGAATATAATAAATTGTCAACGGCGATACCACGCTGAAAACACCAGTTCCCGTTAGATCACTGAAGTTAAGCAGTGTTGGGCGCGGTTAGTACTTGGATGGGTGACCGTTCGGGGAATACTGGGTGTTGTTGACCCGTCGTGGGTGTGGTGGACCCACACGGTAGTATTTATCCACCTAGAAACACTACCCGAATCGGGTAGTGAGGCAATGAACTTTCGAGTTCGAAATGCTAATCAATTTTTTTTTTTTTTTTAATAATAAATTGTAGCTACTTTTCAGTAACCACGCCTTACATTTCCAGTTCGTGACCGACATCGACATTAGGAGTATTTCCGGTACCAGTTGTTTACGCGGTCGTTCAGCAGAAATGACAAATTACGAACGTTACAAAAATGGTCCTGTGGGAGCTGAGCTACGAAACCGACGGCATGAGAAATCAGACCATTGTGCGACAATAAATATATGTGATATAAATACATATTTCCCTGCCCTTCTGGCCAGAAGAAGTCCGGCAATCACTGCAAACGCTCTGGTCTTTTCCTGCACGATATAAAAGGACAGTCCGAATGTAAGAGAAGGGCGAGGGACTCACCGCACATTTCGTATTCCTCGCGCATTGCCTTTATCTCCCCACATTTTTATTGCATGCTGGAGTAAGAATATGTTTTATTTATATTTCATATTTCGCACACGCAGTTAAGATAGGACGGATGAATATCCAACTAAAGGTCGGACATCACAGAATCATCCCGAAATTCCAACACGTTTTGGATTTCTTTCAGAGTTTCAGTAATTTTACAATCTTAAATATTAATATCATTTCAAACACTCCTCATCTGAATTTTTATTAATGGCAAGGATATGCTATTAACACTTAATATATAATTTGCGTAAATGCAGAATGGCCACTGCAAACTTGGAAAAAATGCCAACTAAAAGAATGGACTACAAGTTATTCGAAATCTATATATATATATATATATATATATATATATATAAAAAAAAAAAATAAAAAAAAAACTCAAACAACCACCGAAGGGTACCACTAAGAGCAACTGCCACCTAAAAAAAATGTCAATGGCCCCCAGTAGAACCGCGGTAAAATACACCTATGGCCATGTCTCATATCCGTGAGATGGGTGGTCACAGGGCACGACGAAATCACAACGACAGGACGGAGAAACCCTCGTGTGTCTTGAGGACACGAAGCGACCCAAGGATGACAGCTTTCTTCACCCATCTCGCAAGTGCCTTGGCATATTTTTGGCACGCGGGTATGGCTTTAAGGTTACGAACCAGTGATAATTTAGCACCTCCGAGAGCACCTATCACAAGGACAATTACTCGTACCGAATATTTTGTGTACAGTCGTTGCAGCTCTCTTCTAAGGTCTTGGTACCTCTCCTCTTTTTCTAAAATAAATAAATATATATATTATATATTTATTTATTATTTATATTATTATTTATTCATTATATTATTTGCTTTCTCATGCAGGAAGCATTAGATATTTTTTTCAATAATAGACAAACAAATATTGTATTCGAATTTCTAATTTTTCGAGCTGGAAAAGGGATGCGAAAAGTTCTGTCGCATCCTATCCCTTTTCCAGCTTCATGATTTCTTTACAAAAATTGTCAGAATTAGTCTATTTGAAAATTTATGATCAAAAAGTCTTTTCTATTCATACGTCAACTTTGAGTTATGTCGCTGAAAAAAGTTTTTCTGTTTTAAACAGATCATTCAAATATTATAAATGGGCATAACTTCCTTAATCTTCAATAAAATGTATCAATGTTATAGGTCAATCGATTCTTCTTGTATCAACACGATGTTAAAAATATATAAATTACCATAACTTCCCTACTCTTCAATAAAATGTATCAACTTTGAATTATGCTAATAAAAAAAGTTTACTATAAAAAAAAAATTTCAAAATATTATTGAGTGCTAAAAAGAATGCAATAAATATTTTTCGAAATCCTTCGGTCAGTCTCAAGATAATAGTAGTAAAAATAAGCCCTCCAAATTTCATCAATTAATCTGCAACCATTTTCAAGTTATCGTGTTCACAAAAAAGTGTCACATCCACACACACACACACATATCCGGATAATTGTTTAGGACACTGTATTAGACATTTTGAAATTGAGGAAGGTTTAATTAAATGAATTTAAAAATGTGAAAAATGTTACCAAATTAATATATATTGTTAAGGGTCTAAACTAGAACATCTGGTGACATAAAATGTTTCAAATTGCATAAATAAATGAATATTAATAATTTGCTTATAAGCGGAATTTAGTCAACACTGAGTAGAAAGCAGTGGGTCGAGAAATTTCAGCGTAACAAGTATGTAATAATAATGATAACAGTTAGATTGTAATTGCTAAGTAAAATTAAGACCCAGTTTAGAAACCGCGTACCATTTCCTACAGGTTGGAACACTTGAAAAGCCTTTAGCAGAGTAACATTCTGGTATTTCATCGCTTAAGAAACGTGAACTGAGTACTAAATTCGTTATTTTATATCTCTTTCACATTGTGATTGAAAATAACTTTGTTTTTACGGGGAAAAATAAAATATGGTGATCGATCCATTGTGACCAGACGACTTTAGAAATAAGAACAATTTATTTTCTGACCAAAACGTTAAATTTGACTTTGAAAATTATCCGACCCAGCCACTCCCTCCTAAATAGCGCTAAGTGTCTTGATTTTTGTTTTTTCTTTCAAAATAATTTAGAACCTTTCACTTTCCAATAAAAAAATACATGATACAATTTCTATAAGCACTAAATACGAAAACTACTGTATTCCAATATACATCAATGATTTAAAAATATTTCATCAGGTCAAAGAAAACGATCTAACGGATCTTATTTTTATTTAAAAACATTTGACTGTCGGTGGTCACAAATTTGAAATCAAAAATAATATTCTGAAAGGAAGTTAAGTATTGGGTACATAATTACAAGAATTGGTTTTCTTTTATTTTCCCTCCGCTCTCCGCCCGACCAATTGCTTGTTCCTCTAAATAAATTGCAAATACATAACCTTCGCAGTATCGTGATGAGAGGAGCCACGGGGCCGAAAGAGTGGCTGTGCTCAGTCAAGCGTGACAAACAGCTAGAGGGCCGCACTCTCAGCGCGTTAGTTGCATCTGGTTGCACCATGCGTACTAATTCGAACAGAAATGGTTCATGCAGCAATGTCTGCTTACGTTTGAATTCCCCTGACTTAATACCAAGACCAAGGCTATGCCTGGCCTAAACCAGGAATAAACATGATTCTAGATTGATTGACTTGAAATCCATACTGTGTTTTATAACCTTATCTCATATCGCTATAGTTTTTAGACATACAAATTATGAGAAAATGTATATCCCGTCAAGGTGACTCAATTGAAAACAAAACATTCGAACTAAAATTACTTTTGGTCCACAGCATTGTTCTATTTAAAACTACTTAACAGCATACTGTACACTACAATAAATACCTCGAAACAAAAAATGATTTCTAGTTTACTAAAATTACTTAGATATCTTTGAGGGGAATAGAAGTGAAAGGTTCTTGATATATTATGCCTTTAAACGCTAAAAAGTGTAAATTATTTCTAATTATTTTTAAAAGGGACAAATCACTTAAGTAAAAGCAATAAGTTCGATAATTAAATAATAACTGACATCACTGAAAATAATTTATCCTAATTTTATTCAAAATACTACCCCTAAGAGTGAAAAAACCCACATATAGGAAGTTGAAAACTTACAATGTGCTTTTTTCATATATCTTAGGTATTTTTGGCATTCAATGATTGAAAATGAAGTTTCAAAAGGTAAAATGTGTGCCAGTGATAGAGAACTACCCTCAGACGCCTAGAAATTACCTCTGAGAACGATATTTTGCTTCTTTCTTTCACAGTTTTGAACGTCATTTCTCATAAGAAAAGTCCCAGGATTTTTTTTATTATTATACCATGAAGCCTTTTCCCTCTCGGAGTAAGCGTGACTTGCTCGGTTGGAAATCAGTAGTGCGTAGATGGGTATGTAGGTATACGGTAGATAGATATATAGGTGTTAGGTATAGATATTTTAAATTTAGTTACACAATTTAAAACATGTTATATTTTGATCATTTATTTTTTAAAGTAAAACGTTTTTCATTCACATAATTCAAATTTGATGTAAGGATACAAACGATCCCTTGACTCGACAAGAATCAAGTAACCTATAATATTGATACATTTAATTGAAGAGTAAGGAAGTTATGGTCATGTTTAGACCGAAACCATTTCAAATCAGGCAGGTTCTACACTTGAAGTCGCAGAATCTCTCGGGGACAAACTATATAGTTTTTTGGAGGAAATTAGACAATACGTCTTTTTGCGATTTGTGAAAAAAAATTTGCTACGAAGTTATGCGTATTTGAATTTTTTTTCTTTGTTTTTCAAAAAAAAATTAAGAAAATGGCGGCGGTTTTTCTGAAAATATTATAAGTCGATTTTCTCAAAAAACCCACACTTATATTTTTTGCTCGTTTTTTTCAAATTTATACTATCACAAGAAAAATACATTGTGAGTGTTAAGCAAGCTAAATAACTTTTGTGGTCAGGAGAATTTTTTTTCGTAGAATCAAATTTTCACATTTTTCTTGCAAACTACAACAGATAGGAAAAAATGTGAAGAAAATAATTGGCACAGTTCAACACGTTCTACAAAAAGTTCCTTTACTCATGTATGATATCTTGTACCGTTCCCGAGAAAAATAAAATTCAATTTTCATTTTAAAAAATGCAGGGTCTTGTCGTCCCGAAATTCAGGATGACTAGTGCAAAATTTGTGCAAGCTTGGCTAGTCATCCCGAATTTTCGGGCGGGGGCCATTAATGTAACTGGCCACATAAATAATATTGGTCCAACCCCCCTAATTTTTCGAGACGACTAGACACAGCGTAAAAAAAATTCACTTTACCACAAAACTGGTTTAGCCCACATAAAAATGATAGAATATCTTTTTTATATAAATAAATTGTATACAAAATATTTTTTAAAAAATAAAAAAGGTGGGGTCTGCCCCTTTCACAGAAATTTCTCATATGTTTCTAGTCCTTCAACTTGTTTTTTCAAAATTTTATATATAGATGAACAGTTGAAATTCGAAAATGTCTTTATTCATTTTTTTATCATTCTGTGATAGTTTAGTGTTTCTGCAAATTTAGATTCACAATAATAGATTATAAATGAGTGAAGGAACATTTTGTAGGATTTTTTTTACTGTGCCAAGTATTCTCCTCGCATTTTTTCCCATCCGTTATTGTTTGCAAGAAAAATGAGAAAATATAAGAATATAAAAATAAATAAATAATAAATAAATAAATATAAAAATATAAGAAACGTCGTTCTATATTCTTCAGATAAATGATGGAGAATATTTTAACCTGAAGAGGCTCCACGTCGTGGAGCGAAAGCTCGTTTTTAAATAAATGATAGATCAGTAGATCAAAAACCAACATCTTCGTATATATTTACTGCACTGATCAACAACCGACATCTTATAATAAAAATGAGAAAATTCGATCTCATGAAATCGCAAAAACACATATTGCCTAATTTCCTCTAAAAAACGACATAGTTTGTCCCCGAGAGATTCTGCACTTCAAGTGTAGAACCTGTCTGATTTGAAATGGATTCGGTCTATAGTATTTGAAACATCTCTTTTTTTTACACTGTAAAACTTTCTTTGTTATCATTATTCAAAGTTGTCATTTTCTGACATCCTAATAAAACATTTACATCGTTTTCGCAAAAAGACGATATTTCGCCATTTTTCTATCAAGCTTGGTTAAAAGCCCAAAAACCGAACTGAAATTGTCTTTGAATTACTTAAAGGCTATGAAATACTTGAACAATATTCCTGAAGTCACCTTACAACTTTTCTTATGGGAAATTATGTGAAGAGCTGTAAAGAAGCAAAATATCGTTCTAAAATGTTAATTTTTCAATGTTTTGAAAAGTCCATAAATATATAAAGTATATGAAAACAGCACATTCTAAATTTAATAACCCCTATAAAGGATGGTTTTTCACCTTTAGGGGTAGTATTCTGAATAATATTAGGGTACAATTATTCTCAGTGATATCTAGCATCATTTTATTGTCATATTTATTGCTTAAAGTATGTCATTTTTACAATAAAAATAAATTAATACTTTTTTGGGTTTAAAGGCTTTGCACCACGGGTTAAATATTTCTTTTAAATTTATAAAAAGTTGCACAATCATTTTTACATCAAATGAATGAAAATAGGAGGCTGACAGCAAGTAAAACAATATTGTACTTGTTTCGGGCCATTCTAATGCTCATTTACATGATGATTTAGATTTTCTTAAACAAAAAATGGTACTAAAATTGGATTGCCATCTACAGTATTTTTCGTCAGTTCTTTGATCAAAATTTATATCCATTTATATCCAATATAGCGAAAAAAATAAGTCGTCTTCGATCTACCAATAAACAGCAAATCTTAGGGTTTTTCGATTTCAGTGCCGTTTCGTCGGCAAAGCTGCAAAAGCTCTTGAAAGCCTTACGTAGAAAAGTAGATTTTATTAAAATTTTCCGTTGTCCTTGAAATCTAACTTGAAAAATAATATTGTGCAAGTATGGCTATTAAATTTTGATGTTGGCAGAATTATTTAGCGTATAATATTGTATAATATAGTCAAATTCAAACATAAATACAAAATATAATAGATTCTTCGTAGTTGATGTTGTAATTGGCTTTAGGATCCAGAAATAAAAAATGCTTGATTTTTTACAAGTCAAACAGACGTTTCGACCCAGGTGGGGGTCCTCATCAGTGCTTTATTCTAGAAAAATTATTTTACATAGTACAAAGTGAACAGTTTTTCGCGAGGTATACTTGTAGGGGCTGTTATAGTATAATTTTTTTGGTATGGCGAAAATTTTTTTTTAATTAATAATTGACGTAAAAATATCTTGGATTTTAACTATTATAAATTCGGCCTAGCGTCTAACTCAATTTTCTAAAAATTTTTTTGAGTAAATATTTAAAAACTACAAATATGGAATTAATTTATGAATTCGACCTAGTTTGCCTAGTTGAACACGCTGAACACGTAAAAAATTGTCTTTGTTCAATAACCTCATTTATTTATAAAATTTGCACTTTTCCCATTTTACAATCTATTTCATTTCGAAAATGATTTAGTGTAATACAAACAGCTGAAATGCGTATTTGAAGTAGTAATTTGTAAATAAATGGAAAAGATGTTGATGGTTTTGATTACCAATTGTTAAACAAAATGAGGTTAGGTTACTTACCAACCGGAATTGTCTCGTGGCCTACCATGTCCAGATTATTGTTCAGAGCCAAAATGTAATCATCGACGCAGTCTATTTGAATAATCAATCTAATGTCTGACACTCAGATATTTGAAGTTAATGTTCAAAAAATGTAATAACTCTCGCGAAAGACCCGAAACTTTTCACCAAAACGCCGCGATAAAGCCGAACGGACGAACAATTGCATATTGTCATTGTCATATTGTCGAAACAAGATCGAATTACCAAAAACCAAATGAATCAATAATATTCTCCTGCTTTTCTATTCTCTACGATGCTTAAAGCAAAATCACCAAGCGAATTATTCATGTTTGATGGCCAATTTAATAATAATCATAATTCAGACTTGCTCAGACACGCTTCGACTTTTTTAACAGAAAAGCAGCAGACGACGTACCCAGGACTGAATGTTATTCATGTGATAAGGGTTCGTAACCTCACCGAACGTCAGTAAGTATTTTTTTACTACCCCAAATATTACAATATGTTTTAGAATTTTATTTAATCTCCTTTCAATAAAAATGTATGTTTGAAGACCACATAAACTTGCTAAAAAAATTAAAATATTAACTCCCCTTGCTAGATATCAATATTCCAGCACTGCTCCGACAATCCTCATTTGTTTTTAACTCGGAATTTTTCGGGTACTGAAGATAACTTTTTTCATGATATAAAAAGTATTTTGAATCGACTTTCCTCACTGATTTGATTACAAATTTTAATACATCATTCAATAAACAAATACGCAACATTTATTAACACTTAAATCTTTTTTTTAAGAAATGCAATTTCTCACTTCTGCGCCAAGTTTGAATATTTTCGATATCTCGCAATCGAACTTCAACTTGGAAACGCGCGATATACACACACACACATGCAAAGTCACGTGTTTCTGTTTCGTTGATTTGGCGCCTTCGCGCGAAAGTAAATTATATTCTCGTGTGAAGAAAAGTGTCAAGCATGATTGGAATTGTGTGATGATCTTTATCTACGGTGTTTTAATTGTGATAGCATCTGTTTACGCTGTTCTTAAGTGTGAGTATTGACTTATTAAGGCACGTGTAAACAACAAAGTGTCATGCATTTTTGAGGTTATGTTTGTCGTCCCGGTGTAAATGTTTTGATATTCCAATACAAATGCGTGCATAAACTGTAAATTTAATAAAAACTGTCTTGATTAAATAGATTTCCTGCTTTTTGAATTAAATATAATATTGACCAGCAAAATACGACGTGCGTCAATACATTTTCTAACCTCGTATTCCCCTGAAAAAAAGTTGTTTACATCCACTCTGTCCAGTATCGGAGGATTAAAAAATAATGTTTACTTGTTTGTACAGGGTATAAGGATCAAGAATTGTCGGAGAAAATGTCAAAAATTCCGTTAGCTTCAATTCGACCAAAGCACCAAGACGTCGAATTTTTGACAGACGATGATGATGACGATTTTGAACCAAAGCCGAATGTATCCAAATTTAATCATAGTAAATTGGAGGATTCGAGGTCCAAGTTTCAGACAATTCTGAAACATGGAAAAAGAAAAGGAGTTTTTAACTGGAAGTCCGAAAAAAGTGTCCTGTCGAAGGGAATTAAACGAAAGAATGAAAATGAAGGTGAACCAACCGTGATAGAGATAACAGACGATGAAAGTGAAGATATTTCGCCGAAGAAAGAAAATGTTCTACCTGGATCTTCTGCTGAAAATCATGCGTCTCCAGTCAAAGTCGAGGCCCCAAAAGAGGTTTTGATTCATCGTCGGTTAATGATCTCATCAGTTTCTGTCGATTTTCCAGTGAGACCGTATCCTTGCCAAACTGCTGTGATGAGCATGGTAAGCATTTATTATATTTACGGGGTGTCTAGCGATCCGGAATATGCGGTAATTTTGTGCACTTTGAAAAATCCGGGAAAAGCCGGGAATTCTGTGGTCATAAATTTGAATAGAAATTTGTATTTTCTGTGTAAAATTATTATTATTAAATTATTCGATTCAATGCTAATATCGTGGTGACGAGTTGAACGTCATCGATTTATCACCAGCGAATTACAAGCTGAAAAATCTATGAAATTTACTAACCAAAACATAGCACAAGCAATAAATTTGTCTACTGATGCCAGCACTAAAAATAAAACTTAGAGAAATTTCTTGTGCTGTATTTTGGTGCCTTATTTCTACTATTTTTTGTCGGTAAGTTTGTTATTTATAAACGCGACATTTATGAAAACATTTTTTAAAAATAAATATTATATTATTATGGTTCTGAGTTTCGAATTTGAATCTAATGAAGTTCTAAATCTTGTCAGTTGAAGCTTGAAAAAGTTTCAATTGACAATGTGAACAATTTAAAATTAAGTGACGTTAAACTACAAAATTTGAAATTTTTATATATTGAACAGTTAAAAGATTTCTAGTTAAAAAATATAAATCCACGTTATCATTTTCAATGCTGTAAATTGAAGAATGAATCAGTACTTTTTAATTTTAAAATTATATAATTTTGATGATACTTTAAATTAGAAATATTAAAAATTATACATTTTTCAATTCATCATTTAAAATTAAACACTTTGAATTAGAAGTTAAATAATTTTTATTTAATTGTTATTTATATATTAAAATTCAAAAATTGAAATTCTAACCTTCAAAATTTAAATTTAGCACTCTAAAATCTTAACGATTCACGGCTCTCTATTTGCAACTATTCAGTTTCACATTGTTTGGATTTTAATATTTGATTCATAATTGCTCATTTTAATGAAACAGCCAAATACTGCTAATGATTGAAAAATCTCCTTTTTTTAATTGAAAATCTTCAATTTTCAACGTGTTAAAAATGAAATATTTCATACTGAAACAATATTTGAACATAAGATTTGAATTTAAAGAAAAGCTTTTAATTGTGGATCTATTAATTTTAAATTATTTTTAAATTTAAAATAGTTTAAGAAATTGCAGGCAGATTTTTACATTTGTTTAACTACTAAGGCTTTAGAATTGGATCAGTTCATTTTTTAACGTTAAAATCTGTACATTGCTCAATTTTGAACAGATTCAAAAGGTCGAAAATGTAGAATTTTTAAACTTGAAAGATTTTAGACTTTACGTATTGTAAACTGAATCATTTCATGATTGATAAGTTTAACAATTGAACGTAACCTTTAAAGAAAATTGAAACTTGAGTTATCTAAAATTGCATTTATATCATATGATATGAAATTTACGATATTTCAAATGATCAAGTAAATTTTTCTTTAGAAAATTTGCAAAATTCGCGGTGAGAAGTAAATTCACTGTCGTTTTCCGGTCATTTAACGGTCCAGTGAGTACCAATTTTTTTTAAATTATCAGTCTAAGGGAAAAAATTTTTAAAAGTCGAAAAAATTAATTTTTTAATACATTCTTTCATGTTTTTGTGTAGTTTAAAGTATTTATTTGTTCTGATAAATGTTTAATCTGGAGCTTGTTTCAATTCCACTTCTCGTCATATTAGTATTTGTATTTTTGTATTTAGTTGATTGTACTCTCAATGTTGTGTACACGGTGGTCAGGAAGGACGAATAGGTATAACAAAAATGGCAATAAAATAGGTTTGCGAAATAACACCCGGATTGGGAAATATTTCCAGGTTACTTAAAAAAAAAGTATACTTTTTGTAGCTTTTTTCTTAATAAGGTAAAAGATATAACTTTTTTGCGTCTAATATATGATACTAGGTTGAACTGTTTCTAACCAATCTTTCAGAAACATTGCGAAAAATGTATAAATAATAAAATTTTCTTAAGCTCACATTCCATCGAATATAATCGATGTTCTAACAAAAGTGTCCTGATTTTTCCTTCGATTCTGCCAAGATCTGAACTGAGAACAAACAGGTCGTAGTAATTTTAAATTGTAAAATCGTTTATAACTCCATTGTTCAAATATAAGAAATTTTTGAATGTTTACAATTAATTTCTCCTAAGTTCAGACCTTGGCCGATTAAAAAAATTCAACCTTCAAAAGATCATCCTGCCTCGTTTTAAATTTTAGTTTAGATGTAATAAATGTCTTATGTGTTTGATACACATGATTTGTTGACTTTCCATTTCAAGGTATTTTCTTTAAAAATTATTCTAGACCGGTCCCCTTAGTAAAATCATACCGATCCTTATAAAAAAATATTTATTTTTGTAAACTTTTCAAGTATCTCTGAGTACTTTTTTAACTAATAATGAGGTACGAAATTCAATCACATGTATCACAAGAAAAAAAAAGGGGAAATCCGTTATTTTCGATCTGGGAATTTGCCAGAAAATCGAAAACGCCTTTCCGCCTGAAACCCTATATTAAATTTTAAGTATCCGTTTCTTTTTTATCAAATTGATATTTTTAAGTAGCTATTTTATGTAAGTAAAGTTTACATTTCAATTGTAACATTTTTCTGTTTCTATTCCCTTTTTAATTTTTTTCATTTACTTTATTGGGGAATTCTGAATCACGGCACTATGGACAATTTTTTAAACTTTTTTTAACGATGCAACTATTTCGCTACTATTTTCAATAAATAACACTAATGCTACTATTTCCCCAAATTGTTCGTTAATGCAACTATTTTTTCACTTTGCCTTCAAACATATTTTCAACCTTCCCTTTGCTAGATTGGCTATATTTAGAAGATTTGAGGGCTTTTAAACCTTTTAGGCTATTTTCAGAAAAATTTAGTGTATTTTAAACGATCCCAAGGAATTTTGTAGGATTATATTGCGATCTTAAATACGACGACACGCCAACTGGTGGCCAAATGTAGTACTAAAATAACCGGGTCGTATTCGTCGTATTACAGGTTTCACTACATGATCGATTTTAGTTTTATGACGAAAATCATTATTATATTAATGTTTCGTAATATAATCAATAAGAAATTTGAGTAGCACCAGAAGACAAGTTTTGATTCGTGTATTTAGGTCTCATAAAGTTAAAAAAAATGTTTTTCCTTTTTGTTTTCATTAGATATATCATATCTTTAAGAATAATGATTTTCTAACTGGATGCTACTATTTTCTTTTACTTTAATATAATAACACATGTGAGGAACATCTTAAAATAAGTCATTATACCCAATTCATCCAAATGATGAATTGTTATCGTCGTTATTATAGAACACATAACCTAAAATTTCGTTATGTTCCGCAAATCACTCATTTATATAGTTTTAAGTAAAATCTCATTTTCTACTTAATTAGGGTATTTTTATGCGAAAAGTGCACTAAAACGCACTTATAAATAGAAAATTGTTCACTTTTCGAGGATATGTGTTAAATGTATTTATCGTAAGGAAAAACTAGATGAAAGCCATTTTTTTGTACGTTATGAGAGGGTCTGTAATTTTCACAAAAACGTAATTCATATTCCTTTATAATATATTTTAAATTCCGTTTCTAGCGTACGACTACCTAGCCATGTTCAATTCTCTTCTTGAATAATAAAAACAAACCATTTTTTACGAAAACAGTATACTGGATGACGATTCCATCAACTTATAATTGATATTTTTTCTAAATTTATAACATGTCCAGCGTGCAAAATTTTTTTCCCCTTTCTTAAAATGTCTACTCTGACCATTTTTGCAGATACTGACTCCCAGCTCGTCGAAATAATTGCAAAATAAATTAAAAACCCTTCGCATCGCATGTGTTACAGGTAAAGTGACCCCGTTGTTGCCTCCATATTGCCTATCACGTGACGCTGTGACGTCATGATTTCAGATCCCAATGCCATTTTAAGACTTTTAAAATTTTCTAATGAATTTTACAATATTTTAGGGATTCATAGGTTTTAAAAAAGAATTAAAAGATTCCATAAGACTTTAAAGAATTTCTGTAGATTTAAAAGGATTAAAAGAAATTGGAGGGTTTTCCAAAGATTTCAGAGCATTTCAACAGATTTCAAGGGTTTTTATAATAGATTTCAGTGGATTTCAAAGCTTTCAGGGTAGTTTACGAAATTTGCAGGGATTTCAAGGGGCTTCATCAGATTTATTGTGATTTTACGGGATTCCAGAATCTTCCAAATATTTCATCATTTTTTAAGAAATTTTAAATGATATTACAGTTTACAAGCTGATTTAGGGGATCTTATTCGATTTTTGTGGGATTACTAGTAATTTCACAAGTTCTAAGGAATTTTATAAATCTCAAGGAATTTAAAAAAAAAAGATTCCAAAAGAATGTAGAGTTTTTGAAAAACTAATTTCTATGAATTTAACGAGATTTTCAAATTTTTAGAGGTTTTCAAAGAATTTTGTAGGATTCCAGAAAATTGTAACGGATTCCAGAAAATTGTAAAGGATTTTCCAAGTGTATCAATGATATCAATGATTTTTAAAAGATTTCAAGGTATGCGAACGGATTTCTAAAGGATTTCAGGGAATAAATTACATGAAATTTCAAGAGACGGACGGATTTCTAAGGATCACTGCGGATTTAAGAGATTTTATCATATTTAACGGACTCATAGGATTCCAAAAGAAATTCTAAGACTTTAAAGGATTTATCTGGATTACTAGGGCTTTAAAAAGATTGATGGCGTTTTCAGGAATTTTTGGAGGATCCCCACCGATTGCAGGGGTTCCTAAAGGATTTCAACTGATTTCAAAGCTTGTAGGGTACTTTATGAAAAATAAAAAATAAATTGTTTAACTTGAATACTTTACTTGCAGCTGATCAAAGGATGTACGAATAAACAAAACTGCCTCTTGGAAAGTCCGACTGGGAGTGGAAAAACCTTGGCTCTTCTATGCAGTTCCCTTGCCTGGCAGGATAACTACGCTCGTGAGTTTTTAAAATTTCATTTACATACAGTACCTTACAAAGTTATTTATTTTAGATCGTCAGTGGTCGATACGACAAAATAATCGTTTGGTACGTGCTGAAAGGATCAAATGCCAGCCCGACCCATACGAAAATATCGCGGGGATCTTAATTCTTAAAAATAAGATTGCCATCCGTTTTTTTTTTCTATCGGAAAATTCTGAAGCAAATTTATAAATTTTTTACAAAAGAAGTTCGGGTGCCTGAGAGCAATATATTTTGAAATGTGCTGAAAGAATAAAAAGGCCAGTCACATAATTTAGGAAACGTTATATGTAGCGTCTTATTCATGAAGCAAGATTGTGAATCGATTTCGATATTTCGAACTGATAGAGCCTTAGCACAAAATGTTGAATGAAAGTCCAGATTTATTCGGGCTTGAAATTGTTTGAAAATATGTCCAAATTTTTTAACTAAAATGTTGAAAGAGAGCAGAGGCAGAAATGTGATAATATTTGAAGAAATAGAAATATTCTACAAAACTGACGCTTTTTATATCTTTAGCTATTGTATTCGAGTTTTATCATTTTTACAAAAGAAGCTTAGATAATTTATAATGCCAGCTTTATTAATCGGTTTTCGATATTTTCAACTGCTGTGGGAATTTCTAGAGTTTAGAAGTTGTATAGTATACGTAATTGAATTTACGAATCGACTTATAACTCCATTTGAAAAATCGCTTGTTTGGTTTGAAAGGAAGTTTATATTTTTCAGAAAGGAATTAGTTTTTAAAATATACAAGTGCAAATCTTGAAAACAAGCATATGTTTTCTCTAAATGCTAAAATTAAAACAATTCTACTTTATTATTTTACACGAGAAGATTTCTTATGAGAACAGGAATGTTTTGGTAGAATTAAAAAAACATGTATTATACGATTTTTCTTCTTCTAAATATTGGACCCAGCTCGTTTTCTCTAGAAAAATTTAGATGGTTCAAAATACTAATGTTAAATTTAATAATCTCTAAAATTTAAAGGCTGAGACCTTTTACAAACTTTATCAATATTGTAAACATTTGTGCTTTAGGGAAACTTATAAATAAACGACACGCGGATTTTTATCCCACACAAATATTAATGATAAGTGTTTAAAAATGTTGTTTCCGATTCTTTAACACTATACATTTCTTATAAAAATTCTCGTTTCAGAAAAATCAATAATATCAACTGGAAATGTCTTTCATCCTTTTTTATACACAAAAAACCCTCAATTAATATTATTAAAAACAGCAGTTTTTCAATACGCGTTATACTTATATATCATTTTAAATAACTTCCGTTGTAGATTTTTTTTATTTTAGTTTCGAAGTTGGGAAGATAATTAAAACATAGAAGAAAGTGTGTACCTTTATTTTTCCGGGCATAAAATTATGCTCAACAAAACAATCGACGACTCTGAAGTGTGTTAATTCTTCGAATAGTTCAAATGTATATCATTTCTAGTTAATTGTTGGCCGACAAACTACAAAATTTTAACCGTGAAATTTTTAGGAATTCAAAAAACATTTTTTTCTTTCTTTAAAAACAGCCAAGAATCTAGCATTAGTTTCTTGGGTTTTTTTCTCAAAGATATAAATAAATTAATTTCACGTTCAATTTCTACGTTTAAATTCTGCTATTTTAGTTTCGCGAAAAAAAATTTCTGGGATCAGATCATTTTCATTTTTCCTCGAAGGAGTGAAACTTTAATGAGAGCGTGATAGCTCGAGGACTGTCTAAGTTTTGTATAACCTAACGGGTTTCTAATTTTCGAAATTCACACGACTGCCGAAAATTTCAGGAGTCCGTCGAAAAGAGCAGCTGCTCGTCGTCTCTACACGAAACTCGTTGGTGAGTTAACGACCGTCCGTCACGAGACAATCCCCGAAGAAACGCGACTACGTTGGATAGAATGGATATAAAATATAGAGATAAAGTAGAGCTGTGGACGTCGGCAGAAGTCCTGGTTTAAACAGGAGCTAGGACTGAACAACGACTTGCTGTCACCTTATCCGCCATTATGAAACTGCTCTGCTCGCAATTCAGTTCTGTCTCTGTTTCTCATTGTCTGTTCCTCTTTCTGTGAAGCGAGTTAAAGGTTCCCTGGTGGTCCCTAGTGGTTGTTGGCAGGAATAGGAATAGGTCTTCTTGTTCTTCTTCTTCCCCCGGTACAAGTTAGAGAAAGAGGAATTAACAGTTTTGTGACACGCTATTTCGCGATTCTTGAAGCATTTGTTATGAGAAGGTGGGGGAATGGAATCACCCTATCTTTTACATCCCGCTCGGATTAAGGGACGATTTTGACGTTCTCGAGGAGCTCGATTGTCTCCTGGTTTTACGACTGTCGTCTCGAAGACTTCTTCAGCCCATCACATTCGATATTAACTCTGGAAGTAATGTCGGAATCTAAACGATGCTTCATTGTTTTTGATGAACCCCGAAAACAATTCATGTATCGGTGCTTAACGTTCTGGATTTTATATAGAATTTAGCTTTCGTAGGAGGCGCATGCATTTTTAGACCTGGCAAGGGACAGGAGGGGGACATGGGTTGTGTCTAGTCTGGACGTATAGACACTTCCATTTATTTTACTGAAAAGCATGTGACCAAAGCACTATTTTCCATAATTTGTATTCTTCTGAAGTACCTTAAAACGGGGCTAACCGGAACACATTGGGGAAATCGGGCCACTTACAATTTGATATTCTATAATTTGATTTATTTTTTCTGGATAAAACTTTAAAAGATTTTTCATTGTTTTCTCTGAAATTAATGTAAAACTTTATTTTAGAGGCTATTTGCTCTATTTTCGTGGATAAATTTCGATAAAAATGGTATTTATATAAGACTGTAATTTTCTCTATTTTTGTCAAATCCAGCAAAAACACTTGCTAAACTTCAATTGAAAATTTTTCGCATATTTGTGTCACCTATCATGTCGTACATTGTCATAACAAAACTATCTAAAGTGTTAAGCAAGCTAAGATACTTTTTCTTGGATATAGAAGGATTTTTATAAAAGTTGTCGAATTTGGACATGTTGAGAAATTATAATCCCCAAACTAGATCGTCCTGTTTATTTCAAATACTTCGATTAGCAGTTGCAAAATGCTATTTAAAAAATTGTTTCTAATATCGCCAACATTATTTTTTAATTTTGTGGGCTTTTATTGATAATCTTATAATGAGAAGGTGAAAATAAACAAGTATTTGTCTGTTACTACTCATCATATTTGTGTAATTTAATTAAAAATAACGATACAGGGTTTTAATTTATGATATTTTGTCACTTGGTATTATCGAAAATCTATTTTTGCCCGTTTATTGAAAGTGGACGACTTACCCCACACTGAGGGGTAAAAACGGACACACTTTCGACTGCAAGTACTACTTGTCGCTGAATTAAATTTTTTTATTTTAGGATATGAGAGGAAGTGTTAGAAATTATATATTTAAAGCAATAATCGTATATAATTTTAATTCCTTCCATTAATATACTAAGAAAAACCTAAACAAATGTCTTAGCTTCGTTCTATGGTACCATTTTATATAATTTTTATTCGAAACCACCATGTTATGAGCCTATTACGCCCCCTGAAATGTGTGCGTTTAGATAGCCCCTTACGATATCGTCCAGGAAGCGGCAGTTAATCAGTTCCAAACGCCACCGCACAGTCAGTTAATTAGTTCCACGAATGGCCACTGAATAACGCACTATGTATTTCATTAATTTACAGAACCAATTTGAAAATTTCGCGTCATACGAGATTACCAATCACAACCCAAACAGATGGCTCCCATATCAATCGTATGTTTTTATTTAACACAATAGAATTCGCGAAACCTCACCTGCAATTACGTCACAGTTGTAATTGTAAATCTTCATAGGCTGAAAATCATGGAAAGGATAAATATGAGATCGCCTTCGAGAAACTCGACAAATTGAGAAAACATAACAGAAGAATGTTCGGTCAGTAATAATCATCACTATGAAAAAACATTACTTCATAGGACGTGCTCGCACCATTTCGGAAAAACAGGGTGTCTAGCGGACCGGGAAACCTGGAGAAACCGGGAAACCCCCAGGAATTTGATTGGACCGTGAAAAAACCGGGAATTTTGTTTAGGACCGGGAATTTTTTGTATTTGATCGAAAAATCTACTTTTTTCTACTTTATTTCCTTTTTTTTCCATCTCCACTTTATCTACAGTCGCAAGGTTCCTTCTTATGCTTATGCTAAGTACCGATTTATGTAATTCTTGACATTCTCATCCTAATGAGAAGGTATTGGTTTTATACAAAATTTGTCTTAGTCGGTTTTTATCAAATCTCCACGTTTTGAGACCCACTAAGTCAGAAAAAAACGATTTTTACGACGGTAAAATCCGTCTGTAAATCTGTCTGTGGTCTGTAGTCTGTCTGTATTCTGTAGTCTATCTGCAGTCTGTACACACTTTTTTAAGACCTAAAAGAAAAAGACAAGTTCGTCAGCCAGCTATTTTGGATCAAAATTCAAAAATTTAGAGCATTTTCAAACTTTTTGAGACCATTTTTTTAAGAGTTGAAAATTCTATGTACCTACAAGATTATCATAACAACTTTTTGAGTTTTCTTCAAAAAATCGAACATTCAAATTTTGACCCCACAAAAATATTATGAGCACATTTTTTACATTCTTATTCTTATGAGAAGTTATTGGTTTTATGTAAAATTTAACTTAGCCGTTTTTCATTAAATCTCCACGTTTTGAGACCCTTTGAGTCAGAAAAAACGATATCTAAGAAGCTGTCTGTCTATGGGCACGATAACTTTCGAAAAAATGATCTGTTTGGATGGAGCTTTGGCACACTTTTTTAAGACCTGAAAGAAAAGGACAAGTTATTTAGCCAGCTATTTTGGATAAAAATTCAAAAAGTTATAGCATTTTCAAAATTTTTGAGACCATTTTTTCAAGATTTGAAAATTCTATACGGCTATTTGTACTACTCGGAAATTCGAACAATTTATCCACCCGAAAAACGACACAAACTACGAAACAAATAAATAGATAAAAATTGTTCACCCGAAAATAGCTACAAATTTGTTAATAATCATTTTTTGATAAGATGCGTAGTTTTCGTTTATCCGTGAAAAATAAAATTGCAAATAAACAAATTTATTTCTTTGACAAAAGACACAAGGTACAGTAAGATTTTTGATAACAAAATTTTCTTCAAATTAGATCTGAAAACTTGTTTTTAGCCTTTTTTTCTATCAAGACTCGTGATGAGAATGTGTTCGTTAAAGCCGAAGGAGCTTTAACAAAAGAGAATTCACATTTATTAAATTTTAGTTTCTGATGGTTTGACCTATAATTATAAAAGTCATATGCAAAAATGTGGGGGATGTACAATGATCGAGCGCAAAGCGTGAGATCCAACAGGTGCGCACCCTAGGCGCGCTCAAACTTGGGAAACGCGCGCGCAGTGCACGTTGCGAGTGTGCTCGAGCAGCTGGGAGATTTTTTCTGCGTATATTATGTTGAAATTCCTATTTCTATGTACACATTGACTTCAAAAATAACAAAAAGACATCTAAAACTTGATCGGGGGAAAAATATTTGACCGGGAAAAAACCGGGAATTTCAAATTGCCTGATCACTAGACACCCTGAAAAAGGGCTATCCAACGCTCACTTTTCTGAGGGCTTTACAGGCTCATAACATTGTGATTTCGAATAAAAATATCTTACATCACTGGTAGGGTTAAACACCTCTTCACGCGGGGAATTCAATGTTCGCAGGATGACAAGAACAACTATGGCTTTCGGCCATGGTTTTACTACTAGACCTGCGACCATAGACTTCCCCGCGGTAAAAGTTTATTGTATTATATTACTATTTGTCATAATTTTTATTTTACTGAATAACCGTATGTTCTGGTTTCTATTTTCCCAAATTTTAATTTTCAATAGGTAATTTCTATTCTTCCGAATCGTGATTTAAGATAAATTTCAGGTTAAACAAAAATGGTGTACGCATACAAATAATGGCACGAAATTCAAATCGGCCAATCAGAATGTCTAATTTGAATTTCTGATTGCCTTATTCGAATATTGCGGAATTCTTTTCATGCGGTCGACACTTTTGTGAAAAATTTAATTCCTGTTAGGGGGCAGTTCCATGGAGGTAGATTAGCAGAATAGAAAAATAGTTGACGTTCCGGAAGAATATACATTGTGACAAATGACTATTCGGAAGAATAAAAATGATGACGAATCAAAATTCGGAAGAATCAAAATTATGGCAAATGGTTAATCGGTGAAATGACAATTATACCAAACAGAAATTCGGATAAATCAAAACTGTGTCTAATGATAATCCCGTAGTATTAAAATGATGTCAAATGGTTATTTGAAAAAATAAAAATTTTGTCAAACTGTAATTCGAATAAATCAAAATGATGTCAAATAGTTATTCGGTAAAATAAAAATGATTTGAAATGGCTACTTGGTAAAATAAAAACTATGGTAAATATTAATTCGAAAATATAAAAACCATGGCAAATGGTAATTCGGAAGTATAAAAATTAGACAAATTGATAATTCGGGTAAATAAAAATGATAGTAAATTGTTTTTCAGTCATATTAATTGCAGTAAAATAAACAGTATGGAAAATAAAATTTGTGGAATATTCACGCTCCTCGTTTTGTAAATGGAAAGAAGATGAAGAAAGCATGTGCTTGAAGTTATGAACATTCGAATAAACACATTTTTTTCTGATGACTTTGTAAACTAAAAGAAATGCTAAAATATTTGTTCATTCATATCGGAAATAATATTTTTATTAAAATAGAATTATACTGCATAATTTAAATTATAGCTGGAACTTCAAATGTTGGTAACTGTTCATTGAAGAACTCTGAACTTTTTATATTTAGTCAATTTAGTGTATTTAGACTTGAAATGAAACCTAAATTTTTGAAAGGGAGCATTTTTTAAGAAATGATTCAAGATTCACAGTGAAATTCTCAAGGCTCGCACATAACGTGTAACCGATTATAATAAAAAAATGGTACACACGTATACGAGTACACGCCTTATGTGCGCGTCTTCTGCAAGTAACGTAGAAAGTTGCAGCGAAAGAAACGCAGCAACTAGCTATTTAGCCATTCTTAGCTGCCATATTAATTTAAATTATTCAGCCGTTTATTTCTCCCTAACGACTCTCATGTGCCTATGGTTGGCTGTAATTTTGTCTACCGTGTGCATGTCGCTAATTGCGTGCGATTCGCGCAATTTCTAAACAATTACGCGCCTATGATTACAATATTTGTCCCGAACTGGGTAGTACCAGCTTATGGAAGAAACTCGCTTGTTCTTAATTATTGTCTGATTCTTTGTCACAGAACTTGAATTTTGTACAAAGAATCAAACATTATCCTTCGTGTTTATTACAAGCTTTTCTTTAAATTTCCGAAATATTTAAAAATTATTTCTCATGAGGAGAGACATATTTTCTGTGCCTTGAGGTATTTTAAAACTTTTCAAATTTGAAATTTTTGTCCTAAGGTAAATTTGTGTTAAAAGATCTCGTCAAGTGTTGTCAAATTCTGCTTTTGTAGTAGTTTTGGTAATTCTGAATTCTGATGCTTTCAAATTAACCTTTAAACGTCCCCTGTGTTTTAAAAAACGTAAGCGTCCCCTAGGGGTAAGAGGAGCCCCAGTCGAAAATTCGTTATAAAAACCAAGATATTGAATATTTTAAGCTGATTTTTTTTAAATATACGTCAAAGTATCATCAATTAGATGCAACTATTTGAAGAATTGATTATAAATTTAATAAGATACTAAAAAAAAATAAAAATCTGGGGTAAAAATAACAATAATAAAAATCTGGGTAAAACGCTGGGGTCTAATTGACCACCAGGGGACGTTTAAAGGTTAAGATTAATTGGTTGAGGGGTGTGTATTTTGATAAAAGATCATTCTTGATTTGGCTTATAGTAAAAATATGTATAATTAGCCGAAATTCAGAGTCGTTAAAACGTAATAGTTATATAAATCAAGGGAGCCAATTTCCGTGGAACTGCATTTTCGATCTAATGGGTCTTATCTAATGCTTATCCAAGTTCTAATCGAAAACCAACTTCCATTAACTCGCATCTCATAGTGGCAGTTAGAATGTTCGGCAGAACTTGGAAGAGCGTCATTGTACCTTTGATAAGCCTTCAGGAAATTAAGGGGTCGCAAATCGGTATCGATGATTCAGAGCTTCATCCTGCATGTTTCCTCTCAATTCTCGATACATTTTACTTCTATTATTCATATCCGAATTATTTAACTGATTTACATTCAATTAGCATATGATAAATACACAATTTGATGTATGTTAATTAAATTATTGTGCATATACTACTTTAAATATTGATTTAAAATTCTATAACTGATTGCATTCAGTCCTAAATGACGTCAACTACTAAAATATCATTTTTAAAGTTGGTGGAAAAATCGTTATAATTATAATAATTATAATGTTCATAATAGTTATGGTTATAATTTAGATTTTTCTTTTGGAATTTAGAATTTTAATTCCTAGAGAGTTGGTGGACCGGAAAACCTGAAAAATTTGGGAATTTTTTCATATCAGAAGATTCCCCGAAAAAGTTTACAATGTACTTACGGAGGAAAGTCATGAAGAATTTTTCGTTTGTATAAATTATGTCAAAAAATTTGCTGTCCTATTATAAAATTTGTAATTGCTTCTTAAAGTTTTTTAGTTTGAAAATTTGCAGCTTTATCGCTTATAATTTCTATTTTCATAATTGTTAATATTTAATATTTGAAATTATGCACACTTTTACATTTCCAAATTTGAAATCACACTGTTAATAATGCAAATATAAGTTCTTTAGTTTTCAGTGCTTCAAATTGGCAATTGGTTTCTTTTCAAGGTTTCAGATTCTTTTAATATGTCAATTTTAAACATTTAGAATCATAACTTGTTGGATAATGGACGCTTTAACATGGAAATTATACAATTCAAAAAGCTTAAAATAGAAAATGAAGTTCAATGTCTCGCATTTAAAGTGATACAATAAACTTGAAACTTTACAATATAATATTTCAACATATATTGACTTCTTAATTTTCAAATAATTTTAACATGAAATTATTGAATTATATTAACAGTTTAAATGTTTGAACTCTGAGATTAAAAAATTTCAACTGTTCTAGAAACTAGTTATTTTTGAATACTTGCAATTATGAATTGTTTCATTTTTCAACTTTCAAATTTGAAATACTTCAATTTAGAAATGTTTTCGATAACAGCGTCACTTAAAATGTGAGATTTTTTAAAAATTTTCTGTGCTTTTTTCAATGGATTAGATTTCAAATTTTAAAATGTGAATGGTTCAACTTCAGATATGTAGTGATATTGTTCATTTTTCTAATCCTTTTTTTTTAACGACAGCTCCTAATTTTTATATTTTATATTAAATCTAAAGTTGTTCAACATTTATGAATTATAATGACTTAATTTGAAATCTTAAACTCAAAATGATTAAAATTCAAAATTATTAAATTCAAAATGATCAAATGTCCAATACAATTTTAACTAACATTTTTTTACCTAATTATATTTTAATTTGTATAATTAATGTTTAGTATTTTGCAAAAGAAAGTTATAATTTACGGATACTCTAATTATTTAGCAAATAAATTTATATTCTGAAATAACATCACCTGCTCTCGTCTGGTGCAGAATTTTTATTGCGGTTTGTTTTGTAATAAACTAGCAGTTTTTCACTCACTTTTACAATAGTTCACATTATACCGGTAGTAAAGTAATGAATAATAAATAATGAATATTAAAAACGCTTATTTGTCAACCGGGAAAAACGTAATTTTTTGACTGGGAAATAGCCGGCAATTTGTTTTTGAAAGTATAATTATTTTTCATCGTAGCAGTATATGCGTTAGAAGCGATTTCTTAAGCCTTTGCAAGAAAATGGACAAATTTCACCAGGAAAATCGAGAAAAAACAGAAATTTTAAATCGTCTGCGGAATCAACACCCTGATGATTTTCTATGCCTTAAAATAATTGCAGCGAAGAAAGCTAAAGGGTGCTAAGTCCACTCAAGCTAATTTTGCAGGAGAAATAAAAAGCTTTCTGGCGGAACAATTCACAATTGATTCAGAAAATTATTTTTACATTCTCATCATAATGAGAAGATATTAGTTTTATGTGCAAACTTACTATCGCGGATTTCTTGAATTCTCTACTTTCAAGACCGTTTGTATAAATTCTATGCACGGCTATTCGTAATACTCGGGAAGTCGAAAAATTTATCCTTACAAATTTTTTCGATGAAAAGATAATTACCAGAGTTGTACCATTTACAAAATTCAAAAAAACAAAAAACAAAAAAGAACATTTCAAGCCAAACAACGCACGATATGAAAAAAGTCAAGAAAAAAAAGCATTGCTTTTTGAACACCTTACAAGACTGTCATAACAATTTTTGTAATTCCTTGAAAAACAAAATAACATTTTTGGACAAACGACGCAAGCTGCGAAAGAAATAAATAACTAAAATTTGTTCACCCAAAAACGTGGGGTTGACAACTCGACCTATTGGGTGTACACTGTACACCTACTTCTGACTTCAAGATACTTCAGGATATTTCACTGACTTCAGAAGATTTCACTGACTTCAGGAGATTTCAAGTGACTTCAGGAAAATTCATGTGAATTCAAGTGACTTCAGGTGACTCCATGTGAATTCAAATGACTTGATATTTCAGGAGATTTTAAATTACTTCAGGAGAATTCGAGTGACTTCAAGTGAATTCGAGGGAATTTCAAGTGACTTCACGTAAATTCACGTGACTAGATGTGAATTCAGATACTCCGAGAGATTTCAAGTGACTTCAAAGGGGCCGTCCATATACCACGTGGACAATTTTTTACTACATCTTCACCCCTGCCCCACCCCTTGTTGACAAGCGTTAATTTTGACGAACCCTCTCCCCCTGGCTCCTCTGTCCACGTGGACTTATTTCATATTTTATGAAAATATGGATATTCTTGATAATCTTGATATTCAACAGCTACGAAGCGAAAAGGAGCTTTGAATTGTATGAGAATACAGGTTTTCTTAAAAACATAAGCTTCATGATGCAAACTAAGAAGTCCAAACAAAAATCAGTAAACATTTTTTTAGTTTTTTATGTGTTTCTAAAAAGAAATCCGCAGATTCAGGAAAACGGGAGTCCACGTTAGGGTGGTCCAAAAAAGCGTTGGAAAATTGTTTTTTAGAATTTTCATGTATATCGCCCCCACATTTGCTCGAATAAAAAAAACTGCGTTAAAAAAATGATATGCAGATTTATGGGTGATTCTGAATCAATCTATTTAGATTATTAGATTTTCCGGAAGTGAGGTAGTTTGATATCTGGGTTTCAATTTTGAACTTTTCCATGCTCATTTTGCATATCATTATTTATTAAAAAGTATATTTCTTTTCGACCTTCAATAAAAAATGATGTTTGGAGTTTCCGGCAGTCCCATGAAGTTAAACACATATTTGACATATTTCCCAGAAGAAAAAAATACGTTTTCGTACATTTTATTCAGAATCGTCAATATTAGGTGAATCGAATTGAAACTCAACATTTATCTTCACAATTAGCTATAGAGTACAAATGAATAATTAGTTTTTGAATATCACCCCCATATGTTTTTTATAGGGTCCCAAAAACAGCCCATAAGTGAAAAATTGGGTTTTGCGAGTTGCTGGCGCTAATTATGATTTTTTTGCGGTTTTTTAAACAAATTGTTTCTAATACATAAAATACTACTTCTCATTGATAATAATTAGATGTTTACATGCATTGTTTTAATAAATTATCATTGCTTTTAGCAATTTTCTCTTAGAATACAGTTAGAAAGTCGCGGTTTTTTCCGAATTTTATATTTAGAGTGAGGTGATGAATAAAGCAAGTTAAAAAACATAATTGTTTCAACAATTTATTATTATTTAATATTATTTTCTCTTAGATCATTGCTAGAAACTTGCGGGTTTTTCTTAAATTTTTAACTTTGCTTCGGTTTTTTAGTTATGAACAAATAATAAATAAATAATGGAGAGAATCATTTTTCTAGCATTTCTCTACGAGAAGGTATTTAGAAACCATAATGAATTGTGTAAATAATTATGTTTATTACCTTTATTATGATCTCACTAAGTAAAAAGTGGACAAAAAGTCATCAAATTTTAGAAACAAACCGCAACTATCTAGCATTATAATAGGTCAAGATAGTTAAAGACACTAATCATTTGTTTAAAAAATTATTTTTGTTGAATTTCAATCACTATTACCATGCTCTAAGTGAAAAGTAGAAGAAGAGTTGAAAATTTTAGAAAAAAGCGCAACCTTATAACATTTTTGGGATTTGAGCAAATTTGCGGGCGATGCATGAGAATTGAAAAAACAAATTTTGGACCACCTTAGTCCACGTGGACTTGGGATGGACTCCTTCGGCCTTCCTCGTGGACAATCGTCGACTTTTGCCATACCCCCAACTGTCCACGTAGTATATGGATGACCCCAAATTAATTTAGATTTAGGTGATTTCAAGTGACTTCACATGTATTCAAGTGACTTCATGTGAATTCAAATGACTTCAGATAGTTCAGGAGATTTCAAGTGACTTCCATTGAATTCAAGTGACTACAAGTGAATTCAAATGATGACTTCAAGTGAATGCAAGAGACTTCAAGTGACTTCAGATATTTCAGGAGATTTAAGATATTTCAGGAGATTTCATTACAAGTGTACCCCTGACTTCACGAGTTGTCAACCCCTCGCTCAAAAAGAGCTACAAATTTGTCATTAATCATGTTCGGATAGGATACGTAGTTTTTGTTTTAATCGTGAAAAAGAACATTCATAATAAAAAAACTAAATTTGTGGAAAACGACGCAAGGTACGAATAAATTAATAGACAAAAGTTGTACACCTAAAAAAGATCTATTTTGTTACTCACAATTTTTTTAGGGATCGCGCAGTTTTTGTTTTAGTCGTAAAAAATAAAATATAAATAAAAGAATTAAATTTTTAGACAAACGACACAAGCTATGGAAAAAGTTAATAGACCATAGTCGCACATCCAAAAAAGATCTACAAATTTGTTATAAAAATACATTAAAAATATAAAAATTGACTTCTCGGAAAAACGAACAAGTTGCAGTAAAATTTATAATAACAAAATTTTTTCTTCATAGGATCCGCACTTTTTTATTATAAAAATAAGACAATGAAAATACGTATGTTTCAATACCAATGCATATTATGAATTGTAATAATATAAAATTATGGAAATGATACATTTTTCAGGGTAGCTGAGAATACAATTATTTGCAAAATAAGGAACAAATATTAAAGTAATCATGATAAATAATATTTGTACTCTATTCTTCAATATCTGAATAAGCAATCCCAAGCCGAGGTACATAAATAAATTTAATATAGATTCGATATAATAGTGTTGAACATAATGTAGAAAAGTTCGCATTTTGAACAAAATCGAGTGCGATACGTGATCAGAATGTGTTCGTTAAAGCCGAAGCAGCTTTAACAAAAGAGAATTCACAATCAACAAATTACAGTTGTTGATGCTTTGACTCTTAATTTTAAAAGGTCTGCGCACAAGCGTGGTGGAAGTACAAAGACCGAGAGCGCAGCACGAGGTTAATACATTACAGAGCGCAAAGCGCGAGAACAAAAGTTCGCGCGCCTTGGGCGCGCTCAAACTAGCGGGTCACGCGCGCAGAGCGCGATTATTAAATAATAATTAAATAATTAATTAATTAAATAATAATAATCAAAAATATAGATGTAGAATCATATATTTACAAGGCGCAGCTACATATGCGCATGTAATATCTAATGGAAATGGCGATCGACACCGTTTAGCTTTCTCTGGTATTATGAATAAAAATAGTACATAAATCGTTAAGAAAATCATCTGAAGTACATATTTTTATTTATTGCATAAAAAACAATACTATTTAGCAAAAAAGGAACATTTTTTCACTTCTTTCCCTGCTTCAATTCTTAAAAGCTTCTAAGTTATTATTAAACATGAACATCGGAAAACAGTAGGTTGGTTCAAAAAAAGGCTTTTTTGAAAAGTTAAAACGCTTTTTGATTTTTTAAACATTGATATCAAATAATTAAGTTTGACTTGTAGAAGAACTCAATCAGGTGATTATAAGTGCCACCTCAAAAATATTTCAGTTGAAAATATAAAAATCTGTGATAAATGATCGTTCTTTTTACATGAATTTTTCATTCCATAACCACAATTGAATCAGATTTTTTGGTACAATCGTTTAGTAGATCTATTAGATTAATATATTGCTTGCTAATAATTAGAAATTTCCATTCGGCATAACTTTTTCCAGCAAGGTATTTCTATCAAAACATATTCCTTTGTTACTGACGTACTGAAAAATTAGTCAAAGTATGCGCACGCGCCTACAAAAAAGTGCTTCGTCAAACCTAACCATACTTCCCTCCCATACTTTCCCTCTCATATTCACCATCCCCAACTTTCTCTCACCTCTCCTGGTTCCCCTCACTTCGCCCTTCATTTCCCACCCTTCCCCAACTTCTTATTTCTCTACTTCTTCCTCTCTTCGCTTCCTCAACTAACATTTTCTTTCCCCTACATCTCTTCCTCAGCCCTCAATTCCCATCCCCTACTCACCCGCTAGCCCTCCTCTCGATTTTCCTCACTACCCTCATTCACTTCCAATCATTTCTTCTACTTACCGTTCCTAATTTTCACGCACTTCACCTTGCCTCATTTCCTATTTTTTCTCCTCATTTCCCTCCCCCTCATTTGTCCTCATTTCCCTACCCATCATTTTTCTTCATTTCCGTTGCCCTCATTTCTCCTTATCTCCCTTACCTCTCCGTTTCTCATTTCTCCTCACTACCCTCCCTCACTTCCAAGCATTTCTCCTACGTTTCCTCACCACCACTCACTTCCCCTACTACCCCTTTCTAATTTCCCCTTACTCCCCCTACTTCACCTCCCTTCACTTCCCCACCTCTCATTCACTCTCATTTCCCCTTATTTCCCTTACCTCTTATCCCTCATTTTCCATCACTTCCCGTATTTCCCCTATTTCTCCTCATTTTTCTTACTACCTCTCCCCTTACTTCTCCTTTACTCTTTCCCTCTTACTTCGCCTACGCCCTCGCCCATAATTTTCCCTCGCATAATTTCTCCTTAATCATCTCCCCCACTCTCAAAATTTCCCTTGATTTCCTCTTACTTCTCCCGGGAAAAGAGTACGATGGACCAACAGACACATGATCCAACCTATAAGGGTTTCGGCCCGAAGCTACAGAACCCTAAAAATGAATCAAAATGTCAAAAAATTTTAAAAGCAAAAAAGTTAACCCAAATAATTAAGTTCTAATACATGTTCAACAAGTGCCTCACAAAGTCCGTGTCAATTAATGAACCTGATCACTAATATGTGCTATTTGAAAAAATGCTTTCCTTAACGTCAAGAGCTGTTTTTGTAGAAACAAGTTTTCTTTCTTTTTCTTTCTTTTCTTTCTCTTAGTAACATTTCATTAGTATTTTATGAAATGAATAATTATGAAAATATACAGTGAAAATTATTGAAAACCAGGCTTACATGATTTTTATAATATAAGATAATTTACTTTAATATAACGTATGTATGTTACAATAGTACGATAAATTCTAAAAAAATCGAAGAGCGTTTTAACTTTTCAAAAAAATCTTTTTTTTTTACGCCTAATCTTTTGATAATAATTAAGAAAGCTTCCATTTCTCTTGTTAAATTATTATCAATCCTAATCATTAGTTTGATCTTTTTGACACAAGATTAATATCCGCTTAACTTCCGAATAGAGTTTTCGCTTGTTTTCGTACCTTTGAAATGAATCTTAGCACTATCAACATTTTTCAACAGGATATCCGAACCGCTTTACAATTTTGACAGAAATGATCGCGTGCGATTTCTGGTCTCGACAAATTAAACGTTTCCCAACGTTAACATCATATTTGCGTGCGCTCTTCCTTTTTTTCGCTTTTTGGGTGAGAAGCTCGGCGACGTGACGCGACGCTCCGATTCCCGGAACAGGCTGGAACACCCGCGCTTCGCCAATTCGAATTCCGAGATCCTGGGACGAGTCCTTCGCATTGTCATGACATAATTTATAAAGCACGACTTCTCGACCAGCACGCGATCTGTCGCGCCCTGGATAATCAAATACACAGGCATTCATATACCTGCTTATCTACTTGTGAAGTTGTAAAAGGAACCGTTTATGACCTGGTAGCCATGATGTAGACTTGGGTTCACCTTGTTATTTGTCTCTAATTATTATAAAATCCTATTTCTTTTCCTTGAAGTCTTTAACAGTATGACAGCAGTCTTCAGTATGAAAATTAAAATATTAATAAATGAAGAAATCAAGAAACTCATTTTTGAGGAAACCCATTATGGGAATAAGACGCATAATAAGAAATTTGACCGTATCAGCATTAAAATGTCTAAAAAAAATTTGCAACTATAGAAAACGTAGATAAAAATATTTAGTTGTTTACAACCTTTTTTTTCTATGCAAAATTTCTCTCATTAATCTGTCCAAGAAAATTTCTTCTAGTTTCATAAACTATTAAATTGATTAACTCTACCTTAGTAAAATCCATCGGAACTACTTTTAGTGCAAAGTCCTTGTTAACATATTATTTATAATTTTGTTTTGGGTACTGGATTAGGACAGGACATTTTGCATACTGTTTAATTTGTCTTTTCTGAAGAATGTCCTTCAATTTTTGTAAACTTTACAAATAAGTAGGTTAATTCACCATTGAATGTACCTAAATTACCTTTAAAATTTATTAAAATTATGTAGTTACACAAATAAAAGAGTACTTTTGTATCAAAAATGAACGAAATCTAATCAAAATTCGAAATAAAATTACACATTAATTTTTGGTAACCAAGAACTTGCAGGTCTACAAACATTGCAAAAGTTTCAAATATATTTCTTCGTAATAAAAACTGTAGGAGATAGCACGAGTAGGGAATATTTTTTCTGCTGTTGAAAATCCTAAAATTATGCTATGGAAAATTAACTATTATGCCAGATTATGCGTCGAAAATCTGCAGATTATGGAATTAAATAACAAGAACTGTAAGCTGAAAATATTAAATACAGATGTAAATAGTACTTGTTTTTTCTACATATTAAACATTTCATACGTATTATTTTGTTATTCAGCTCATAAATAAGAAAAGAATAAGTTTCTAGCTTTGGTATTAGAATATGTATTTTCCGAGTGGCTCTGACCGGGAAAACTGGGAATTAGTCTCGAATGTTTGGTACCTAGAAAAAGCCGGGCATTTTTCAGATTTGTTTTCACTTTTGCATTGAATGTCGTCTCGTTCTTCGAAAAAATTTTGTTGGAGACCGAAAATTTCCTTTTTAGATATTTAACATAGTAATTATATAGATGACCTAAATTTAAATAATTAATAATAATTTTGGATTGAAAGTTCACCTTTTGGTAGAAACGTACACTGAAATAAAGTATTTGATTCAAAGAAATGGTCCTACTCAATACGTCCAATCATGTATTTCTTCAATCCAGAGAAATCGTTTAATGGTATGAAAAATAAGAAATTATTGAAGTAAATATATAATTACACCAGCCTCTGAAATTTTATTTGAGCAAGTGGACGATGTCTTTAACTGAATGTCATTAGATATTTGGATTTAAAAATCATTCAGTTGATATGATCGAATACAACTTCAAATCTAAGAAATATTTTCTTAATTGAAAGTATTATCGATCGGATAATATAAGCGTTTTTTTTAATTGAAAGATTTTATTTCTTGTTTCAAAGAAGCGTACTGTAAACTTTAGTAAATATTTCCTGACACCAAAGAAATGAGGTATAGATATTTGAGATTGATCTAGAATTCTCGTGTAAATTCAAATGACACGTTCGTTCCGCAACACTGCTCCGACCCAGGTTGCTGATCAATCTCTCTAGCGATCACCCCAAGTGCAGAGCCTCACAAAATTGTTATGTGTGGTTCCTCTCTTGGGCTCATTAGTATATCTAAGGTCTTTGTTTCAGACGTCATTCACTCTATTGTCACTCTGTTTACAAACTGTTTGTTGCCACACTTTTCTGTCCTGGCATACTACTCTAGCTGCCTTCACGTCCATGCATTCTTTCTTGCAAGCCCTTGTGTTTCTATGGCTTCTTATGTCTCTTCGGATTAAAGTCTCATTCTCAGATTCTACGGCGGTCTACCTCGGGGCATTCTGCCATTTACTTTACCTTTGATTGAAAGAAATTGAAATTCCTTGGAAAGAAAAATGCGATTTATATAAATAAATGTTTGATAAAATCAAAAAAATATTTCATTTCACACAAAGAAATATCTAGTTGACTTTAATAGCAGTTTCGCAGTTCATGAGATGGAAGGACGGACGGAGGACACACACTCATTCTTAACTTATTGTACACGCACATAAATATATTATTCTATAGCCTAACCTGGCATATATAATGCACGTCGCGCACTTACCTAACTCAGAATATCGTCGAAATGGTCCTTAGATACTAAACAAGAAAATTCTTACCGCTCGTGAGAAACGACCAGTGCCGAACCAAAAGTTGTTGGTAGCCCGAGTTATATTTAATTTTCTTACTTGAGCCGGGATATTTTTCTGACATTTGTCACTGAAATTTTGTATAATAATTAAGGGAGAGTAGGCTATAATGAAGGGCTTTAAATTAAATGTGCTATAAATTATAATGCGATTTCGATGTGGTGCCTTTTTTAAGGTCAAGCTCATATTATCAGCAAACACGTGTTATTACTTAAATGCTTGTTTATTTAAACAATATGAAGATTATAGAGTAAACAGTACACAATATAATAATTCTAGTTTTAAAGAAAATAATAACGATTTCACAATTTGAAATGATTTGTTCAATGTTCAGATCTTGGCAGAATTAAAGAAAAAATCAGCACAGTTTTGTAAAAAAAAATCGATCATATTGGAGGGTATATAAACACAAGAAAATTTTATTATTTACACTTTTCCCCTAATATTTCTGAAAGAGTAGTCAACAATATTTCAACCTAGTAATTGATATTTGATGCAGAAATGTTGTATCTTTTACCCTATCTTAAATAAAAAAATGCAAATTGTTTTATTATGAAAATTAAATAATTGATTCTTGATTTTGTGAAAAAAATGTTTGATAAGAAATATTTGCTTTTCAGATTATTGATAACTCAAAGCAAGACATACAAAAATTATAAGAAAATATTTTTAAAAAGTGTGGGTAAAAATTCCACCATATATGCGTTGATTAAAAATAGTATAACAATCACCAAAATAGATCCAAACATGAATAAAAAGTAAAGTTTGGAAAAAACTTTTAATACAAAATTTGTAAGAACAAATACCTTGATGTGCACAGAAACATGGCAACAATGTTTGGAATAATTAATTTTTTCGATCTTTTTAAATTTTTACTATAAAACTAATAATTTTAAAATGTGAAATGTGAAATGTGACATGTAACCTGAACTTCACGTCCTGATGAGGAAAACGGATCTAGTTTTCGAAACGTCGACAACAGAAATAAAGGATTTTTAACAACTAATTCTACTTTTTGGTCTGAAGTATGTCAATTTTACCAACTACATATATTTATTTTTATAAATATAAAAATGTTTTGATTCATTCTCCCATTTAGAGCATGGAAAATTATAAGTGGATTTATATGTCATTCCACTTGAAATCATTCCAATGATTAGTTATGAAATTTCAAGCGACCGAGAACCGTGTTTCTAACAGCGGAGGTGTAGTTTCTCTGCAACTTATTCGTACAAATCATTTTGAACTTTTACGGCCACTTTCAATATTGATTATCAGTTCTGTAATTATGACTGAACATTTCGAGATGATTTACAGAAATAAAGTTATCGTTAACTCGCCGAATTTTTCTCATATCCGCCACATTATAACTGGAATTATAACGAGAAAGAAATATCATTTTACGACAAAATGACTATTCTTTGAATAGTATATACATATGAAATTCATCACTTTTAATAAACATTTCCTTGTATTGCAAACAAAATTTCTTTGCAAGGCACCCTTGTCAGCGGACGCCCAGTGAGGCGCTCTAATATGCGCGCCACATTTGACATTTAAAAAGACATACACATAAATTGCAAGGCAATTATCATTAACAAATATCATGTTATTCAGTTTTCATCGACAGATTGATTCAAAAGATGGTTGAAACACTTTGAAACAGTTTTTTCATAATGCGAACTGTAAACTTTTACACAATTTATTGTTTTATTATAATTCATTGTTTTAGTCACTTTATGTAGTATCTTTTGGTTGAATGTGAATTCTTTTTCATTGAAAGGTCTACTATTATATTTTTCATTGAGAAATCACTTCTTTTGGTTCAAAATTTCACTATTAGGTGTAATATTTTATTGTTTGGTTGAAAATGCAACTATTTTGTGAGAGCGTAATTTTTTTGGTAAAAAATTTAACCATGTTACGTACCCGACCAAATCGAAACCAATTTTGATCGGATACCAACAATTAGGGGAGCGAAGTGAGACGGTCAACATTAATTAGTCACTCGAGTTGAGTCAATTAAGTTCATTTAAATAATTACCGAATAGACTCCCGCATTTGCCTGCGCATCCACATTACCACATTTCATTATGGCATTACTTCAGATTAACGCTAATAAATTCAATATAAAGTTTTCAGGTAATTGCGACATCTTATTTTCGTTCTTTTACATTTAATCAGTCTTTTTTGAGCGCATGACAGTTCTTCTAAATTAATCGGAAGTCTAGAATATATTTCGAATCGCACTTGATAAAAACCAAAAGGTCTCATTTGGTCAAAAATGTCATTATTTTGTTAAAAATTCAACTATTTTTTTTAATAAAAGTCATATTTTTTTCATTTAGAGAAAATTATTTTTATTTTAAAAGTCGGCTATTATATTTTTGGTTCAGAATCTATATCTTTAGTTTAAAAAATCTACTTTTTTTTTAATTTTACGATTTGGTTGATAATTTAGTATTTTATTTAAAATTGAACTATTTGTGAAAAATTAATCTTTTTTGGTTGAAAATTTATCTTTTATGTTTAAAGTTGCTTCTTTTCAATTAAAAAGTTTTTTTTTCTAGAATTAATTCATCTTCTTAAAAAATCTTATTTTTTGGTTGAAAATTAGTTTTTTTTTTAATTTTTGATATTTATTTTTTTCTAATTTAAACCTTAATAGTTTTTAATCCCCAGGTGAAACAGTTATATATGTGACCCCGCACGAGAAAAGGGACCTTAAGTAGGAAAATAAATTTTTTGAGTTTGCCAGTGTTCTCTATAGTTTTTAACCTGCTCTTTCGCCTGGAAAAGTCAGAATTTATATATCTCCAAAACCTGAGTCACTATGAGCAGTGAAAGTAGCGTAATTTTTAGCGTTATATTGATACGGGCTGTGCTTTAAGTGATTGTACTGTACGTTTTAGCATGCCTACTTAAGGTCCCTTTTCCCTTGCAGGGTCACATATATATATTTGGTATTGTAACAATTCTAGACTTGAATTTTTCTCTTTAATGGCGGGGGAAAATGTAGCAAACTGCGAAAATTCGGAGAGTGACAGGGAGTTAATTAATTTTGTAATTGTAGTAGCCACGCGACGAAGCGTAGGCCTACCTAAAATAAAACTTTGATTAAAATTATAAGCTGACCCTATAGTATTTAAATTTATATCCAAATAAAAAATGAGCTCCGCATAAGCTCAATTTTATTTAATATGTTAAAACCGATATTATGTCAGAATTATGGTAAATGAATAAAATTTAAAGCCCCTCCGTGGCGAGCCTGATTTATGTGGTTGGCTTTGACTTTAAATTTCAATAATCGCTCGAAAACTCCTGCTCTCGAATTAAAATGTGTATTTCAGAGCAGCACGCGAGGTTCTCAAAGTGGGCATCTATTTCTCTTTAATAATTACTCGAGAGGGCACTCTACACGGAAACGACGAATATCGTAGTGTGTCATCGCAGTGCACGCCATAATCCATTTTCAGATATTTCAGCAATTTATATATTATTATCCTTTAAACCTAAAACTGTCACGCTCATTCGAGTGGTACTAGTACCCACCAAACTCTGGACACATTTAGCAGTTGGACTCGTATATAAATTAAATTGTTTCAAAAGAAAAATTGTTGGAGAGCAAGTTTAGTCGATATCATTCAACCCCTTTTATTCTACCATGCTATTAGATTTTTTGCATCTAAATGCGAGTCGCTGAACTTAATTGCTGATGTTAGACAGGAAAAACTTTGCTAAATCAATAAGTTCTTTCAATTTTTTAATTCGAGAGCACGCAAACGTTCTTGAAACTCGTTTGATATTGAAATTTAAGCAAAAACATATTATTTATTTCAAAACATTAAAAACTTGAAGAAATATCCAGGAAATATGTTTTGTTTGAGAAAGATTAAATCGTGATTTTTCAATATCTTTCAAACAGTTAAGTTTTGAAAAGTTTCAATATGAACTTTTGAATTTTTGACTTTCAAATTTTTCCATTTGAAATCATACCATTTTCTAAGTTTCTTGTTACATTTATGGCATTAGCATTGTCCTTCATTTTGAATTGTTACATCTTGAGAACTCTACTTTCAATTTGAAATAGATCTTGAAAGCTTAGAATTTTTATTTACTATATTGAAGGCTCCAAATTTTATGTTATACAATTCTAAGCACTTTAATTTCAAATCTATTAAATTTTTTAACTAGCGTCGAATTTACGATTTTGTAGTCTTGTAATATTAAAGCTTTTAATTTGATTTATAATTTTTAATGATTGAAAACTTAACTAATTTTAAATATGTTTGTATAAAAAATTATCCGATTAAGAACGTTTTTGATTGAAAATTGTTCTACTAGCTATTAAATGTTCCGTTTTGAATTATATAGTTGATTGTACATTTTTTTAAGTGTAGAAAAGTCATTTTAGATCGTACAAATAATAATAATACATTTTTTATTTATAACAATTTAAGATCAATACAGTCAATTATTCCTACAAGTTAAGATCAATCAATAAAAAGATTCCAATTGAACTGATTGAGTTCGTCAAAAATATTAGGTTACGTTAATTGAGTAGAAAATCAGTGAAATTAAATTTTTCACTTTTTAGTTAGTTTTTTTACTGCGAATTAGTAAAATTCTATTGAATTTAGCCCTGACTTTTCTGGTGTACTTTTCCAGTGACAATTGTTCAATTTGACTATAGTTGTCAAAGATAGAAGCCAGCTATAAATGTGACTGAACATTAGTTAAATTTGACTAATTTTTGGGGAAAAACACAGAAACCGAAACATCAATAAAAATAATTTTAATAATTTTAAATCAAATAACGTAACGTAAAATCATTGACTTTATTTAATTAGTGAAATTTGACTTACAATTATTTAAATAATAAGTAATTGAATCAGTGACTGATTTTTTTCTTTTCAATTAGTAATTTTTAACTGTTTCGGATTTAGGATTGATATGTTTTTGCGTTGATCTTCTCCACTTGGGAAGAGTCTCTGAGATAATTAAATTGGTGCGATTATGTTCATTATGGTAGACAGAGTTGAGGAAACTTCAAGCTAAAAGTGAGACGTTAAGGTTGATCAGGTTGATCTACAGTCTGGGGAATAAATTTGAAAAGTTTATCGCAGAATCGCATGCCGGATAATGTCACTTTATTACCGAGGTATAACGTCTGGTGCACGAGTATAAGAAGTTTCCGAACAACCAGTAGCGAGGAGCGCTATTGTGCGACAGGAAACTTGGAAGCCATAATAATTATTGGCGAACGCGGAATTATATATTGTGTCGCGGCAGCATGCAACTACGGAATATGCGACTTCTCTGACGTTCTGACATTAATAATGTCCTTCCTGTGGTGCATCGTGGTACCAACATCGTGTACCATTCCCAAGAAGCATAGCGGGAGCTTTTAAGTGACAAATTGGGGTTAAATTTACGCTGCGTTCTGAATAGTATTGACTTTATTATTGAATACGATTGCAGGGCTCGGATCTTGCGACTTTTTCGACATTTTATTACTTTTTGAAGAAAAATTCGACTAATCAGCTTTTTTTCGCTTTTCTCAAAAGTTTCCTATACTTAGTTTCAATTTTAATTGCAATGGAACTTCTAAAATTCAAATTCAGAAACTACCATTTAAGTCTCCCTGTTTTCCAGAAACTTCCCCTTTTCCCCGTTACCTCTCGTTTGTCGTTTATGTGCTTCAATGCTAACTGAATGAATAGAACGCAATAAGAAAATCCAACTATTTTTGGTTAAAAGTTATTTTTGGTTAAAATGTGGTTACAAATTCGAGTATTTCTCATTTGATGCGGAATTTAGTCAACTTTCGAACGCTTTTTTAGAACTTTTTATAGCTGAAATTGTTGGAACAATATGTTTTGAAGAAAGTATTTTTTAAACAAGTAGCTATGTTTGAAGACTAATTTTCATAGTTGGAAACAGTAGATTTTTAGGGAATATTTTTCCCGACAAAAAAGTCATGATTTATGCAAATTCAACCATTTTGTAAAATTAATAAGAAGCGACAGTAAGAAAAATTTAGTTACAACGATTATAATTAAAATAATTATTTTTCATGAGTTTTAAACTCTTTTCACAAAAAATGTTTTCTTTTTTATTGGACATAACTAATTATCTAATTTTAATTGTTAAAATATAGATACATTTTTTTTAAAGATCTGATTTTTTGCGTTACAACTACCTTAATGGATTATCAAAAATAAAATGTGGGTAAGTCTCCATATACAGGGTACTTTTGAAATAAAAATTATTTCCAAAATATTTGTCTTTAAAATTCTATTTTGTAGATCAAGATAGATTTAGTAGCACTAAAAAAGAGCCTGTAAAAGTATTCACGATACAAGCTTATTTCTACCATTTCTGGAGCATTTTAACATCTTGCATTTTCCATATTCCTCTAAGGCTTATTATTTTAAAAACCCTTTTTATAGTCTTATTATCAAAACGTTAAAATATTATATTATATTTGCTGATTTTGATATCTCCGTATATAACCTAAAATTCTGTATCTAAAAACCTTACTTTTCATTACTTTTGGCAAATATTTTTATGGAGGGTATAATAATTTATTGTATATTTTCCCTGAGGAGGAAAAGCCAAAAGTAAGCTCACGTCGATGGACGTTACATGTATGGAAAACAGAGTAAAAAGTTGTCCTAAAGTTTTAAAATAGAAGGGATTCCAAAATCATTGGGCAAATTGCTTTATTCCGAAATATGAAAGTTATTGCCAGTTATGTCGGTGGATTCTGATTAGAATACGCAACTTTTTCTTGTATCGACGTGAACACCCATATTTCACTACATGCTATTTTGTCTGTTACGCTTGAATTTAAATATTAGTGCTGGAAATTGTATCTTTTGAGATAAGTTTTAAAACCATCAAACATAAATTCTAAAATAGTCAATAGCATATTTCCCATTAAACTGTAAACTATATCTCGGGCATGTGTGGATATGTCGATTTTTTCACTATATTTTCCTGGAGGCATCTAAGGCGTTACGTATTTTTTGAATGGGCGGGCTCTTCACCAATTTCTGAAAACAATTCCAAATTGATTGAATTGCATAAGACATTATGAATTAAAGAGAGGAAGTGCATTCGATTCCCATGGCGCAAGTTTGCGGAACTTCTGTGTTTGTCGGGGCAGCTTGTGAATGGCTTCTAAAAGGGAGACAGACGACAGGCAAGGACGAATTGAAGGAAATTCGGTGCAACGAATTAAGACCGTTTTTTAATCTGAAATCTTGAAATGCATCGTCGCGCGTCGCGTCGGGAATGAGCGACGAAAGTGAAGAACGGTAGCCATGGACCGCTGGGGCTACCCGCAGAGCCTGCTACTTGCTGGCAGCTCCCCGAAGAAAAGACAAAGGCAAGCTTCTCTTTCATCGTGCCGACATTAAGGTACCTACTACTATAACCTACCTACCATACGTCCTCGGGACAATACGGTTCGCATGCGGGTCCAACGGATCTCACGTCGCTTGCGCTTCTGTGCTTAAGCGACTCACACAATCTACAAACTGGCCTGGCCTGGCCTGGCCTTCCTCTGCCCTGCTCTTGCTCTACTCTGGCAATGCCGTCCAATTTCTTCTGCCGCCGCGCCGCGCCAAGCAAGGTCCGGATCTTCCATTTGTGCATGCTGAAATGCTGCTGCTGCATACGGGCCTGCTTCCTCTGCTGATACTGCTTCTTCTGATGCACCAGTTATAGTGCAGCATCTCGCTCTTGTAGGACCAAGATTGCCCTAACTAGATAAAGAGGAAAGAAGTTCCGCGAATCTCTGGAGAATCAGGAACCTATGGTGTGTATAATGTGGGCCACGAAATTCAACAATAAGTGGCCTGGCGAGATACAAGTAGTTCTACCTATTGATCAGAATTAAGAGGCTTTGGATTTCTAGATGTTAATTTTTTGGTTATACTGATCTCGCATTATTAATATTTTACCAATTAAAATGTCTGTGAGACGTTGATTGAGTGTTAAGATTGCTTGATTCTACGTCTATATTAAGCTAGCACCTCCACAATCAAATTTCGGCATTCTAAAATACTCAGAATTTTGGGCTTTTTTATGGCTTTTTTAGGCACCAATAAAAATTCCAAGGGCTCCTCTACTTCTTTCAAATAATCAATTTTGTAGTGGAGGTGCTAGCTTGCATTAACCTAGCACCTTCACTGCCTGAAATTATAATATAATAAAAATTCAATTCCACCAGAATTTTTGGCTTTTTTTAGGCCTTGTATATGTTCAAACGAAATTCGGTGAACGTACCACAAATACTTTCGACATGCCTAGACACCTCGTTTTTGGGCTCTTGAATTCCGAAATAACCAAATTGCTCCTAAACAACCCTCATGCTTCAAAACCACTCCTCTCTAAAAGAATTAAATTTTTTATAAATAATTACATCTCGCTGTATTTTTTAGCTTTTTGGGCTAATGAAGTTCGTACAGCCTCCAGGACTTTTTCAAGAAATAAATATAGTTTCATAAAAGTTTGTATTTTTTATGAAAGATATGGATTTCGCTAATAGATATAATTTTATAATTTCTCAAAGTCTTTAGACATCAATGGATGATGTTTAGAAGTCAAGATCATTTTTTAGCTGCACTCATGATATTATTTAGGATATTCCATCTTGAATTCCTGAATTTATTTTTAATTCATTCGCGCATAGAAAAATAAAGAACAGTTGTAAGAATTAATTAATGCTTTGCTAATAAATGTGTTCTGTGGAGTTCAAATATTGTTTCTCGTTCAATTAGGTTGAATTCTTCCGGAATTTGATGAAATTCAGTGAGATTAATTTTCCTAAAATTCATTTAAATTCATCTTTAATTAGCTAACATTTTTCTGAAATCAAATTATGAATGGGCATGAATCAACCTTGAGTCCAGTGAAATCAATTTTCGTCGAATTCGGTTAAAGTTCAACTTTAATCCACCCTGAATCCACCCTGAATTCACTCCGATTCGCATTCAGTTAAAGTCAACTCATCATCCTAAAATTTGGTTTTAATTTACGTTAAATTAACGTTGAATCGTATGGCACTCCTTTGGAATTCAATAAGCCAGGGAAATTAATTATCCCTGAATTCAGTACATTTCACGGATTTTTAAATAATTAATATACAGGTCTGTAAAATTAACATATTTTTTCTCCCAGTTCAGTCACGTGGTTTTGAGAATTCAGACAAATATTATTAATGTAAAAGTACCTCATTTCGAACACTGTCAGTTTTTCGTAGTCTTTTATCTCCACACAAAAGTTAATGAATTCTTAGAGAAATATAATGTTTAAGAAAATTCAGAAAATTGTTATTTTTACGGACAGGTCTCGATATTTTTAATTTCACTCGTTCTGTAATGTAAATGAACGCCTTTTAAGATTTGGATGTTTGAAAACTAGTAGGCTTTTTAATTTTAATGCTGAAAGTGGAAGTGTAATGTTACGAATTATGTTAAGGATATATTTTTTAATTTACAGGATCTTCCCGTAAGCAGTAGGGCTGACTTTCTATAGCCCAGACGGAACAATTCAGGGAGTGTTTTACGGACAGGATGGGCGATGGGGGATGTCAGGAACCAAATACACGCTCGAGCGTTCGCCTCCAAACATTTGCGGAGTAAATATAACGCACGCTCGAGCAGTCCTGCGCGGTGAAGTTTTGTGTCAAACTTGGAAAATCTGCAACCGAGACATGCGGTCCATTTTGAGAGCGTGACGGAAGCGAAAAAAAAGGGTTTACTTCTCGCGCGATATTTACTCCGAAAATGCTCGGAGGCGACTGTTCTATACCTGGGCTATAGAAAGTCAGTCCTACTACTTATGGAACAGGCCCTGTAGTGTTACCAACTTATGTTTTGAAATCGTGAAGTTAACTCTCAAATAAGATTCATTTCAAATAAAATTGGAAGACGCAGCTCTTCTGAGGTTACTAACGTGCTTGAGTAATCCAAAACATTTATGCGGTCGTGGGTTCGATTCTGAATAGTGAGAAAAAAATTAGAGAAGCTTGTACTCCTTGTCTATAGAAGCTTGTCTGTCTTAAACAATAACTCAATAAAGCACTATTAAGAGAGTTAATTCCAATTTTGAAAGCTGAATGATTTATTATTTAAAGAATTTTTAAAATCTTTTTTATGATGACAAAATGGATTTCCTATACCAGACAAAAGTATTATACGAGGCATTTTTGGAATCGACTGAAATAAGCAGAAATCTGAGAGAAACCTAAATTATAGCTCTTCTATCATTGACTACATGAGGATACATTTTATATCAAAATTAGTACTTAGTCATAATATCATTTAAATTGTTTATATTTGTATGTTGTAATTTGACGATGCTCTATTGTTATGAATTTAAATAAATTTATCAAAATAATAAAATAGGCAAAACCAAAAGTGTTCAAGGTCGTTGCTATAAAAGTATAAAACACTCAGAGAACTTGAATATTAGATTTTGCGTGAGGAAAGTAGAAGTTTCCGACTTGGTCCAGACACAAGTTTTCAGTAACGGTTTAATGAACGACCGAACTTTCTATTTAGGGATCGGAAATTTTGCATAATTGTATTACTTAAAAACTAAATTGATGGAAAAAAATGTGGCTTACATAGTAGCGTGCTTGGCTTATATTCCCTCCAGTACACCAGTGTTCAAATCTAAGTGCCGAGAAACAGTTGTAGAATGTTTTGCTTCTTTTTTCACTTTTAAAATTTGGTACTAGTTTTTTATTCCTATTTTTTAAAATTAAGAAGCATTCAAGTTTGTAGGCACATAAAAATACGTGAAGATGTTGTTGCATATTAACTTGATAAGCAACTATCAGGCTATCAAATTTTGAGGCTTATAGATTTGATTGTATTACACTGAAAAAGATGATTAGTTGTGCCGACTTTTTAGTTAGTTAGATATGGTACTGCTGTTTAATTAGTTGGCACAACAATTCAACTAGTTGCAATAACTGTTCAGTTAGTAACAGCAACTAAGAAAATGGTCGTCGCAACTAATAAAATAGCAAGTACCATATCGAACAAACTAAATAGTTGGCCCAACTCTAGCCAACATCTTAAAAACTGATCTCTTTATTTAGCCTCATAGGGTCGTTGCCAAAAAAATTTTTTCTCAAGTTTAACTTCAAATATGAAAATAGGTAGCCATTATGAATATCCAGAAATAAATTTTTGTTAATTCCCTTTTTTCAAATTTTTATTCAAAATCTGTCCATTTTTAGATATGCAAATACATAAATAATATTTGATATTCGGAAGTCAGCCATTAACGTTATTAAAATCAACCTTCGCTTTTCTCTTCCGATTGGTAAACACTATTTAACAATTCAAAGTCATTGTAATTATTATGGTAATAATTTTTCAATTTTCCCCGAAATGAAGTATTTAACCAGATTTTCATTCACCAATGTAAATAGTACTTATGTAAATACAACATAAAAGTACTCTATTATTGAAAAATGTAATTCTTGTAAATCGTCCAACGATCCTATTTGTTGAAAATCATTTCTGAAAAGCCTGTTAAGTTGTCAGTAAATATAACTTTTTCTCATAAATCTTAAAACTTCAATTTCGTTCGGAGAAAGTGGAAATTCCCGACTTGGGTTAGGCATTGTTTTCCACCTACGCTTTTCCGGTCTCACGAAGACTTTCCTTTCCTCCTGTGTGTCGACCTTTTTTCGCGCACTTTGGATCGATAATGGAATACAGTCGGGGCAGTAAGGCCGTGGGCAAGTCCCGGATGGACTCGAGGAAGATAAGGGACCCCCCAAAGCCTCGCCAGGCGCCGGCGGTTCGCATCGAATCCTCAACTTCTCTCTGGGGTGGTCCCCGGCGTTCTTCGCGGCCCCTCGCTTCTCCGCGGTTTACCTTTTATACGCTCCCTCGCTCTTTTATTCTTGTCTGCTCTCCCTCTCGGGCCCGTGCGAATTCGCCTTTTCGATTCTTCCCCTCTCCTTTTCTCTCGATCGTGCCAGAGTGCCGATCGCGGCCTCGCGGGGCCCGTCGATCGCACCGAGAAGCCTCATCGGTGCTCCTCGGCTTAGCTCGGCACCCTTCGGCGCCCACCGATCTTCTGAGAAGGGTTCCCGATTCCTGGCAACGATGACTTACATAATTCCGTGTCGCCGCGCCCGTCGCGTCGGGATCGTCGTCTCTCCCGATTCCAGGACTTCCTCGAGATCCAGTTGATATACAAGGCCCAGCGCCAGATCGTTTCCACGGACTTGATTTCTGCATTCTGCTGTATTCTTTATACGTAAATGTCGTATCGATAAATACAAACCGGATCGAAGATGAAGGTTTTGCTTATTTGTGTACATGTCGGAATAGAATAAGGTGGTTAGAACTTTTTTTTCCAGGGTGAGATTGAAGGCTTGATGAATACCAGTTGGAATTTATTTAAAGTTGTCGAGTGCCACAGGCCCACATGTTATATTTTATCTCCAAACATACAATATATACAGTTCCGGTAACTTCCGGGAGATAAATGCAATGTGAAATTTAATCATTTAAAATCGAACAATTTTTATTTATAGATTCTGATGTTACACTCATGACAACTAAATTGATTTGCGAGTAAATAATTTCTATAGAAAAATAATACATGCGTGATTAAATTCACCTCTGGTATATGTGAAATTTTATTGGAATAGAGTGTCCATTTCACATTTGTACACTTTTTAAGGTGATTGTAGAATCTGGTTAAGTCGCTGTTGTAACGGTAATATTTTTTACTTCGATACCGCCGAAAACGTTACAAACGATTATTTTTGGAAATAATTACAGCCTAAACTTTAAGGAAGAGTGATATTGTATGCCCCCTTTTCTAGTTCCTAATATTAGATTTATTTCTTGATATGAATGAGATACTGCGCTCGTAATAAATAAAATGTCGCTGGTGTAACGAGCAAGGCTTCTTGCAAAATTGGTTTAAATTCATCAAATACATTATATTATAGATATCTCATTTTCAATTATCCGTGTAGAAAATTGGCGGGGAACTAATCGGGACCCGATTAGGCCACCCTGACTGCTAATGTGGCACTGTCAAGACTGTCTAGTCTGGCGTTGAGTAGAAGTAAAACGTTTTCTATGGTTGAACGATAGTCTGGACGAGGCAATCTGGCGCTGACAGTGGGTCTTTATATATTTTTGTATTAATTTTGTAATACATAATTTGCACTACACTTTAGGATTTCAATAAAAATATAATCTTAATTACGTCTCGCTAACGAGTCACTGTACAGGAAACAAACGATCCCATGAGACGAACTGGCCTTCTAGTGATTGAAAAAGAAACAGATTCATTTGAAACAAGCATATACAAAATGCAATAAATCAAATACAAGAAAAAAATTAAATACAAAAAAAAATGAAATACGCGGTTACATATAGAAAGCCTAACTTTCTAACAATTCATCTCTTACTGTGAGTGACGAATGTCAATACAGAGATTAGGTCAAGGCACGTTGTCAACAACCAAATTTTTCGCGCATGTTCCAAAAATTGATAATTTCTTTGCTGATGTATAGTCAGCGCAATCTCTAAATAAAATATCTGCAATTTTCACTTTGACAGCAACGAAATATTACAAGCCCTATAAAAACTACCTTTTTAGCATGACACGCGAATGCAAGCAATTGTGAATAAGTGTAATTTCCGCCATTTTATAAAGTATTTTCACTTACTACTCGTTTAAAAAAAATTCGGGTTGTCCTCCCCTCAGAAATTGTAATAAAATGTACAATTTATTCATATTCTTCGTAACTTTTGGAATAAAAATATGTACCAAGTGAATCTGGCTACTGGTATATTTGTGCAAAATACAAAAAAGTTACATTAATTTAAGATTTTGTTCGCATGAATCGTTAAAGAAGAAAAGTTGAGGTTAGTATTACACAAAATTATGAAAAATATGAATAAATTCTGTCTGTTGTTGCACTTGCTGATGGAAAAACAAACTGAATTTTTTTTGTAACGAGTTGTGAGAGAAAATACCTAATTAGACATTTTCATTTAGAACTTGTTTCAAAAAAGATCGAATTAACTTGTGAAATGAAAGAAAATTGCATTTTTGGCTGTGTCAAAATCTTAAGGTTCTGGAGAATTGACCATATTCTCATTTTTGCATTTGCAATTCTATATAAAAGTTTAGAACCATTCAAGTTTGAACGCTTCTTAGTCCCAATTCAGTTTTGAATGTTTCACATTATAAATTATTTAATTTCAATTGTTTTTAGAATTATGAAACTTTGAAGTAGGTATCATCCTTATAACCTGTTTCGTCCGTGTGCGTAACAATATTTTCTTGATATAGTATTAATTATTTTTCCATGCAGTGAAATGAACAGGCCAATTTCATTTCAAATCATGCATCATTCTCTTTAACGATCACCCCAAGTGAAAAGTCTCATATAGTCGTCATGTGAGGTTCCCTACTCGGGCCCATTAGTATCCAAGGTCTTTTGTTTCAGTTGTCATTCACTCTACTGACACTATTCTTATAAATTATTTGTCGCCACATTTTTCTGTCCTAGCATACTTTTCTAGCTTCCTTCACGTCCGTGCATTTTATCATGCAAGCTCTCGTGTTTCTATGGCGTCTCATATCTCTTTGATTTAGGGTCTCATTCACACATTCTAACCATTCTCTCCGCGGTCTGACTCTGCGCACATTGTCATTTACTTTACCTTGATACACTTGTTTTCTTAGTCGTTCATAGTGGCCTCCCTTAAATGTTACTTTATACTACATAATATGTTAGACATGTAAACTTCAACACTCCAGTGTACACTCTTTCAGAATTATTCAATTTTCACGGCATTCAATTTGAAATTTTACTTTTTTGCAGGTTTTCATTGTTGCATTACACAATGTTGAGGGTAAGGTTTTTTCTAGCTGCAAATTCCTCTTACCGACAGTTATCTACATCTGAAATATAACATTCGATGCTTCGTGTCCGTGCTTAGCCTATGAGATCTTATATTTAACATAGATGCGAGCCCTTTAAGTTTATAGATGTCGGTCAATCTTGATAGCAGGAATTTTCAACTTTCCCTGCCCTTCTACTATACTAGGAAATAAAGTAAGTTCCAAGGTCAATCAGTCGCTCGATTCTGTGCATTCCGCCCGTGTCTAATGGTAAAATAGCGATTGCTTATTTCCATCGACATAGTTTGAATACTTCTTACCGAGCCATTAGGGAAGGTCGCTTATAAGTATTTATCAGGGCAATGGCAGCGTGTAAGATCCTTATCCTGACCGTGTTCACTAGGTTCGCGTTCGTATCCTGAGCCCCCGGAGGCGAAGAAGGCAACACGAATCGACCTCGACTGGACGACCTGATCTTTAAACTCATTTCGAGCAATCTTCACCGAAATCTTCCATCGCGTTAACCTAAACTACACGGCTTCCGCTGACAGTTTCAACCATTTTTTTCCATAGCATGATTTAAAATTTCATAAGTCAGATAGCTCTGAAAAGAAAGATGAAAAAGTAACAAAGCTTCCTTCACCAAATAAAGTTTTTTTTAAATCATTCTCCAAGTCAACATTTGAGCCCTATTTTAGATCTCTAGATGTAGGTCCTAATCGGGTTTAGGAGGAGTTTCAGAGGGCTTAACTTATACTAGACTTAGGCCCTCGTTTACTCCTCCCAAGTGGCGAATATTTCATTTTTTCCCCTAGTGGTGAGTGGGGTATGATGGCGAGGTATGACGGTAAAACCGAGTTTCCAAAATACATACGGCGCTGTTGTGCCTCGTAGCAAGAATCTGTCTGTTAATTAAATTAATAATTTTATAAACGATTAGTCATTTTCATTTCTTCTCAATACATGGTAAAACAAAATTTTGAGTCAAAAATGAATAAAAAGGGACTAATTTGCGCAACTATTTAATAAATAATTATTTTTCTGAAATTTGACACAGAAAAAACTGAGGGTTGAGTAATGTTGCGGCTCAAATGAAACTTGGAATCATTTAGAACTTAGGCTCTAAAGGAACTCTTATTAAGGGTTCCTTTTTAGTTTGTTTATATCCGATAGATGGCAATCGGCGGTTGCCAACGCTTTCAACTGCGCATGTGCCGAGAAGCGCGGGCCTATTTGAAATCAATAAATACTATGAATAGTCACACAGGTAAATGTTGATAAAAGTTTTTATTCTTATTCAAAACAAAATTAAATTGAATTATAGAAATACCTAGCTTCTTGAAAAAAATTTATATTAACCTAATAGTGAAAGTTTATATTATATAATTTTGAACAGTCCCGCGCTTCTTGTGAATGCGCAGTGGAAAACTTCGGATTTGTAACATAACCTGAAAAACTGTCACATTTCATGTGCGATATCTTACTTTCAAGAATTACTAATGTCTATGATTTTAGTTTCTTCATTAAATTTCTTCCAGTGCAATATTATTTAATTCAAATTATAAAGCAAAATGTGCATCATTAACTTGTGCAACCTTTGAAGTGAGTCAAGGCAGAAGTGAGAAAAAGGCTTTATTAGAACCATTTCAATCCACACTTGAGTTTATTGAGAAACCATTCATCATTTTGGTTTCGTTTTCAGCAAGAGCGGTTCCTTTTTGTTGCAGCTCCTTTGGAACCAATAATAGATTCTAATAGAAAACCCGCAATAACTAATCGTGCAATCAGGATAATTTGAAACCCAGAATTAATAACGCTAAAAAGCGAGCATTGCGTCGTCGAGAAAGAAAAAGCGAGCTACACAGGGAAAGTACGTTTTCGTGGCACCTGCTGATAAATCTACGCACGCACGAGGCGCTTACAAACGGCACGATCATAGTTAGCTCAGGGAGACGTGCTCTTATGCATACGAATAAAAGCGAGAAAGAGTGAAGCAAGAAGCGCGGGGAAAAAGAGAGATGCCCGTGGGAGGGAGAAAGAAGGCGGCATCTTTGATCTTACATACACATGTTATACATAGAAGTGCCACTCACACTGGCCTATTCTCCCTGGGAGCTTTGGAAGGACTCTATCTTTACATTCACATGTCACACACAGACGATTCACCACTTTCGCATATTATTTCGCGAAAACACACATTTCTCGTAGCATTCAGTTTTTGGTGGCTGGACGCATAGTATCGCACATTTCATATTTTTCATTTTACACTTATTAGGGAGCGCTTATAACGTTTTAGACTAAATCGTTGTATTTTCAACCGGCAAGTATGAATTTTCAACACAAAAGTTAATTTTCACCCAAATAGTAAAATGTACTACCAAAGTAGTCGAATTTTCAACCTAAACAGACGAATTTTCAAAAAAGAGATACATTTTCAAACAAGGAGATGAATTTTCAACTAATACGATGAATCTTCAATAGAAAAAATAATTAATTTTTAACAAAGTAGTTGAACTCTCAATTAAATAATTGAATTTTCAAGCTAAGAACAAGAATGTTCCACAAAACAGTGGAATTTTCAATCAAGAAGTTCATTTTTAACTAAATAATAAAATTCTTCACCAAAAAAGATTTTAAATCCAAAATTTGATATTAGTTTTTTTAACCAAAAATAGTTGCCTTTTCTTATGGGGTTCTTTTAATAATTTAGTTCGCATTCAAGTGGAATGTAAATAGGAATTTTGATTGATTCTCAATATTTTTAAAGCACGTAATAAATCATCTTAGACGGCGTATCACAGAAAAGTATGTTTTTGTGGTTGCAGAAACAGCATTTTGGAAATCGAAAATAATATGCAAAAAGTAGCGCATATCAGGACCCTCTAATAAAGTAGACACGTGGAATAAATATTGTATAGTTTATACATAGTGTTATCATTTCGTAATATCGTTACTTTCGTGATTAATAATCCTTCTAATTTCTGTTTCTCACACTATTAACTTTTTAGCTATCATTTCAAAAATTATCGTGAACATATGAGAGCTTTCAACTGATAAAAATACATTAGAAATCAATTTAAACGTCTAAGGAAACAAAAAAAAAATACATTTTCAAAAATTCAAACATAAGCATATTTCAATTATGTTTTCTATCTGTTTTTCAATCTTTGATTTGCTTGAATTTTTTCTGGTGTATCTTTATGAGTAGGCAGTGCTAAAGTATTCAGTAGATTTTTCGAAGCTACTGTAAGAAATTGCTGTTGGAATTTTTCATTAAATGTGTTGGAAGTTTATTTTCGAGACGTAAGGTAACGTTCAAACAAATGTTATTGTAGTTTTAAAATTCTGGTATTGTAATTTTGCCAGACATGTAAGCTCTAATTCGAGTGCGTTACTCACTTCTCAACTTACTAAAATAGAGGGGCATTCATTCGCTAGACAGACTAAAGTGAGTGTAAGGCAAAATTACAGTACCGGTATTGTAAAATGAAATTGCAATACTTGTGTGGTAAACGGCATGTATTCTTCGAAATTACAATACACGTATTGCTACTCCACCTTCCAATTCTGGTGTTGCAATTTCACCTTTACACTTGTGTAGTGAAAGTGTGGTAGAATCCCAAACATGTTTAGGAGTGTAGCTAAAAAAATACTTCTAACACGAGAATGTATAGAATACGTGCTAAAGATAAGACGCTACTGTTAGAGGACACTTTCTTTCAATATTTACGAGATATCCACATGAAATATAATTTTTTTGATAATAAGTAAAATCTTCTTGGGTAAACCCCCTTTTTTACCTAAAATTGAACTATTAAACCGCGTACGTAGTAGAGCTAAAAGTAGTGTCAACAATTTCGTTTTTCGCAATTGCAGCGCCATCTATCGCGAATCGAAACAAATTTTCCGAATAAAACTTACGTATTTCGTAAAGGAGAATCTGAATCTGTGATCAAAAATTGGGGTTGCCACTTGAAATTACAAAGTTACCCCCACCCCTGCCTCCTGTGGGGGTGGGGTTGGGGTAAATTTTAACAAATCTTTTTTCCCCCTCGAAAATAAAAAGTTTTTATTCCAGACATTTTTTCCGTACGATGCGTATTTTTTGAGATATTTCGTTGTCTCAAGTTAAAAAAAACACCCTGTATATATATATATAATTTAAGATCTTAATATGTACCTGAAAGGATTTTCGATATAATATATAGGCATATATTCATATATTGGTATGCATGGGTGAGAATGCACATACAGTGTTGGCAATTCACTTTAGAAAAAGATCCTGTGTGCACACTGCACATTGTCATTGTGCCGTTGCACACTAGAAATTTCTGTAGCCAAAAGTGCTTCATAGAATTCAATGTAAGTATATCTACCTCTGCTAGAAAATTCTTTAAAACTATATATATTTTTGAATATACATGAAATTTTGATTGAACCAAAAAAATTTGGGTTCTATTCAACATTGAACGAATCAGAGAATTTGCTGTACACTCAAGTTGAAATTAATAAAATGATGTACGACTGTTGTCACGAAAATTGTTTGAGATAAATTTGGAAACAAAATTTTTTTTTGCATTAACATTATTGATCTACTAGGAAAAAAGTTGTTTTTATACCTTCATGAAAAAAATATAATGTTCTGGGAAAAGTCAGGGAATTTTGAAATCCGGATTTTGTAGCAACCCTGAAGAAGGTCATGCCTAAGGAATCGTACATATATTACGTAACGTGTTTTTCTTTTGTTTATATCGTTTGTGTCCTTTTTTACTTAACGGCAACTACATTTTCATCCTTATTTAAACCAAAGAAAACCGCGTTGCGTAATATATTTACGACCCCTATTCAAAAACTTGAAAGCTTAAATAATTTTCTATGTCTTCCGGAAGTTTGAATGGTAATGGCAGCTCATAACTTCAGAAAATGAAAAATTAGAGTCATATCAATATAAAATGTTATGATCGAATCTCACTAATTAAAAAATATATATAATAAATTATATGCGCATGCTTTCATTTTTTGAGTGCTCCGTATAACGGACATCATGATAATTGCGAACCATTCAATTATATATTTTCAGTCAGTTTTAAATAAGCTGTAAGTATTCAAAAATTTCAAAAAACACTTTCAATAAATATTTAAATCATAAACCTGGACATAAAACGATACAAAAATGCATGCCAATTCTCTATGGTGTATTTTTTTAAATCATATCAATTTCTGTATCACATAATAAGATTTTTCTCTATATCAAAAACTTTTATATTTGAAAGAAATACATATTTTGTTCTGATAACAGAACATACGAATGACACAACATTTATCCTTCACCGTTTCTATCGTAGATGTAGATTTTGTATTATATGCTAAAGACCGTATTTGAATGTGCCATTAGTTGCATCTAAAGCATACTCCCTAAATATGAATCAGTGAAAAATTCACTGAGTGAAATAGTAGTTTGTCATTTCACTGATTAATCAGTGGTTCCGGAATTATTCACCGATACTTACTGATTTGATCACATTTATGTGTTTTAAGTTTTTAATATGATTATTTCATTGAATCTACTAAAATCTTATTTTATTATGACTGCTAAATTGACGTGGCACACTGCTGCCAACTCTCCAAAGTGAAACTTTCACTGAATGAATAAGTAACTTTTCACTGGTTGTCAGTGACCGGATTCTAGCTATTTGAACCAGTGAGTTTTCACTGATTGAGATTTAGAGAGTACACTCTATCAAATCAAAAGTATCTTTGTTTGAAAATAATAAATGAACTTTTATTTTCCTCAACTCTATATCCTTTAATTTCATAGTATGGTTAACGCTTCAGCCTTGAATGTTGTGTTTTTTATTTTAAAAATCCAAATAATTTTACTCAAAGCTAAATGTATTGAATTATTAACAGAGGCTATTGTATAAATCCTGCGGAATCTAATAGCACTGCAACTTTTGACTCGACAGTACTTTTTTCTTAGTGTATGTGTGGTACGTGTGTATTTTGAATACTTGATGGCGTTGACAAGAAGCTGGAATTCGGAATCGAATTATAAAAATCAGACATTACTTGATGAATTAGGCTGTTGGAAATAATGTATCTTTAAGATACACTAACTTAAATCTGATTGAGGTGGATTTCGGTTAAAACGATAAATCATGAAATGAAATGCTATTGTAGAGGATATTGTTATGAATTTGTACGCAGGAAAGAAAACTTACCTTTGTTACAGATTCTGTTTGTTACTCACATAAAAAACTAGGGTTTCAATTTTGTTAGCTTATAAAGCTAGAATTGAGCCCATTCTGTATTTTAAGAGTCTTTAAACTGGACCTTCTTTCTTAATAAAACAAAAGTTCGCCCAGTCATTCTGTATGAATATAGATATTATATTACTGTTTGTTGGAAATTCTTGTTGATTTTCTGCAATTTAAAATTTTTGACAAAAACTCATGGCTCAAATTGAAATCTTTCTTATTTGATCATAATTTACTGAATTTACTTAACTTTCAGTTTCAAAGTAAATCAAAAAAATAACCTCCTCACAAACGCTATCTTTTCGCTTCGGTACTCACGAAAATGTATCATTATGAAAAGCGTCCGTCAGAATAGGTGAGAAAATCGCGAGATGTAAAAAAAGTTTGGAGCGGAAGTTCCGATGTGGTACGATCTCGGCAGTTAAGCAAGTACCGAGAATTAGAAGCCTTTGGATATAATGTGCCCACAGCAGAAAGAATTCTTCCTCGGCGTTTGTGTCAGTACTTTTCAAGAGGAGGAGCGCCTGTGCCAGAGAGGAAGTGAATACTAATTAATGACTCTTAATTTTCTTAATTACCCTCACGAATGCGCCGATCGCCCGCAAGCGCGTTGCGCATCCGTATTTATACATTGAAGCGCACAAAGCCGCTGATTTCTGCGGGTCCCTTGTGATTTCTTCGTTCCAATTAATCCACTGATTCGATGTTCCTTCAGTCACATGTCTCGAATTACACTTCATTCCTCCCCCAAACAATACCTATAACTCAGTAATTGGCCCTCAGAAAAAAAATGCTGCCAAAATTTGAGGCTTTCTGAATGAAACGTTGTTGATTAATTTTTTTAGTTAAATAAGTTTAGGAAGTTTAGTAGTATGTAATAATAGTGATAAAAGTCCTTAACTAATTGTTTGTGGTTTAAATCGCGGGTATTTTAATTCTTCATGCATTTCAAGGAAGGGTGGCGCCATCGCTACGATTCTCGGCGAAGCTACACGGCGTAGAATTTTAGTTCAGATACGAACCTTTTACTCGTCAGGTTTCCATCACGATTAAAATTTTTTTGTTGAATTTCCCTTATTCAAAGTTGAAATAATATTAGTGTTGTAGAATTAGGCACCTGGAAAGAATTATGGACTTCTGTAGTATTTTTTCAATATTTATTTTTTAAGAACTAAGTAGAACCGAAGGAAAAAAATCTTCGAAAGTTAAGGCGAATTGGAAGAAAATTTAATTCAGAATTATTCAAATTTAGAACACTCAAGTTTTAAAGTGTTTAGATTAAAAACTTGGGAGAGTTAATTCTTTAAATTTTCAGCATATTTTCAAAACATTTTGATGTGAATATTTTGTAAAAATGTTTAACTATGTTCCAATTTTAAATATGTAGTTAAAATTTGTCATTTAAAACTGTCAGAATTGAAAAAATTTCAATTTAAAACTTTATAAATTAAAATTTTTTGTAAGAATTTGTGTTGAAAATGAATGCTTTTAAAATGAAATGTTCCAAATTAAATGAGTCCAACTGTAAATAGTTCATAGTGTGCAATTTCACGTGAAAGCTTCAATATGGTTGAATAATATTTGTAATTTGAAACGTGCAAATTTGTCTAATAGGAGATTGAAACTATATAAATTAGACCCTTCAAAAAAGTAGCGTTCAAAGTTGATGAATTTTTTAGTGATTCCTTAAAGATTCTTCAACTTTATTTTAAGATCAAAGCCTTAATAGTTCAACTATAAACTAAATCTTAAATTGAAAACTTTCTAAATCGAATTATTTGAGTTTTCAACATTGAACAGTATTGAATAATATTGAATTCAAATCGTTCAAAATTATACAGATTCAGCTTGAAAACTAGAGTAGTTTATGTCATTCTGAATTTGAAACGTTAAGAATGGAATATGAATCATTTAAAATTTAAATCATTCGAAATGTAACAATTTTGAATTAAGATAAGTTGAGAGTTAATAATTGCAAATATAAAGCTTTTTGAATTAATCAAGTTTAAATTGAAAGAGTTTCAAATGTGATAATTTTAGATTAAAAAATAAAAAATGAATTAACTTTCTACTCTGAATCCTTAAAAATTCTACAATTTTAGTTTAAAGCCTTAATAGTGAAATAATTTCAAAGTGAAAAACATTATTGAACTTTAAACTTTAATTGGACGATTCTGTTCACTTTTTAAACTGGAATCCTTATTACTTGAATTGTTTTAAATAGAAAAATTTTGCGAATGGCAAAATTCAAATTCTGAATATAATAAATTGGATGATTTAAAATTTAAAGCATTCAAAATTAAACTACTTTGGATTCGAAAACCGTTTCAGATTAAATAAAAGTTATTTTAAAATTGTATGCTGAAAATAATATCTTAATAAAAGTTGTGGTCACTTTTTTTTATTAATATTTTCCGATCTTAAAATTTGCTGACATGTCGGGTTACTGAAAAAAAGTTACAAAATCCTGTTTTACATTGAAAACTTTTGATTCTTTAGACAGATGCATACATTACCGTGTGACTGTGATACGTGGCACAAAGATGCAGAAATGAGAAAAAAAAAGCATTAAATTTGCACAGCAGCTCCATCAGAAAGCCCTTTCGTCTCCTCGACGGGTTATAAAAAACTGTGGATACTCCTCCTTTTCTTTTTCGATTGCTTTCTTCCTTCCTGGGTACTTTGTGCTACAGTAAGGTATTCTTTTTGGCGAATGGTAAAGCCGAAAGCCAATTTCGATTGGTTTTATTAGATGTCTTTCGACATCTCTCCGCGGTGCTTTCCTCTTTAAGTTCCACAGTTTTCTTTGTAAAGTAAAGAATTCCACATGAGCGAGACGCACACGGATTTCTTTTCTCAATGATAAAATGTATCCATTGTTGCTCCACATCCATTTCAATCGACTTTGACGTCTTAAAACCTGGAAAATGATATGCTAGAACCCATTCATCATAAAAGTTATTTTTTCATAAGTATAATGCTGTTATATATCATGGATAATATGAGAATACATGATAAGTTTGGTTCAGGAAATGTGAAATTTGTCACTGCTGGAAAGGAAATTTAGTTGTTAGACCGTTGTTAACGTGTTTGATGTATTGTAACTTTTAACCTTAAAGAGAGTATTAAAGATATTTCTGAAGGTTTATTTGCACAACTGTATCGGATTAGAGAAAGTTTAACAAGCCCCACAAAGCTGAACAATTTTCAGAACTTCTAGCAAAGTACTTGAACCTTTTTTCAGAAATAACTCTCGATAGAGTGAGAAGCTCCCAAAATTCTTTCAAAATTTTCCAGAGGAATTGCCTTCGAATTTATATATATATATATATTAACAAAAAAATGCACTTAAGTTTAAAGAGCGGATTTGAAACCATTCGAGTTTGAAAATAACTCAAACCTGGCATTTGCAAGAGCCTGAATTTGAAATAAAAAATTGTTAAAAATATTCTGAAGAGATGTTGAGGACGTATACATAAATTATTCAGGAGAAATGAAGTAAATAGGAGACGAAAGCGGGAAAACCTAAAAAATAATTGCCATGCTGGGAACGGCAAACGAAGAGTAGGGTAAAAATGAAAAATAAAAAATGAAAAGAAAGATACCCTCCTACATCGTAGCAGTGGCTGTACCGACATGGCAAACGCGAAACACGATGGCGCGCATTGTGGCATGAAGGCATTGTTTTCTACGCCGGGAATCCAGGAATCCGGGACTTGGAACTCGGAACCCGGCGGGTTGTTCATTTCGCCTTTACTTCCTTTCGTACTCATTCGCTTCCAGGCGCACTTTTAATTTCCATTGTTGCCACAAGAGATGCGGCATGCCCGCCTACGTCGAGTGACTTGCTTGTCGCGTATATTTTGCACGTCAAGGCCGATTTTATACTATACCACACACAGTGGCAAAATGCAATATATTCCTTAAATTCACGATTAAAAAGCTTAGCTATGTTTAGAGCTCAACAATTAGTATATAATTTATAATGAGCCTTCGTGACTAGATACAGAAGAAACAAAGAGTAATTTCTGCCATAATTTCAGGGAGAATTAGAGTGTCTGGCGAAATTTCGTTTTCAAATTCCCTGTTATCCGCATCGAAGTAAACTTTTTCCCGGTTTTTACTTGTAATAAGACAATAACAGCACACGAAATTTCTGTGAGTTTTACTTTATGCTGGCATTAGTAGTCACACGCAGAGAATAAAAATTTATAATTTAAATTTATGATCACAGTTTTCCCGAATCTGCTCACGAATTCCCGGAATTTTCTCGTATTTTTCAAGGTGCACAAAATTCCCGGATTTCCTGGGTTACTAGACACCGTAGGTTGAATTTTCCTGCAACCAAAATTATCATCAGGCAGTTGAAAATTGCCCGTATTATAGGATAGTATCACGATGTCAGTCTATCGTCTATTTTTACTATGGACATTAAACCTCTAATTCTGTCTCAAAGTTCGCAGATTATTTACGAAAATACATCAATATCCGATGAATTTTTCTCATATATGAGACCTAGCTACTCGTTCGTGAATTTTTTACAGATAAATTTTTTCCGTGCATCAATAGGAGGAAGAGGGAATAACAGATAACTCATTTTATATAAAATCATATTTTTAATATTTTCTTATATTCACTGTTAGAAAAATCTATATTAAATTTAATACAAATGTATATGAAGTCATTTGCATACACGGGAGTTAAAACTTAATACACATTGGAACATGAATAGCTATACAGTTTAATATCAGCGTGCTTGAAAACTCAAAGTGCTTTTATTTCTTTAAATCTTATCAAATATTCGCAATTGAAGTAATAATCTAGAATTCGTCCACTGAATTGCTTTTTATGAACAAAGTGCAACGTACTGTGGAACTCTTTCCAAAGTTTTCCCTGAATGGTAGAAATTTGATGTGAGTACAGTTGATTGTAGGTTAGGTCTGTCATTTATTTACGTAATTGAACTGCTCGACTTAAAATGCAATTTTATTTTATATTAATTGAAAGAAGGTATCATATTTTATTATTAAGAATCGAAAATGACTGCTAATATTATTTTCATTTTGTGTAAAATGGAATTATTTAAGCGATTATCATGAATATATATAAAATTTAATAAACACGTTATACCAACATAGCGATTTCATATGCTTGAGATATTAATTTTAATATACATTGATATTTTAAATTTAATACTATTTTTAACAGTGTTCACAAAAAATATACAGTTGAGCAATGTAAAAAAATTGTGCTTCTCAAGATCACAAAAGCGTAAATGACTTCACTCCAAGCTTTTTCATTATCGTAGACTGTGTCACATAATATTGAAAATTGTAATATCAATAAATTACTTTTACTCTGAAAGCAATAATAAAACACTTGACAAGTGCATGCTTCGTTTAAACCAGGAGTGACCAACATTGCACAATTCATATGTATGTTTGTTGCGAATATAAAAAAATATAGATAAATGATATAACTGTATATTCGTTGTGAATATAAGAATATATTAAAAATATTCGTCTCATATCTATTATATATTTTTTCCCTATTGTGTGAGGAAGATCTCGGAATTTTGGCAATCCTTAGAAAAAATGTTTAATGGTATAATTATGCTCTTATGTTTATATCTTTCTAAGAAATCGTACTTGTTATGCCTTTTACCGGCGTCAAGTTTTTTTTCAATCGGACACAAAGTGAAAGTTTTCTCCTTTGTATTAGCTACAATTTTTATTGACAACATTTTTCTCTAAAACAAATATGTATATTTAAAAAAAAAATCAAAATCTATGAGAATCCTCATTTTCACGTAAATTTGGTGCTCGCAACCTATACATTTTTTTTCTTATCTGAAATTATTAGGAGTGTATTATCTTACACAGAGAAACAAACTTGCGATATGGCCGCCGAAAAATAAAAACAAGTTTTTCGTGAACCACCCTAGTATACACGTTATCATTTCTTGAATATCATTCACAATTCAGGAGTAAAAAATGTTTTTGCCACAAATTAGATAAGTCTGAAGCTCTCATATTGTAAGTACAGAAAGCAATAAAAGTTTAACTGATTTGTTTTTCTCAAATATTAGTTCAAAGTAGGTTGCCAAATAACCTGTCCTTAACACCTGTCAACAATTATAAGAAAAAAAACTTAAATATGAGAAGCATACAAATATCACTTTTCTAAAACACGTAGATACAATAGAGTCATAGATATTCAGTGATTATAACTTATTTTATGGAATAAATGTGTAGATATTCCCTTTACCTCCCACGGTGGGCTTGTGTTAAGTTCAACCAAAAAGGGCTTGCACCTCTCGTTGTTCTTCTGAAATCATTACAGTGATGCCTTACGATTATTCTGAGACCAAAAAGAAAAAAATCGCTTAAGGGATTGTGGAATAAACTCATTTTTTTATTTTGATTCTCAGGTTATTGTGTATATTTTTGTAAAAACAACTCCAATGTGGTGCTTCGTCGGTTTAAACTCTATAGTTTGGCATCGAAAAAAAGTATCTAAAGTAAGTCACAGTTAATTAAATTCCCCGTAAAACTAAAAAAAAAAGATTTAATCTTATGTAGTTTAGGAGATACATCAGCCATCAGAAATTATATTTTTCTAAAAAGTTTCACAAACAAAAATTTTTAGTTTTGGTTTTTGTTAAATAGCATATTCCCTGTGCACTGTAGACAAAAAAAGTCTGCATATAAGTTGAAGAAGACTTAATTTCAAGAAAATTAAAAACACATCACAATATTATATTTTGCATACGTCCGAAGTTAGAGCGTGTTAAAAAACACCAACTTTTATGAAAGTTCGCTAAAATGGAAATTTTGTTTAAATAGCGCATTTCTACTGCACTTCGCGTAAAAAATTGCTCTGATAATAAAAAAGTACATGAAATCACTCAAAGCTGAAAAACTTTAATAATTTGTTAAATATATCCATGAAAATAAGTTTTCTTTTAGAAGTTTATTTCGATTTGAATCGAAAATAATGCAAGCATGACAATAATCAAACAGGCAGATGAATTACGAACGAATGAACATTATTTTCATTCTCGTTTTTATTATGGTTAATATTAACAATTTACATATTCTATGGAAAAGGAAACCTTTGAAATTTACATTTTAGCGAACTTTCATAAAAGTTGGTATTTTGCAACACGCTATAACTTCGAACGTATGCAAAATATAATATTGTAATGTGTTTTTAATTTTCTTGAAATTTTCGAGACAAGGGAATTCCCAGACGATTGGAGAAAAGCGATTATTGTACCAATATACAAAAGAAAGGGAGATAAAAGCACCTGCAGTAATTACAGAGGTATCAGCCTACTAAGTACAGTAAGTAAAATATACTTAAAAATACTTATCCGTAGGGTAATGGAAATTACAGAAGAGAAGATATGGGAAGTCCCAAAGTGGATTTATGCCAGGAAGGTCATGCACAGATCAGATATTTAGCCTAAGACAGATCACAGAAAAAATCTTGAGAGTAGGAAAGAAAGTTTTCTGTGCATTCATTGACCTAGAAAAAGCATTTGACAAGGTAAATAGAAGTAAACTTTGGGAAGTCCTTAAAGAGTATGGAGTAAATGGAGGGCTCCTACAAGCAATAAAAACAATATATACAGGTAGTAAAGCGAGTGTTAGGGTATTGCACTGAAAAAACTAGGATTCGATTCAGAACTTAATTCGGTATTAAAACAGTTCACACAACAAAACAATCCCACTTCAGTTTGATCCGCCAATATAATAAAATAAGGTCGATTTGTGGATTGAAATAGGCTCGAAATGAGGATCATCTGTCAATAACTAAAGCTGATGAAACAAATTCTAATCTGTCAAGTTTAGAAACTAACGTAACCCATAGGACTGAAGTTCGCGACGTCTGAGTGTGACGGTTCAACACTAATTTTTACGAATTTTTAATTTCATCTATTTCTTGTTTTTTGTAAGAGTGAAGTTTGGAACAATTGAAACAATGCACCCTCTGAATCAATTTAGTTCGCTATGTCGGATCATTTATCAATCTGAAGTTAGCAAACTAAACAAGACAGAAACTGGTACTAAAATAAGACTATTTGTGAGATCATATTAGAATGCCCAAAAAAGGATCCCAGATAAAAATGAATGCCTAGTTTTTACTGGGTGGGAAACTGCGTGACTGGTTCGATATTATGCAAGGCGTGAAACAAGGATGCATTGTGTCCTCGTAGCTATTTATCATATTCATGGATAAGTGTCTAAGAACTGCCCTCTTCGACGAAGAAGGTATAGATCTCGAAACCGTCAAGGTACGTGAGTTAGCTCTCGCAGATGACAATATTGTTATGGCGGAATCAGTCGAGGACTTACAAAGAATGTTAAATAAACTTAGTACAAGCATGAAGAACATGGGCCTAAAAAATAACGTGAATAAAACGAAAATCATGGTGTTTGAGGGAAAAAGTGAGAAAACAATATGCAACATTGTCCTAAATGATGAGAGCTTAGAACAAGTTCACAAGTTCGTATATCGGGGTAGCCTATTCACTAGCGACGGAAAAATAGATGGGGAGTTAGATAGGCGCATAAATAAGGGTAAGCAGGTTATCGGTAGAGCAGGGTCCATCCTCACAAATAAAAACATATCAAAAAAGCTAAAATGGCCATACTTAACTCTATTTTCGTACCGACTGTACTATATGGTGCCGAGATATGGACCTGTCAAGAAAAGGACAGGAGTAAAATCAGCGCGATCGGCAGGAAACCTCTGCGCATAATATGCGGAAAACGCTGATGGACAAAGTACGAAACGAGACAATCCTCAAAGGATGTGGTACAGGAGAGACACTAATTGACATATGAGAAAGAAATCACCTAAGGTGGTTCGGACATTTTGAAAGAATGAAAGATGAACGACTGACCAAGCAAGTGTATAAAGGTAAAGTAAATGGCAGAATGCCCAGAGGTAGACCGTCGAAAGAATGGTTAGAATCTGTAAATGAGACATTAATCCGAAGAGACATAAGAAGCCATAAAAACACAAAAAGTTGCATGAAAAAATGTATGGACGTGAAGGAAGCTAGACTAGTATGCCAGAACAGAAAAGTGTGGCGACAAATAGTTTTTAAACAGAGTGACAATGGAGTGAATGATGCCTGAAACAAAGACCTTGGATACTAATGGGCCCAAGTGGGGAACCATGCATAACAACTTTGTGAGGCTCCTCACTTGGGGTGATCGTTAGAGAGATTGATCAGCAACCTGGGTCGGAGCAGTGTTGCGGAATGAACGTGTCATTTAAATAAATAACACGAGAATTCCAGATCAATCTAAGATATCTATACCTCACACCTATATACCTATATACCTTATATCCATATACCGACCTACTTTATACCTATATACCTATTCACTGTTTTCCAACCGAACAAGTCACGCCTACCCCGAAAGGGAAATGGCTTAATGGTATAATAATAATTATTATTATAATAATAAAGTCTTCTTCAACGTATTTTGAGGCTTTCTTTGTCTACTGTGCACAGGGAATATGCTATTTCACAAAAACTAAAACTAAAATTTGTTTGTGTGCAATTTTGTAGAAAAATATAATTTCTGATGGCTGTATCTCCTAAACTACGTAAGATAAAATCTTTTTTTTTACTTTTACGAGGGGTATAATTAACTTTAATTGTCATCTTAACAATTTTAAAGTAGCATGCTCGGATGTGGAGAAATATTCACAAAACTAATGAAAACGGTAATTTTCAAACTTTTTCTAAAATTATTATGGGTCCCGGAGTTCCAAAGATTTTTAACGTTTAGATGCTTTTTTTCGATGCTAAACTACAGAATTTAAACCGAAGAAGCGCCACATTGGAGATATTTTCACAAAAATATACAGAATAACCTGAGAATAAAAATAAAAAATTGGGTTTATTCAACAATTCCTACAGCGATTTTTTTCTTTTTGGTCTCAAAATAATTGCAAGCATCACAGTAATGTTATCAGAAGAAAAACGAGAGGTGCAAGCCCTTTCTGGTTGAACTTACTTTAATCCAAGCCCACCCTCCCTGTACACACCGAACAACTGTGGGCACCTCTCTCCTATACATATATTGAATCAAATGAAAATTAAATTAAAGATTAAATTAAAGGTCTAACATTTCTTTTTGAACATACATATAATACTGAAAAATATTTCGGTGAAAATTTTAAGCGCATATGATTCTCATTTCATATAAGGTAATAACGAAAATCAAAATTATTTATTCATTTCATATTTCATGTTTAAATAATTGTATAAAAACTATTTTATATTACAATTCCTAAAATAAAAACAACGCTGTTTTTGAATCCGAATCCAGAACAAAATTACTGTATTGGATCTAGTTTTTACTCTCTAAATCCGAATTAGTAGAAATTTTACTAATTCAATAACTAGCATTGCATCTGACTGTTAAATTAGTAATTTTATCACTTTCTACTATATGAAATGGTAAGATTTATGTTACTAAATGAATTAGTGAGGGTATTCTACTAATCTGTTTAGTAATAACAACTTACTAATTAGAAGAGTAGAAATGAATTGCTAAGGAAACATAACTTAACAATTTTTAAAATACATTCTGCTGTTTTTTGAGTTTTAATTAAAAAAGGTTAATGTTTTGTCAATACACCATCTATTTCTCCAATGCAGCTTAAATGTGAACTCGTGAAATTGGTTAGAATAATTATAGCTTTTGTTCGTTCCCAAAATGTTCCGGAGTTTGTGAATAAGTGCATTCTGATGGCAAAGAGTAGGTTAGAACAGCAATTGATTTCAGGGTGAATCTTTTATCTTAGCTTCTTTAAAATGGGTAAGATTTTGTTTAATATTAGTAATTAGGTGAATAGTTTAAAGGGAACTGGGAAAGTGTCGTTGAAGAAAGTTAGGTTAACTAAAATTTATTTTCAGAAAAATTCAAGATCTTCGAGGAATACAGTGTGCAAGAATTGGCTAAAATACTTGAAAACCACTTAGATTTAGACACTGTAACGAAACTAGAAGGTATAAAAAGCAAATATTCACACATGAAAGTCGACGTACCATATCGTAATCAACTAACAGTTTGAGAAAGGCTGCATTTTTTATCTCTAACTTGCAGAAAACTCACTCAACATACATTAAAAGATACGTAGATGTTCAAAAAATTTTTTTAATCAATTTACAATTTCTGAGTCGGATTTTTGGGTTAAAAAATTTCATTGAGTTGTTGTTACGGATAAAGAGGTTGTTTTAAAGAAGATTTTAAAGTATATTTTCACGTTTTAAACTTACGCTTTTGAGGCATCCCTTATAATCATCAGATCTAGTTTTACTAAGGCACACAAATTATTATTTAACCTAAATTTTAAACAGAATCTAACACTCTTTTGTCTTCAAAAAATTCTTTTTTGAACCACCTTACTGTTAAACTGCGGATACGTTAAAATAAAAGTATCTAAATAATTTAAAGCGTGCAAATTTTAATTTAGTGTATTTAATTTTTTTAATTAAAATGCATCTATCATAGTTTTGTTTGAAAATTGATCGTTTTTAGTTCAATATTCAAATATTTATCTTCTTCATTGATAATTGAACAGCTTGTTTGCAATTTTTTCTCTCGCTTGACTGAAAAATCTTGTCAAGTTGAAAATTCAACTCATTTTGAAAAGTAGTTTTTTTGTCGAATTCAACTGTTTCTGATTAAAACTTAATATTTTTTATGTCAACTACTCAATTTTCGTTCAGAATTAATCTTTTTTGGAATACAAATTTAATTAATGAGTTAAAAGCTGAACTCTTTTGTTTAAAATTAATTTTTTTTGTGCAAGATTCATCATTTTAATTAAAAATGTATCTCTTCGGTTAAAAAGTGAGCTATTTTGTTGAAAATTCGTTTTTACTTCAACAGAAAATTAATTCTTATTGAAACTGAAAATGTAGTTATTACAGTTGAATATTCCAACATTTTATTGAAAAATCCATGTCTTCAGTTTAACATAATGAAAAATTTTAAATGAAATCATTCAATTTCAGGTGGAAAAATTATAATTTTTAGTTGAAAAATCAACTATTTCAGTCAATGGTTCACCATTTTAGTTGAAAATTCAACATTTTGGCTAAAAATTTGCTTTTTTTCTGGAAAATTAATTTTTTAAACTGAAAATTCAATTATTTGGTTGAATGTTTGTCTTTTTCAGTTGAGATTTCTTCTATTTTCTTCAAAATACGTATTTTTTGTATAAAATGATTCTTTATGTTTCTAAATTAATCTTCTTGTAAGTGTTCCAGTTAGGTATTCATGATTTTAGTTGGAATGTCATCTTTTTGATTGAAGATAATAAACTACTTGGTTAAAAGTTACACTTTTGTTAATAATTCATTTATTTCAGTAAAAGATTCATCATTTTAGTTCAAACAGTTTTTTTCTCTGGAAAATTAATTTTTTATGTTCAAATTTAACTATTCCATTTTTGGTCGAAAGCTGATCTTTTTTAGTTCAAAATTCAACTGTTAACTATCAAATAAAAATTTGTTTAAATTATTATTCGAATTCATAGACTTCATAGACAAATTTAAGAAATGATTGATTATGTTTTTAGTATTATTTGGTTATTTAAGTATTTAATGGTGCTAATATATTTGAGAATATTTTGTAATATAATTTGATAAAGATTCCTAAATTAAAAATATTGATTAAATCCCCAGAAACTGAAAAAAAAAATTATAATAAACTCGCGAAACTGAGGACTTTTTCCGAGTCGATTGAAAACAAGAGAAATATTTGAATGGCTCCGTACTATAAAAAATTATTTAACAAAAAACTTGTCATATCTGGATAGAACTTGAAATATCCGGAATCAATCAAAGACAAGTGTAAAACTGTAAAGCCGTACATTGTATGGTGCAAACTTACAAAGCTCTCCGCCAAGCATTATATTATATTTTAATAGTTTTATCTAGCTAAAGGAAAAACAGTTACGACTTCACAGTTGTTTTTGTCTTGTAAAACCTTTTAAGATTATTAATATTCTAGTTTTAATTATTACAATAACATGTCTTCAATTTGGATTGGACTAACTTGTTTTTTAATCAGACCTAATTCGACTTTAATAATAGAATAATATATTTGAATAAACTTCTCTTCGTTGAAAAAACAGTTTTTAAATTTACTTGAGACTACCCTTTGAAATAGTAACCAGCAATACATTTACCAATTCATTTAGTAGTAGCATTACCAATTTCTTTAGTAGATATAGTTACTAATTCATTTAGTCAGTTATTCTTACACATTGAATTAGTAAATTCTTACTAATTACCAGTAAACGAATCGGCGCTATTTGAATTAGTAGAAAACTACTACCAATTAGTAGTTTTCTACTAATTCAGATTTAGAGAGTAAGCAAAACGGAGTCAAAAGTTCAAACTCGATATAAACAGTGATAGTACTAAAACATAATTTTTACATCAATTAACTGTTACAGTATCTTTAAACTACGAAGAATATTCTTATATTTCAGACCTTATATGTTCTAAAACGTCTGAGTGTTCATGGTACAATTACGGGAAAAGACTTCTATGGCAATCAGTTGTCATTGTTCTAGCAACGAAATCAGGTTAACTAGTGTAATTCATAAATACATAGATTAAACTTTTTAATTTGTTGATAAAAAATTATCTATTAAAATAATAATCACGCTCAACTTACCGCAAAATAATTTTGCTTTACACATACATGCAAAACCCTCGTTTGGCCACCGTTTACTGACATCGAAAATGGTCGATTCCGCATCGTGCACAAAGGCGATGAGCAAAATCCCCAACATCGGTGAGTAAAATGCTCTTCATGGTAAACAAATAATTATGCTCACCACTATTACTACTAGTGCCATCTAGCTTCGTAAAAGGTTACTATTTTAATATCGTGTTGAATTAGTGAGGTTATATTCAATATCTGTAAACGGTAGGCAATTTCAAGTTTTGCAATGTAATTTGTAAGGAAGAATATTATTCTATACACGAGGCCTCACGGGCGATTTTCTTACTGCGAGTGTGAAGGTCCAGTATGAACTCGAAGGCGAAGTCTAAACATAAACGAAACTAGAAACACTATTTGGGTTTTTTTTGTCAATAATTTTTGCACACATAGAAAACGTTGCATTTATAGTGAAAATATCAGATTAGTGAAAGTTACGTAACAATGAGGGGGAGGGGTGTCAATGTTTATTGTTATGGTAGTGTTTTATGGGGAGCGGGAGTGTCCAAAAATCGTCCAAAAAAGCATTACATAAGATATGGACGACCCCTTATCGCCAGTAAATTCCAATCAATGGAATTAGTAAAACAAATTTTGAGATTTTCTCATTTGAGTGAAAAATCAGTAAAATTATTTTCACTATAGTTTTAGTCAATTTTCAGTAGTAATTAATGATTTGAACAAATAGAACAGCTGCAAGTATTTTATGAACATAACTGGTTAAAATTCAGACATATATTTATTGAGAAAAATGGATTTTTCTGTTTTTCACAAATTCAGTGTTTTAAAATAATACCCATTTGTTAAGAAAATGTGTGAATTTACTGAGAAAATTATGATATTTTCTACAATTGTTTTTAATCGACACCCTGACACTGTCAGCCTGAGTTTTCAGTTTCTTGTATCGAGCAATTTTTAATGCATTGGCCATAACTGGAATATATTTTTGAATTTCAACTTAATTTTTAACTCAAGTTGATCTTTAGTTGCACCTTGATTATAACTGTACGATTTTAATTTCTTGTAAACTAGAATTTGTATACAACTTTTTTGGATTAAAATTCCAGTCGCTGTTCTGCGTGTCCTGTTTTTTAATAGGATAACCTCATGCTGTTGTTTTCAATGTAAAACAAATGAATCTTGGTCCCCACCATTGGTCTCATTTTACTACCACTCGGCACTTTATTTCTGAGTTTTACTTCAATACCTGAAATTAGCCGTGAAATAATACTTCTTTTTACAGTGTATTCTAATTTTCTTTAAGATTAATTTTCATAATAATTGTCAAATATTCTCCTGTATACAAGGAATCGAAGAACATAATTTTTCCATTTTCGCGATGAATTAACCAAAATGGTTGATGAATTGTTGGTTAAAAAATGTCTGAAACGACCTCAATACTTATCAAAGCCCAAAATTTAAAAAAAAACCCTATCAAAATCGTAAAAATTTATAAAAAAAGACTGAAAGAGATATTGATTTGTCATTTTTTAGATGGACATGAAGAATAAGAATTAATATTCTGAGGGTGAAATCTTGAAGGTAGAATTACATATTAGCTGATACCGTTTTTTTCTAGCATTGCTTTTGTACTTACAGTTTATAGATGAATATTCGTGTAACAATATGTGTGTACACTTCTATTGGTACAAAGTGTACATGAACATATTTGCACATGCGAAGCCCCTCCGACCCGTTCTAATTAACCGATTCTCATTACGTAGTCGCGCTGTCGCGTTGCGAGCTTGCGTTTAATGAGACCACCGCGGGCTTCCGTCTGGCTATCCACCACTATATCTGTTCGTGATAATGTGCAATACTATTTCTCTCCAGGTATCATCATTTTTTCTTCCTAAAAATATATTATTGTCTTCAACAAAAAATCAAATAAACTCTAGGAATATTTTTATTTCAGAGATTTGTAAACATCTATTTGAACTCCTATTTGCAGAGTCTGAAGGGAATTTCTATGAAATCTCACTAGAATTTATAGAGAATGTAATATTTGCTTCGAATTATTCTTAATAAGGATGATTCTGAAAATTATTTCTCCTTCTTAAAATTAGCGAAATGATAATGAATGGATTTAAGTTTTGTTTATTGATCAAATCTCTTTGATTTCAAGAGATTAATTTTAACATGGGATTGATTATGAGATGTAGGTACTGCATATAGAAATTATTTTTGAATGAGACAATTAGTACTTTTACTAAATGCAATAAAGTAGGAACAAGTGTAATTAATAAGAGCAGGTGGAATCTTCAACAAATAAAATTATAAATTTTTTGTAAACTGAAATCCGAGCTGAAATCTAACGAGTCTTAAACCTGGGGAGTTAGTATCATATTATTTAAAAATGTTACCACTTGACCCTGCAGTTTGGGAACAAAAATTATATTTTAAAGGCTATTCTATATGTTTGACTGACGTAAAACTGAAATTAGTACTTAAAAGCTGACTTGCATGGTAACGTGTTCGAAAACGTGCTTAGCTTACACTGCGAAAAAAAGTAAAGTTACGATAACAAAATAATTTTATTGCCTAATTTTTTTTCCTTTAAATAAAATTTGGTTGTGGTTACTAAACATTTTTCTGTGATGACTAAAAAAGTTTTTGGTGTAACGAAACAATGTATTTGGCTCAAACATAAACTTTGGTCCAGTACCGTTTGTTACTTGTGCCAAGGAACATGTTTGCTCGTACCAAACTCTAGACCGCGCCAGATTGACGTTTTGATCTGTGAGGGTTTTCAAGTAGTTCTAAATAAAATTTAATTGTGATTGTTAAAGCAAATGTTTTGCAAATTAAACGCACTTTATTTTCATTTTTCTCACTTCAGCATAAATGAGATGTTTCATTCTATCTATACACAGTAAAAATTTGGAAAACAAAAGAATTTGGTTGACTCAACGAAACGGTTTTGTTGCTTCTATAGCAACTAAAATATTTGATTGAAACCCGGGTGATTAATCCTATGTTTTAAACAAATTTTTATTTTTAGAGAGTATTTCCTCAACATGGGCAGTTTTATTATTTTCAATGTTTAGAAGCCTTTTTCTTTTGTTTTATACTTTTAGGGCTGGTATGATACAATTTTATTATTTATTATAGAATTATTGAAAACCCGTTTGCTACTTTCATCGGTCCTTGGCTAAAATTGGACACCGAAAGTATCCAAAATAATCATAAATGCATTTTTTGAATATACTTATTCGAATAGTTCTTCCTTCAAAATAACTGAAAAATAGTCGAGCGCATCGGTCTTATCAATAATTTACTGACTTTTCGAGTAATGACTTCAATCGAAGCATCACTTCAAAGTCGCTTCGCGAGTCTTCTGCCTCTCGGATTAATTCAAAGTAATCGTGGACAGGTCGAAAAAAATTACTCAAGCGTCGGACGACTATGAAAGCTCCAAGCTTGTTAATTCGTATGCCGTATAGTATAGTATACTATACAGTATACTATCTATACATATACTGATATACTCAGTAGCGAACAATTTTTCAGAGATCTCTATCTCCGATCTCGAACTCGAAGCGACTCGAACGCGAGATATGGCGCGATTGGCGAGTCGTTTAATTTTATTGGCCTTTTATCAGTCTACTCATCGCTCGCTCACTCTGTCTCTTCGCTATCCATCAAATGTCAATCTTTGGCTGATCTCTGCTGCCCCTGGGCCGGTCCCGGTTCTCAGTAGCATTGGCGCGTAAATCCTGCAGGATCAAGTTAGAACTCAAACCTATGCCCTCCCGTCTTGCAGTTCGCAGTTCTCTCTCGTTGGCGTTCGAACATTCGACTTCGACTCGTTCGTCGGGGCATGTAGCCACCGCGTACACACTATGTGCTCATGTACATTGTCCTTGTGCCAACGCTATCCTCGGTTCCCATTGGACGAAAGCGTCACTGAACCACGCCCACGAGGGCTTTCTATAGAATCACCTATACAAATGTCTGGATATTCTCGTAGAGAAGAGCATATGTACATATACACATGTGCTTATATGCATGGGTGTATTCACATATGTGTAGGTATCTGAATCTTCCATGTGTATAGATGGCGAATACATGAAGAGGGGAGAGATACTTGTACACACTTTGAAGTCCCCTCGCAGCATCCCTTTGCCCTCATCCCTCCAACCCCGGGTCCTCACGGTGCCTCTCTGGCTCTTATAGAGTTCTGTTTTTAACGAAGAAACGAGCGGGGGAGTGAGAATGCGAAAGTGCTTGCAATCCTGCATGAGTCTGCATGAGGTATATGTACAAGAAAGAACCAGAGAGGTGAAAGAGTGGAGAGAAAACAAGGTTTCACCCTCTTCTGGAACTTCCCCGAGAGAAGTCAAAGGTACTTGCGATTAGCTAGGTGTTTGACACTTCTGTTGACGGTGCAACTGATAACGAAGTTGTTGGCAGATGAACCCAGTTTACTAACATGGAAAGTGTTGTAGATAGTATCAGCTTTGCTTAAGCCGCAAAATAGACGTTTTTAGAGCATAGTCAAAAACTTATTTTAACAGAAGTAGTATTGGATGTTTCAAAACTACATTCTCTAACTGAATAACTTCAATAAATTATTCATTCATCAATAATACTTTAACCGTTTAATGCGTTTCAGAAATACAGAAATTCTTCAGCCCATTTCAGTATACAAAACAGAGAACAACAACAAAACAAGTGCACTGAACGAAATGTTACACCCAAAAAACGATATTCTAATTTTAATAATTTCCGTCTAAGTTCAAGAATATTTGCAACTTAAATAGGCGCCAAGATTATATTCTTAATGTACGATGGAGGCCCTCTTACCTTAAGAATATATATGCTTGTCCAATTGTAAGAATTCCCCACTAAGTTTAAGAATAGTTGCATCCGAAATCTGTCGCAGTAATTGTATGATAAGTGACGAGCTCGAAGAAATGCAACTGATTCTGAGGACAAATCGCATGTGCACATCTCTAACTCTATCTCTTTCTCTTCGTAGAGAACGTTAAAGTGAGAGAAGTTTGATGTCACACGTCAACGAATAAATAATGTAGGGAGGTTATGTCTCGGTATGGCACGCCGGTATTTAACTTCAATTTTACATCAGACCTTTCTCACTCTAACATTTTCTGTAAAGAGAAGGAGATGGATGTGTGTACGCGATTTATCCTTAGAATTGGTTGCATTTCTTCCAGCTTGTCACTTATTACGAATTCAAAAAACTGATCGAAAAGCACGTCTCGCAAAATATTAAAAGAAATGACTAAACAGAGCAAGGCGCATTTTCCTCTTAAATTAAGAATTTAGCTTACTTCAATAAGAATATTACTAAGAATATGCCTGTAAGAATATGACACGCTTGATATTAGAATATCGTTTTTTCGGTGTACGGGATTAATAGCCATATGATTACGGTTGAGTATTGCTGAGTTAATCAAAAAGTATTTCCCTCTCAGCCGGGCGTATTTCTATTTCGAACCATACAGATAGAAGGTACATGAATACTTGTATGTTTAAGGTAGTATATGTTTAATTTTGGAATTCAGTTTTCCCCAGAAACAGCCAGGCACAGAAAAAAAAAACAAAAGGTAAACATCATTTCAGGTAAAAATTCTGGGGATGACCTCGCCATACAGAAAAAAAAGATAATCGGTAAGGGTAAATGAAAAATTAGTGATCTTTCATTTTACCCTTGCCGATTTTCAGTATTTTACATGCCGAGATTATCCCCAGCACTTTTACCCTTCTTACCTTCAGTTTTTTCTGTGTGCCGAGTAGGGCTGGATTACTCCAACTTTTGGGTGAATGAAAGCTTCGTTAGCCCGTTATCTGAATATTTTTACTTGCTGCAAGAACAATATAAATTTCACCTATAAACATACTACAAAGTCTTGATTTGTGAGAAGTTCAAGTGGCCGTGAAAACATCGGTATCTCCATGCTATACTCTTCAATCTTGGGTTAGCAATCTAGGCTCTCCAATCTCGTATTATGCTGGCACCTCACGCCGCTACGCGTACGTGACGCTACGGGCGAGCACAATACGATATTGGAGAGTTTACACGGAAAAAATGAGTGTTTACTCGTAATATCTATATTTTCAGGGTCAACGTATTTTATATTTAACTATAGGACAGCAATCTAGTTGTTCGAAGTTAGTATCTGCAGATACTAAAAAAAAACGAAAATTCATGATTGTGTTAAATAACGGCGGTAAATATTTGAGGAGTTTACTTATTTATAATCATTTAAGAAATTAATTCATAACCTATTTGCAAATTTAAAATCAAACTTGAATGTTCGTACATGAACGAAAAAAAAAAAATAATGGGCATAGAATATCGGTCAGATGATAAATTCAGTCAAGATGAGGTTATGTTGAATGTTTATAATTCAAAATAAAAAATAAAAAGGGGTAAGTAAGCTGAACGAATCATCTGTAACCAGCATTTAAAATGCGATCTATTTTCGGTTACTTGAACTCAAATTTTATTTTAAATAAAGATACAAATTTTGTCAGATGTTCTCAAGTCAATATAATCTCAAACTTAAGAACCTTGTTCCATCGTGTAAACAGAAAAAAGTCGTTATCCGATTTACTTGCACTCACAAAGTTGCAATATCGAAATACCAAATTTTAAAAAATATAGCGCTGAAAGGAAAAATCGAAAAACTCGTTAAAATCGAACGAGCAACGCGGGCAACGCGGGAAACGCGTGGCGGCGTATTGTGTGGGTCGCGAAATTTCAATAAGTAAAATGCATGCGCTCAGACTAGCTTAACATCTGGATTTGTTCCAGTTTAACATTAAAATATTGTGACGGCTAACATCTGGAGAGTATACATAGAGGAACTGATGTAAGCCCAAATTAAGGTTAACACCAAACAATTCTTGTTTCTGTTTGTCTCTATTGAATAATTCAGAAGACTTGATTTGTTGTATATAAATTCATATATTTACTCCCCAGGCGGAAATATGATATATAGTTTATATATAGTGTGAAGTATTATATATAATATTCATTTGTTATATAAAAAAAATGTATAAAACAAATGAATATTCGACTGATAAAAATAAATAGGTGGTACAACAATATTTATGATTAGATGAATCCTATTTTATTGCTGGTATAGATACAGCCATACAGGATGTCTGTTTTGGCCATCCAATTCTTGTTGCTTATGAAGGCAGACGCGCAGGCGCGAGCGAGATGCGCCTGTTGTAAGCAAAACAAACCGAGTCGGGTAAATCATTCATACTAGGGGTATAGAGTATTTCCACTTGTGACGTCATTTCAAAATGTCCGAACACTCCAGGGAAAACATTGCATTGTATATACAGCGTCGCGTGTATTATCTTAGTCAAAGAATTGTGTTATTAAAAATGTCTATTGAATACTTTTTGAGTTTATCTGGTGAAGTTAAGGTCCGTTATTATAATAAACTAAGTGAAATTGACAATTCAGATACCTACGCTCTGAAAAGTGAGGAAGTAAGTAGTGTAAGAAGTATAAGAAACTTGTCAGGAAAAATTGATTGAACCCACTTATGTATTGTCATACATGAGTCGAACAAAAGTTGCAGCGAATTGTAACGGGAAGGCTGTTGGACCCTGAGCTCTAACCTCATAATCTCATCACCTCACTTTACTGAATAAATACTGGAATTAAATCATTTTTAAACACTGAGCAGTGTTCCTTCTTTAAATTAGAATATGTATGCATAGGGAGAAACTGTTTAATTCAATAACTTTTGCATGAAATTAAATTTTCAAATGGTAACTTCAACTAACCTCAACAATAAAAACTTTTGTATTACGCAAAAATTATCACAGTCAACACTTTTTCCTACTGTGTTCGCCCTTTTATTTAAAACCAGAGTACCGATAAGTATTTAAAAAATATTTAATGCTAGTATTTATTGAGTGAAATGGGACAATTGAATTTGGAGGTTTGAACTTGATTACTTCAGCCTTGTGTAAAATGTATCTAGTTTATCTTACCTGAGTTATGAACCTTTCTAGTTTTAAATGAAAAACATCACTTTCAATTAAGTAGTTCCACAAGATTTTGTGAATTTACCTCTTTAAAAATAGGTAAGAATTGGACTCTCATTAGACTCTCTGGCAGTCAAATTCTTACGTCCTTTTAAAGAGGTGAATTTACAAAATCTTGTGAAACTACTTCATTGAAAGTGATGTTTTTCATTTAAAGCAAGTAAGTTCACAACTATGAAGGAAGTAATTTTACAAGTTTTGGTAAGATTACAAAAACGCGGTGGTAAAGTTACAACATTTTTTTACAGTGTGTTCCCCGGCCGGTCTGGCATGCATTTTGTTTGTTTCTTTTATAATAGCTGGAATTTGATGAAATGATATTCCATGGTCCCCTCCTTTATTCTTCGTACAACCCACAGTAAAACACGAAAGTACCATTTTCTTAAAATAAAGAAGTAATTGATCCTCGAAAAGTATATTACATGGGATTCAATGTATAAAGCACGAGTGCTCTCCCTGGCGTGTTCGGCCATTTTGAAATTGTATGGCTTAATGGAAATACTCTATTGCTAAACGTAAACATTTTAAAGATAGTTGACTCAGGTATATGTTTATCAGTGCACAGTGGGCCAGGAGACCCGGTTTCGTGGCCAAAATTCAAAAAGTCTACGAATGTAGCTGAAAATAGTTACTCGGGGGTTTTCGGGGTCGCTGATTACAAATCTGTAGTCAAAAATTCAAAATTCAAAAT
>CAKNXH010062784.1:108078-176673 GCA_932178445.1 Andricus quercusramuli
GGCGGACCCAATATGGCGGCGAAGATTTTGAAAAGTCAACGGAATTGACTAAAAATAGTTACTCGGGGGTAATAATGTAATCAATAGTCGAATCCAAATTATTTTTCATTACAAAGTCAATAATTTCTCTTTTGGTAAATTCCGACATTATATACAATATATTCGAATCCAAGAGAAAAAAAGTCAACAAAAAGAAGTCTGTAATTTTCGATAAGATTTCGAAGTGAGGTTAGCACTGGAAAACAAGTGAAGTACAGCGCAGCGCGGCGAAACAACAGACGTACGCATGTGTAGCGGCACGCTCAACTCAGGCATAGACACGTCAGGACAGGTATTGGCGTTCGGACGCTGACTCTTTCACTCGCGAATTTTATGTTATTTATGAAAACGGGCAAAAGTGGGCACCCCTACCGTAATGTATACACCCAAGTGAACACACTGATATTTTAAATTTTTTGATAAGTAGTGGTATTGCGTGGTATTCTCGATTCAAAGAAGGTACTTTGCCAATTTAATGTTCTAATTTGTTGCTAACATCAATGTTGTAGAACTTTAATTAAAATTTCTTTATTCAATTAACACTTTTTTTAACTTCTACATGTATAGGGGTGAGAACAAAGAAGGAATCGTTAAAAAATAAGCAACAGATTTATAACTATATTAAATATTTAAGCAAAAAACACAATAAGATTTTTTTCTAAACTTTAAACTTTGCGTGTCTGTCAACAAAGCAGGATTTTATTAATTACCAATTCATTTACGGAAAAGATACCTTAAATATCACTGATTACGATGGCCTGACTTTTTTTAACAAATTCGAAAGTTGAAAAATTGGACTTTTGGCCACGAAACCGGGTCTCCTGGCCCACTGTGCAGTGCAAATGATTTGATGCTACAGGGTGCTGCACTGTATTATGACAGCCATTCCAGTTTAGATGAATCATATAAACTCTGATATGAAAAATACAGCCACGCAAGTCTTTAATATAGGGATATGATTCAGGATTCTTTACGGATAAATATTCTTTGTCTAGTAATAATAAGTTATCATAATGGTATTCGTAACATAGCCAATCCGCATGATTGCAACTGATCGAGCAATACAATATGTTTGGAACAACCAGAATCATGCGTTACTGTCCAATTATTTACTTCAGTGTGCATCAAATACAGATAGCGTATCAAATAAACTATCATATCAGCGTACGGTAAATCTATATGGTACGTGTAATCGAGAATCATTAATTTGGCGGGATTGAGAAAAAGTGTAATGATAGTATAAAGTAATCCGCGTTTATAGCCAATAACAATAAGAAAATGACTATTCTGAATATTAGTAATTTCAAGATGGGTGCAAGTAGACTTATCACTTTTCGATGCAACTTACCATTGAACAAAATTTGTTTTGAACGAGGAATATGTGAAAATGTACTGGAAGCGTCCTCTACAACAGTGCATCATATTTCACTTGACATAATGATCATTTTGTACCTACATTCATATTTGTAAAACATGACCCTTATGACTAATATTATGCCTACTTAAGATATGGTTTTTATATTCACAGATAAAACTTAAGACAAATAATTAATTAACGAATCAAATATCTATATATCTACATAATAGCTATATCTTATTTCTAGCTTATTTGTAATCAAATTCATTCTAATACACGAATTGCAGATAATATTTTACAGAACAATGTAAGCCATCCACGCCGAAAGAAATAATTGGACGGTACACGCATAAATGTGCTTATTCCAACCATATCGTATAGTTCGCTCAGCTACAATTATACGGAATGGCTATTGTAGGCATGCCAATATGATTACGTATTATAGCTAGACCAAGAACATTTTATTCGTAAAGTAGCCTAAATGGTATTCCCAGGTTACTCCTGAGTTAAGGTATTCCTAACTTATTCCCAAGTCATTTTATCATTATTATTATTATTATTATAATTTATTCCTAAGTTAGACTCATGTAGCTATAGTCACAGTAAAAACTAGGCATTCATTTTTATCTGGGATTCTTTTTTGGGCGTTCTAATATGATCTCACAAATAGTCTTATTTTAGTACCAGTTTCTGTCTTGTTTAGTTTGCTAACTTCGGATTGATAAATGATCCGAGATAATGAACTAAATTGATTTAGAGGGTGCATTATTTCAATTGTTCCAAACTTCACTCTTACAAAAAACAAAAAATAGATGAAATTAAAAATTCGTAAAAATTAGCGTTGAACCGTTACACTCAGACATCGCGAACTTGATCCATATGGGTTACGTTGGTTTCTAAACTTGACACATTACAATTTGTTTTATCAGATTTAATTATTGACAGATGATCCTCATTTCGAGCCTATTTCAATCCACAAATTGACCTTATTTTATTAGATTGTGGGATCAAACTGAAGTGCGATTGTTTTGTTGCGTGAACTGTTTTAATACCGAATTAAGTTCTAAATCGAATCCTAGTTTTTACAGTGGTGGAACGGCCGTCATAATACAAAGTAGAACCCTGTAGCATCAAATTATTCGTTATCAATAAAAATTTTTCCTGTGAAATCTTGAAGAAAAACATGTCAAATTGAAGGGCATATAAATTCACATACTACAAATCAAGTCCTTTGATGTTTTTTTTTCATGGAATCTAACTGGAAAACAATTTTTTATATTAACGTAATACGGGGCTATATTTTCACGGCCATTTGAACTCCTCAAAAATCAAGAGTTTATAGTATAACGAGGGTAAGAAGGTAGTCGGTAGAGCAGGGCCCATTATCAGAAGTAAACATATATATATCAAGTAAAGCTAAAAGGGCAATACATAATTCTGCCGTCCTGATGAAGAAACTATACAACTGCATTTGAGAACAACCGAGATATTCAATAAAACGCGTTTGCATCTGTACCTCTTAACGTATGAGACTTTTTGAAAAAAAAATACTGTTCTTGGGTAAATCGGACATGCTGTATTCATTAAAACAAAAACAAATGGCGAATTCCAATTATTTATATGCAAAACTGTAGATATGCTAGATAATAATGCACAAAGTCGTCGAGAATCCTTCCTAATAACGCAGTCGTGCTGCCGAAAACAGGAAACTAATGACTAATGCCTTCAAGAACCCCAAGTTTCCTGCTGGAGAAACTTAACAACTACAAATTTTTTTTAAATTGATGAAGAAATAAAATTATAATGTAATTATTAATTAATTATTGAATTACAATTAATTGTTAAGTTTTGTTAATACAAAATGTATCAATAATACAAAAGTAATTAATTTGATATTTTGATCATTAAAATCATTGTGTGAGCATAAAAGAAAAGAGTGTATAGACTTCGGTCAAATTATTAATTGTTTATTAAAACCATTTAATTCCGCTTAACAGTGTAATTAACACACCTTATGACTGACAAGCATAACAAAAAATTCTAACAATAAATAATATCCATTTAAGGAAACGATGTTTAATATGTATGTGAATTTTACAGATTCTACTAAATTTAACTCGACATTTTTTTTATATTTGATGTATTTTTATTTAAATACATTATTTATATTTATATTTTTCATATATTTATTTATAATAATCTGAGATCTGTCAGTTGAATATACATTGATGTTAAAATTCTCCATTAAAAAAAAACGAATACCCAAAAAATTATTCCCCAACTTGATTTTGAATTGAATCTACCCATTTTTTCCAAATATACTAAAAAATGTACTTCATATGATTTTTATTGATTATTATTGATTTTTTCTTCATATGAAAGAACTTAAGAAACTATATTACTACAAAGACTAGAGACAAAAATGTATTATTTACAATAATATATTATAGAACACAACTGACATTTATTTTTAAATATATATATAATCAGTACAAATAAAAGATATTTGTATTAGAACTGTAAGTTTGAGAAAATCTAAGTGTTACTTTACGTAAAATTATAATCAGCGAATCACAAAAGTATCAAAATTGTAATTATTAATTTCATAACTTATTGATCATTTTTTTAATCTTCACCATCACTAAAGTTGTCTGTAAGGTCCGGTTTTTGAAATACAAATAGTGCTACAAACACCTCTATAGAGGAACCACTTTTTGTTTGACATACAATTTTATTGCAACTTTTTTACTACATATGTTATGTATATCACCGTACATATGATTAAAAATTTAAAAAAAGAATGTCAATTTTTTCATCTCTTACTTAAATTATTCGGGTCAAATCAGCGAATTAAATGTTTTTTTATAACAATAATTATAACTTTTTGATATGCTTTTTTACAACAAAATCATGCGAGTGATTTTTTAAAAAACATTGTCCAATTATTTCACAATTTTCAAATTAAAAGCTTCGGAATTATTTTTAAAAATAACCATTTTTCTAATATCAACAAATGGTTACAATAGTCTCTAAAAGGATAATAATGTATTAATTATATTTCTATAATGATTTCAGATGTATACCATTATACCATTAAGCCATTTCCCTCTCGGGGTAGGCGTGACACTACCCGATTCGGGTAGTGTTTCTAGGTGGATAGTTTCTTGTAGTAAATAACTACAAGTGTGGGCTAACCACACCCTCGACGAGCCAACAACACGCAGTCGTATTCCCGAATGGTCACCCATCCAAGTACTAACCGCGCTCAACACTGCTTAACTTCAGTGATCTAACGAGAACTGGTTTTTTTCAGCGTGGTATGGCCGTTGGCCATAATAATTAATAATAATTAATAATTATTATATTATTAATTAACTAGAATAATTTTGGTTCACAAATAAAAAATGCAGATGTGCTATTGAAAAGAAGGATCGGTGCCTCAAAGTTACCCTCGACTCCGGGTGAAAAAACTTGACATGTACTTGTGCTATTCGATTTCAGGAAATCGGACTGAAGAAAGACCCAGGATCCTCATGAGCAAAAACACATCTGCGCAGATTTGTTTTGTTTTATCAGGATCTGAGGGGTCAGCACCACGCAGCACTATCCCAAATCCTGAAATTCCTGTAGATATGCTAGAATTTCTGCAGATGTATTGTTTCTTCATTAGGACGGCAGAATTCTACATTTATACTACTGTGTTGCATTAGGGTGGTCCAAATTTATATCTGTAAAAATTCGACTTTCGACTTTTGGTGATCCCCCCCCCACCCCATTTTGGTCGTTTTCCGCAAAAAGAAATTCCGTAATTTTTTTTTTCAACGTTAACCCGTGCCCCCGGGCTTTTAAAATTAACATGGGGTTTTAAATGGGAAAAGCTCGATTTTCAAAAAAATGGAAAAAAGAAGTACTTGTTATACATTTCTTGTCCATTAATGTATTGTCACCTCTTGAGGTTAATTGTGCCCGGCAAATGCCCCAAAAAATGCAAAATAGCAGTTTTCTATCAAATTCATGCTAAAGACAGTATTTTTCAAAAAATGTTCAACATGAATTATTTTTAATCGATAAGTGACGAGTTTTACAGTATATTTTAAATAATTTTAAATTGTTCAAACAATTAGTATTTGTTTAAACAATTTTTTCCCCTCTGTAAATCGTGAAAAGTTATTATCTTTCGGAATAAATCGTACAAAGTTGATGAATGTCAAGAGTAGTAGTTCTTGTTTAACTTATTTGGTAATTATTTTAACCAATTTTTTCTCCCTAAAATCGTGAAAAGTTATTATGTTCTCAAAATAATGACACAATTAAAGAATGTTGAAAGCAATACATTTTTGAAGGATGTTTGGTAAATATTTAAACAATTTTGATTTGTTTAAACAATTTTTTCCCCCTGTAAAGCGTGAAAAATTATTACTTTCTGGAATTAATGACACAATTAAAGGAATTTAAGAGTAATATTTTTTTTCTGCAGAATATTTAGCAATTTTTAAAATAATTTTTATTTGTTTAAAAAATGTTTCCTCTGAAAATCGAGAAAATTTATTCTTTTCTGCAATTAATGACACAATTAACGAATTTTAAGGATAATATTTTTTTGCTTAAGATATTTTGAAATTATTTAAACAATTATAATGATTCGGGCCTGTTGAGAGAATGAATGATGAACGAATGCTCACAAGCAGACCGCGGAATGATTGGCTAGAATGTGTGAATGAGACCCTAATTCGCAGAGACATAAGAAGCTATAGAAACACAAGAGCTTGCATGAAAAAATGCATGGACGTGAAGGAAGCTAGAGAAGTATGCCAGTACAGAAAAGCGTGGCGACAAGTTGTTTATAAAAAGAGTAGCAGTGGAGTGAATTACGCCCGAAACAAAAGACCTTGGATATTAATGGGCCCGAGTGGGGATCCTCGCATGATGACTTTGTGAGGCTCTTCATTCGGGGTGATCGCTAGAGAGATTGATCAGCAACCTGGGTCGGAGCAGTGTAGCAGAACGAACGTGTTATTTAACCAGTTAACTGGTAATGACGCATATATGCGCAGAAATCATCCAGGCCAAAACTGGTGATGACGCATATATGCGCACTTTGAATAACTGCCACAAAACTCAATGGATTTTGATAAAAATTGGTATGCCCTAGGTTTTTTGGTAGCTGATGACGAATCCAAGGTCAAAATTGAGAAATTCAAAATGGCGGACCCAATATGGCGGATCCAATATGGTAAACTAAAATGCAAAAGTCGCGTGATTTGAATGAAAGTCAGTACTTAGTAGTTTTTTTGGTCGCTGATGACGAATCCGGGGTCAAAATTGAAAAATTCAAATCAGCTGATAATATATTAGGAAATTCATCAGCGACTTGAACAACTCTTCAGTATTGCCTTTCATTCAAGTAACGTGATTTTTGCATTCTAGACCACCATATCGGACCCGCCATTTTGATTTTTTCAATTTTGACTCCGGATTCGTCATCAGCGACCTAAAAAACTCTAAGGAAATGAACTTTCATGATTAACACGGAATTATTTGCTTCTACCAGTTTTGGCACATAACGTCGTTTTCGAGCCTACCAGTTAACTTGTTAAATAAATAACGCGGGAATTCTAGATCAATCTAAAAATCGATATCCCCTTTCCCTCCCAAAAAAGCAACATATTTCGTTTTCGAGTGATTGTATGACTTGAAGTGTATAACCTGTTTGATTTGAAATTAATTCGGTCAACAGTATATCGCAATAGTAATAGCTTGTCCAATTTTTCATATTTTCAGGCATATCACACAGATCAGGAATCGTTACGTCTTGCACATTTCGACTATCTTATTTAGAAGCAGCTAACTGAAAAAATTTGCAATTTGTAGAGTTTCGCGACATTGGCCTACTGCAGGACAAAAGACCCGTGTCGTCACTAGGACTTAGTTTTAAAAATGTTTGAAAAAAAATTATGAAAAAAATGGTTGAAAAAAAAATTCGTTGAAAAAAATTGTTGAAAAAAATGTTATTAAAAAAAATATTTGAAAAAAATGTTTGAAAATAAAATTTTATGAAAAAAAAGTTTTGGAAAAAAATGTTTCATTCATTAAAAAATTTTTTTTTATTTTCTTGGGAAAAAAATTAATAATAATTGTAATTGAATAAAAAAATTGTTATTATTTAATTTTTTACTAATTATTTAAATTATTATTATTTTTATTTATTTTTATTATTTATTTATTATTATTAAATTACTAATTATAATCTTTTATTACAAATTATAGCCTAAATATTCAAATAAAGTATTTCACTGTTACTGCTACATTGGGATTTGTGTAATTACTTGCATCCGCAATCATCCTATGAGAGCTTTAATTTATTCCCTTTTCCTAGACGGTCAGAAAAGATGCACATCTGCTGGAGGAAACTCAAGCCTCTAAGATAAGGCCAAAACAAGGCCTTGATTTTTGGCCGCCTTGCTTTGTCTCGAAATTCAAGGCCTCGAGCTATCCTTCCTTGAGTTCCTCGACCTCCGCCTCGCTATTCCTCGTCTCCAACGGCGACACTAATCATACAAAGTTGTTTGAAATAGTTTATAAATAAAACACAGTATACCATTTTTTCTTTTATTTAAAGAATATTGCACAAACAGATCAATTTTTGGGTAAAAAGTTCAGTTAGTGAAAATAGAGGATTATATCAAATTTTTCAAATAATACCATCAGTATTATTCGTGGTCTATTTATGGTATTATATATGATGGTAGTAATGTAATCGACACTAACACTTTAATATAATAGAGGCCAACAAAATTTGTACCCAAAGACCGGACTATGTGACCCCAAAGGATTTTGATGTTCTAAAAATGAATCCGTTGTCCAAATTTTTCCTATACTTCAGCATTGGGAGATATCTTAATGTAAATTTGAAAAATTGCCATATTCAGCCATATTTGAAACAATATAACACGAGCAGCGATTTTTTTCCTAAAACTGCATATGCCATCGTTTAGTACTGCTTTTTACCCTTAATTTCTATTTTGAATCATATGAATAACGGAAATAGTTCATGTGCCGTATTTCAGAGACAAAAAAATCTCTTAAAAAAATCGCTGCTCATCTTATATTGTTTTAAATATGGCTAAAAATTGCCGTTTTTCACTCTTGCGGTTTAGTATATTTCGAAATCCTGACATATAGGAAAAATATGGTCAACGGATTCGTTTTTAGGACATAAAAAATTTCGGGGTCACCCAGTCCTATCTTTTGGTAAAAAAAATGTTAACTTTTGTCGGCCTGTGTAATTAATCTTTGAATTAGAAGCAGTATTTTGAAAATATCCATAATAGCCTTTGGACCCTTAATAATCTTCAGTTCAGTAAAATATTGATTTTAAACACAAACTTTCGCTTTGGCTATAACTTAGTATATTCATAAGTTATAAGGGCAATGTTAAATATCCGCAATAAAGAATACAAAATAAGGGACATTTTCAGCTCAAAAATTCGTTGCCACACTGCTACCGTTGAAATATATCAGCCAGACTCTGGAAACAGTGATGAGTTTTTCAAGTGGCAGATCCTTCTCAGTCAAGCTACATACTTATTGTTTTTAACTCACATAAGGGAGATTGATGCTACTTTGCTATCTAGACTTTCCTTTTATCCGTTCTCATTACCTTCGCTCTTTGAGAATAGCAATGCTCTTCTACAAGCTGTTCTTGCAACAGCTTAAAGGTTAAAAAAATTAGATATTGCCATGATGTAAATATAGTCTTATTCTTTTATCGTTTTTTCTTTATCAATATAAAAATCAGTTTCCTAAATTGGACATTATGTTTTTTTAATTTTTAAATAATTTACAATTATATTCTTATACTTTCTTTCAATTAAAAGAATTAAACTTTTGGGCTGCATAAGTTCATTAGAATTAGAGCGTGTTTGTAATCTCAGGGGCAAGAATTTAGGTTTTGCGCTTTCCCTAGGGATGACTGCAAATTCATCTGGTCCCAAGAGAAGCCATTCGAGTCTCGTGGTGGGAAATCAGATCTCTCAAAAACCCACTGGGGAAGTTTTAGATCCGTTACAGAGAAGCTGCAACGCGATACTTTAAGTAAACCGATTTTCGACATGGGGAGAGATGGAGAAATTCATATAGAATTTGCTTTATTCCGGGGAATATTTTACTTAAAAAGTATAAAACGTGAAACTTAAAAATTGTAGTTGTCAAAATTGGAAATTTTTTATTTTGAACCTACAAGATTGAAATATTTGTGATCAAGAGTTTCAAATCTAAAAAATTCCAATATCACGAATTATAAACAAATTCTAATTAGACAAGTTTTAATTTTAATAATTTAAGCTTTATGAATAATGTATAGATCAACTATCAAGATCAAAAACTGCTCTTTTTGGCATCCTCTTAAGAAGAGATCCAAGGTAGGCAATTTCAGTTGGCATCACAGAAAAAGCTGAGGGTAAATAGTGTTGCAGGTAACTTCGTATTTTTACCTGTTCGTATTGGTAAAACACAAATATTACCCTCTATGGGCAGAAACTGTCTTTTGTTCTCATAAAAGTTGTCGCCACCGTCTTGAAAATTGGAAGCCACTAGCTTTGATCGCTGATGTGAAGTTAGCTGATGGTTGATGTAACAGGCAAATCAGATAAGTGCGGCTTCATAAAGGCTGACTTGCCGAATCGTTAGAGCTGTCAAAAGTTCCTTACAAGTGTGGGTAAAAGCAGAAAAATAGCGAGACGTCAGGGAAAGTTTACCCACATGGGGTAATTTTTGTTGCAGGTAATTTTTACCCCGAAATCTGGGTAAAGTTTACACTTAGTTTTTTCTGTGTTAACACTCGATTTAATCAAAGAACATTTGAACCAAAAACCAATCTTATTTTGAAAAATATCGCTAGTGAGCGGCAATCTCAGTCAATGATATTCGACGATTCTTTTAGAACTCATAAAAATATAGTCACATTCAATTGTTTTTGGTTCAATTGTTGTTTGGTTCAATCGAATACCTACCAATTAATACTATCATTATAAAACGTATAGATATCTCGATAAAAATTGAACGGCAGTATAGTTCAACTTCAAGGAGGGCCCTATACTTAACATGCTGAAAAAACGTTTATAGATTTTTCTATTGTACAGAAAGAAGACTATTCAAATTGTACAAACTTACACTTCAAACTGAAAGGACATCTCATTCCCCTTCCAGCCAGAACCATGTTTCTCTTTTCGATTACGAATAGAATTCTCTCATTGACCCGGCAAACAATCCTGGCAATTTTCAGAATTTGAACCTTTGCTTTGGGCTGTTTCGATTTTTCTTTGCTTCTTTCACGACACAGGGCAGGACAGGACAGGACAGCATTGAGTTTCCTTTCCAGATTTCTTTCCTAACCAGGGATTTGAAAACCGCAACATCCTATTCTCTTCTCCTACCCACAAAGCATCGCCTCGGGTGCAAGTATACTCATACGGGAAACACGCACTCGAAGATATAAGAATATAAGGCACCTACAAATGGAGAAATCGAAATAGGTACACCGACAATCAAAGTCGAAACGTTTTCTCTTTCCTTTTCGCATCCTCTGAATTCTATCTCGCCCGAAGCATCGCGGATCGACGACAATAGTAAGAAGAGTACAAGACTACATCGGAAACACAGAAGTTCCGTGGTTATCCGGGTAATCTAGAAGCAGTGAGATTCGCTGTATTATATTTTCTCCTATTGTCGGCAGGTTTGGAGTGTTTACGCAATAGCTGCTTTGTCCATCAAGCGATGAGCGGCATTGTCTGTTCATCGGTCGATCGGTCTATCTATCTGTCTGCTTGTCTGTCTATATGTCTGTATTTCTGTCTATCCATGCCTGTCTGTATGTATGTCCATTTATCGGTGCGTGGATTCGTTCGCCCATCCGTTTGCCTGTTTACCAAATAGATCGTGGGGTCTCCTCGAGCACGAGATGTACTTTTGTGCCTTTATGAGAAGAGAGCACCCCGAGTTCGTTCTCTTTTGTTCTTTGTGCCCAGGGCTTTTCGTTTTCAAATCCATGAAGGATAGAAAGAGACGAGAAGTGAGCGGGTGAAAAGGAAACGCATGCCAGTATTCTGCTGAATCTTTGAAGGGTTTCGATCTTTGAATCTCCCTGAATTCCTAGTCGAAGGTCTCTATATAGCTACCTACACACACAGCTTTAGTGGGTCTCTTCACCGGGCTGTTTTACCAGGAGATTTCTTTGCATTTAATCGAATCCTCTCATTTAGAGTGGTATTGAAGTCTTCGTTCTGGTTGTCAATTCAGAGAGCTATTCTATGGTTGAATATTCTGGGAATTCTATTTATACGGGTTTACCGCTTTTTCAAATCTTACAGGAATTTTCATTAAATTCGAGATATTGTTGATATGCTATTGCACGGAAAAAATGGTTTATCAGGATAAACTAGCATTTTGTTTATAGTAAAAATGGTATTACTGCGACAACTACTTCGAGGGTAAAACTAACTAACCAGTTTTGTGTGGCAACAATTTTTTCTCGTGTATCTTCATGAGAATGGAAAAACTTTATGGATAGAACGAGATTATGTTACTTAGAAACAATTTTAGAAGTTCTACATGCCACTCGAATTAAGTATTTTTTACCTGCGCGTTCAATTTCTTGATTTCATATCAATTCTCCAAGTTTTGACACTCTTTGTGGGTCGTCTATGTATTACACGCACACACCTATTATTATTTGTTATTAAAATCTGTACAGGTAAAACATTCGCAATAATTTTCAAGCCCATAGAAAATATGTTTAGTTTTTCAAACTTTCAAAACTTTCAACCCCTATGTGGTGGCTAAAAGTTGTATATACATTTTTAAGTAACGAGTTATCCTAAAAGGATACTTCAACTTTTACACCTATGGCAAAACCAGATTTCAAAAAATAATTTTCTCAACTCCTCCCTGCCCTCTCATAAAAAAGAGTCTTTGAATCAAAGAAAATTTCTTTGAATCAAGGAAAAATATTCATTGCCTCTCAGTCAAAGAAAAGTTTCTTTGATTCAAAGAAATTTCTCTTGATTTAAAGAAATTTTTTGGCTCAAAGGATCAGTTTTTTCTTTCAATATACATTGTTCTTTAATCCAAAATTATTTTTTTCATTTTGAAGTCATTTTTTGATAAATGAAAAAAATTATGTTAATGGAACGGTTTCTTTTATTTAAAACTTGAACTGTCCCTCCCTCTGAGAAATGTTAATCACTTCGTATTTTTAATTCCTTAAATATTTATTTTGTTTTTTACATCTCTTCTAATGTAGGATCAATATAGATGAAATCCTTCGCCTTAGATTCTTGGGCTTATATATTTTAAATTTTTGAATTGGTCTGTTGAAACTACTTTAAAATCGAACGTATTAATTTTTTATCGCTTTTCTTCAAATTTTCAATTGTATAGTTTTAACTATTAAAATGTTCCCTTATTCACTTGTTGAGGCTTATAATAAAGATATTGCAAATTTTATCTTTTACGATTAGAAATCTTTATTTCATTTTTAAATATCAAATGCATATTCAAGTGGAAATTGTTTAACTTTTAACTCATCCTTTGGTAATTATTCAATCTAAGATTTTATTCTTAAAATTGTTTTCCAATTCAAAATTGTTAATGTTTGGACATTATAAATTGAAATTGCAAGATTTTATACTTTTTTACTTACGAATTATGTAAGACAAATTATTGTGACTTAAAATTGCAGGTTCTTTAAATTCAAATGCCTTAAGGTTGAAATTGTGTACTATTCATGATTTAAAATTAAAAATGGTATAGTCTCTTAAGCGTGTAAAATATCATATTGAATTCTGAATAGCTTTCCGTTCAAAATTGTTAATTTTGTCAGAATTCCAATAAAAATTGTTGTGTTGAAAATGCTTCAATTTGAAATGTTTCAAATTTTGAACGTCACAATTTGAAATTGGTAAAATTTGAACTAGTTAATTTAAACTAGCCTCAAAAAATTGGTTCATTTTCAATACTTTCGTTTAGAATTAATGTAGGTTTATGGAATTTATAATTAAATTTTACATTCCATCTGAACGAAATTCTGAAATACATCAGCAAGAAAGCCTCTTGTCATATGATTATCATTTTTAATTCTTCTTTGTTAGTGTGTTTGCATAACTTGTCATCAGCTACAATTAAAAATCTGTAGATTTTTAATTAAGTTTATTTTAACTAAAGACGAAATATTTCTTTCCAACGTTTATTATTCCGCACATAAATAAAAAATGTAAAGAGATGTTGAATTTAAACATCAATCTTCATTCAAGTACAGGAAGTATTTTCACCTCAAGAACGCCCTCCGTCGATTTATCGATTTCCGGTGCATGTAATATATATTTTACAAAGAGAACCGCATCTTTCAACAATGTAAGATGCAAAGAGCGATTCGCGATAAGGCTTTGTGATGGCGGAAGTACTTCTTGCGTTGTTAGAACGCGTTGGAAAGAGAAACGGCGTTCAGGCGCCATTAGAGTGGCCATATTTACCACCCCATAGGAATAGTCAATGCCGTGTAGGGGGTCTCCCATGTTGGCCATACTCGCTCAAGCGACATAAGTGGCGTACAGTCGCTCTCAAAACTTCATTGCCTATGATATATCCACCCCTTTTAGTCTCACTACATACCTCAGGCATATCTCTTTTTGTCACAAGATTTTAATTTCAATTTGCACCAACTTGAAGGTTTTTGGAATTTCAAAAATATAGTACTTCAAATCTAAAATTTCCCATTTCAATTTCCAAAACCTTCTTTTTGCTATAAAAATGTCTCCTTTTCCTTGTTTTTATTCTTGTATGCCATTATTCTTCCTCCGCCTGATGACCCCTTTCACAGTACCCTCTCCTAGTTATTTTAACGACCTCATCATCACATTTTCTTAAATTCCTTTGATATTTTTCTCAATGCACTAGTGTTTGCAGTGAGTCATAACTATTGCAATATGGAGCCCCACTCCCTTCTTCACTTGCTTCGCCCTTTTTTAGTTTGCATTTTACCAGTCAAAAAGTGGAGCTCGTTAGTAGTAACTTGTTAGACGAGTCACTCCGCGAAACTAGAGAAGAGCCTCCCTTAGTTCCGCAGTGCAGCCGTGCGAGATCTTCGTTCTTCGCTCTTTGGCCCTCCGGAGCTCCTGCGAAGCTTTAGACTCTGAAAGAAAAGAAAAAACAAGGAGAGGAAAGGAGGGAAACGTAGTTTAAGGAGAAACACTGAAGTAGCTCCCTGAACGTACGTGCAAACCAAAGTCAAGCCTTTGTTTCTCCTTCTTACCCTCCTAGCCTTTCTTCTTCTTGTTTGCTTATTACTCGGAATTATGCTTTGTTAAAAATTTCTCTCATAAGTTTACAATAAATTTATTGGAAGTTTTTTTGCCATGAAACGTAAAGTTGTAAGTTTAAACTAGAGTATTATTTGAAATTTAACAGTTATGAATTGAGCCGATGTAGATTTTACAAATTTGTTTTAAATTAAAAACCTTCGTAATTGACATTCTGACAAATTCAGCAATATCACATGCAATATTTTAAAATCTAACTATTAAAAATGGGGCTGTTTCAAATGAAAACCCGTAATAGTGGATCAATTTTTAGCTTAGAGCCTAAAGTTTTGAAAAAACTGTTGTGATTAGTTTTGATGTAAAGCCTTAATACTTCTGAAAGTTTAAATTTGAAGTGTCCAACACCACATAATTTTAAGTGGAACGCTTTTTAATAGAAAAAATTTTTATTGAAAGTAGAAGTAAATTTTTTTAATTTTTATGGCTTTAATTTTAAATAAACTCAGTTTAACATTTCTCAATTTGAATCATTTCTGTTTGAAGGCATTGTTAATTGCACATTGTCGATTTGAAAGCAAAATTTTTAATTTTTAATTGTGCAATATTGAACGTTTGGGTATAAAATATTGCTCAATTCAGAAATTCTTTGTTTAATACTTACAGTTATTATAAATTATTTAGTTTTGAAGGCTTAAATTTTAAATGACTTCAGGAAGGGATCGTCCATATATTACGTTACACATTTTGGACGAGGTTGGAAATTATTTTTTTAGCATATTGCATATAAAAAATCCGCAATAATTTTCGAACCCATAGAAAACATTTTTTTTAATCACGGGTTATCCTCGTGATCCTGGTAAGGTACCTTAACTTGTACACTTACTTCAATGAAATATTTCAAAAATAATTCTTTTCTCTCCTGTCTACCAGTCTTACATTATTTTAGTTAAAAAAAGATCTGTACATTTATAAAAACGTTACGTATCATTTCTTGAACCCTACCTCCCCCAAAAGCGTTATGTAATATGTTTTCTGGTACTATTCTGGGATTGTAACTGTAATTGTAATTTTCAGTTACGTTCTCTAAAGGTCGAAATATATATAAATATATCTAATATATATGAATATAAATAAATAATAATAATAGTATAACAAAATAAATATATTTATATAAAGGTTATTCTTAGATACTAATATCAAAGGGAAAACAAATATGACCATCTAGAGAGGTATATTTTTCAAAATAACTCTTATAAATATATAATGGCCACTAGCTTGAAAATATGACATCAAAGTCTGGAACTGAACAGTTGTTGATGAAAATTAGATGAGCAGGAATGAAAGGGACGTTGAAAGTGGTTTTGCAATTGATGCATGTGTCACGGAAAGTAGGAAGGTCTTTGCGAAAGGGTCACCCTATATATCAAATCCGATTGCTTGAATACGTGTAAATGGTTAGGGAACATGTAAGGGATCTGATAGGCTTCATAGAGTGCCGCAGGGCTTCGATTGGCCAAGCACTGAATGCAGGAGCATATACGGCTCGTTGCATTGCTAATTTCCGGATTCGAGCTTACCTAACCCATCTCGGTTTATGGATATGGATATGGCGGTGAGGCGGCCATTACCATACTGTGTACCGTACACTATACCCTGAACTATGGACTAAATTAAAGCACCATTCCTCGATGTTATATGCATTGAGGACGGTGTTAGGTAGTGAATATTGACACAACGTATAGATATAATCGCTTCCAGGATGGACATTCGTATTAAACGAGGAATATATCATATGTATAATCAACTCCATAATATCTTGATATGGTAACATATATTGATCCACTTGAATTTACATTTAGAAATAAAAACGGAGTAAGACATACGGTGGAGAAAAGGATTAACAATGATAACGTACTGAGAAAAATTATAATAATTCGACTAAATAAGATATAGTTTTAAAGAACTTGTTTGAACTTAAGCAGTCGACCACCCCAGCCACAATAGCCGAGCATCGCTGATCATAATCTAGTAAATCACTTTTTATTAATTTTTTCTCATGAAGTTTGCAGGTCTAAATAAAAGTCGTCAAATAAAAGGAAATTCTCTTATTAAGTTTGGACTGGAACTTTAATCATTGGTGAATATAAGCAGATGGGGTTCTGTATTATCAGTTTAAGTGGTTGTTAGATATGTTGGGTATTATGTTGGATGGGATGAAGTGTTTGTTATTGTCCTCTCGAAGGATGTGTCCCTTCAATAAAAACATAACCGTCTTCGATAAAAAAGAGTGAGTCACTATAATTTTTTTTTCAAGCCCTCGAGTCTGGAAAGAAGCAAAGAAAGCGGCTGATAATAAATGTCCTATGATGATCATTATTATTGCGAGACGGCCTTCAGCACACGAGGTGTGCTGAAAGCGGCTAGACGGTTGAAACCGGAGAAGCCGCCCAAACGCTTGCCCATTCGCCGCTGGCATACAATTCGAGTTTCAAAAGACCAAATGTCATTGTGTCCTCTGACTTTTTCTTCAAATAATAACATTATTTTTTGAAAGCCTAAAAAATGTTACGAAAACTCAATGTAAAATATGGAAAATTTGACGTTGCTTCATATTTAATTTTCTTGGGGAAGACATGGGGTTTTGAAGTTGAAACTTCTTTTACAGAAAAAGTATTCCGATGTTTGGTATGTGTGCAAAGAATTTACGGGACACAAATTGGAATACTGCTTTTCGGTTGGAAATCGAATATAATTGCTCAAAGCAAAAGATTAAACTCGTGAGTCTTTAACAATTCGCCCGTGGTCTGTTTGTACACCTGAGGTCGCTGCGCATCAAAATATCCACAGTATTATTTCATGGCAATATTAAATCGAGGGTCGGTGTGGGTTAAACTGTATCGAATTCATTGCGTGACGAAAAACTAAATTCAGCGAATTGCAGTTCATTCAATCTTCTGTTGATTCATTCATTGAATGTGAAAGAAGAAAATTGAAAAAACTCGATCTATCGAAATACTATGTTTACAAATAATACATTTTGTAGGCCTGTCCCGTTTTTTTATGTTTAAAATTAAATTTCATTAATTGCCAACATGTTTCGACAATTGATATCAAGTCCTTATCAAGGAATTTTAAACTTAAACTTTTTCAACTTTTCTGCAAATTGTAAAAATCGTTTTTAACTATTGTTTGAAATATCAAACACAAAATTAAAATTAATAGTCTCACCTTTTTGATATATGTTTTCAGATGAGACAATAATTTTTGGAGGTTATCTCAATCCAAATCATTATCTGCAATGTCTTGAATTACGTATGCATCTTTTTAAATATAGCAACAATGGTTTCTTTTTAATTACAATATGTCTTGTACAAGGGTTTCGATTACGTTCTTTTTCAACATTAAAAAAATATATAGAACAATGTGATTTAGCAATAAGTCTAGTGTTCAAATTTTCAATTAGGGAAGAGTAACTGGATGGTTATATTGCTTAAGAATTGTTTGCATTTTCATCTATTCTTTCAATTTTTATATTTAATTTAAATTAAAAGCTGTTGACTTTGAAACTTAATATTATAAGTTCCAATGCCTCGAACGAATAAATCAAACTATTATTTAAAAATAAAATTGATTAAACTTAAGAAATTAAAGTACATATATATATATCGAGTCAATGAACCTCGTTTATAGTATCGCTATTCGGTTCAATAGTGGTACTATAAATTCGGTAGACTGATATATACATTTGAATCAAAAAAATATCTGCTTTGAACGAGGTTTATTGATACAATAGTATATTTTATTAAGAATGTATAATTTTTCTCACTTTGGTTGAAGTATATATTTTCCTCATGCCAAAATGCTTAGATACGTTCCTGTATTATAATTTGAAAATTGGCGCTGTCATCACAGAAAAACGGACGTGAATATTTGTTGCGGGTAATTTTCAAGTAGATAAAGTTCAATTTTTTCGCATCGAAACAAAACAAGATTTAATAGAGTTGACATGGTAGCCATTTCCCATATGGTGGATAAACTTTACCCCGCGAAATTAATTTTTGTTGCAGATAAAGATTAATCAATAATATCGGTTGGTGGTAACCAAACCAAACTCCGTTCTTAGACTGTTGTCGATAAAATCCAAGTGATCAATTTTTTTGTCTTTACAGTAAAGACTGTAAAGACTGTAAAGACCAAAAAAGGTAAAGATTACTCTCAAATCGATGTAAAGATTACATTACGTTTTTTCTGTGATGTGTCCGAATCTCACTGTGTGTTTTTGTGTGCGCATAAAGAAAATACGAGTGTCTTATATTCTACGTTTGTTCATATGGTATGATATCTCTTAAAATATGCTCTCATTAATTGTATCTTCAATAAGATAAAAAGTTGGTTTATGTTGAAAGAATCTTGCAAGGAAAAACATAATGTAAGATGTCTATTGATACCAGCAGAGATTACTTCAATCATTAACAAAACATAACTAAAGTAAAGAATTGTATTTTTATTTGAGACAACTTCACACCTTATGTCATGACATTTAAAATGTATATTCCGTTCTCTTAAGTTTATGACAATTTTGTTTTTATATATTAAAAAAACATTGGTCTCAAACTTTAGACAATCGCGATAAATATATTTTAAAAGCTAACGTAGTAGTGCTGCAATTCGCAAATCATATTGATCACGCAAAAAGCAATTTTTATAAAATATCCATTTCGCACATCTTCAAAATGTAAATTTTCCAAATTCATTGAGATAAGAGCTCAATCATTTTGCATTAGAATTCATGATACGTTAAAATAGGGGAACTCTTCAACTAAATAAAGTTTAAAATAATTTATGAATCGTGTAAAAAGATTGACAACTTCTGATAATTGTTTCTGTGCACAAATAAGTATGTAACACTGGTACATATGCCAATGTTTTATTTATCTTTTATTTGAAATCAGTTTACATCAGCAATTCATATAAGAAATATTAGTTTTCTCTATCGGGATGTTAAGTGGCTCGGATATTAGCGTGCTTGGGATACATTCTAGTACGTTAATCGAGTGTTCACAATATCCTGGGTTCGAATCCCGGGTTAAGGAAGCGTTATTGCAAAGTTACTTTTCTTCCATGGTTGTTTGTCTGAAAAAATCCTGATCAATCATATAAAAATATACGTCCAAAATTGTTTTCTTAACTTATACCTTCAGTGCTTCAATATTTTTTTTCCAATAAATATAATAGCAAACTGAGATTAAAATTGTTCTCAGTAAAATCATAAATTCGCACTTTTTAATCGTAAACAGATTATTAATTTTCTTTTCAAAGTAAAATTTCTCATAATTCAAAAACTGTAGCTACTGACAGAAAAAACCAAGAATAAAATTTATTACGGGAAATTTTTTAGAGAGATAAAGTTTTGTTCAGCCAACTTCGCGTCTTTCAAAATACATGTGTTTTCCATGGAATAAAAAAGAAAGTTTAACCGATATTTGTGTAAAGTTTATCCTGTGAAGTTAATTTTTGTTGCAAAGAATCTTTCGTCGAAAATCGATGTAAAGTTTATCTTCTGTTTTTTCTGTGTTTGCATCACTAGAAATGATACAGTTATTAAAAAAGTGTGAGCTATGTATTTTCATAATCAAATATGTATATTCGTATATTTTGATAGAAAAATTAATGTGTTAAATTTCTTTATATTTATTTCTATAGTATATGCGTATTCAACTTATACATACCATCCTAGTCGTATCCAATCAATGTTTAAGTAAATCGTAAAACCTCTTCTCAATAATTTTTTATAAGCAAAAATTAATTTTTACGTAGGACAGTATCACAAAAAGTTAGAAGCAAAGATCAAAAGATATTATTTTTAGAGGAAATTAGGTATTTGAGTTTTGATTTCTATATTAAAAAAAAAAAAAATTTCCTTAAAATGATACTCTCTTTGATTTATTTCTAAATGTTTGGCCAACCTTTCTTGTTCAATTTGATCGTCAATGAGGAATATATCCTTAATAAAACGCTGTACATCTAGCAAAGTTCTCCTACAAACAAAAAATTAGAAAATTATATGTTTAAAAAAAGAAATGATCTAGTCCTCTAACATTTTCAACCCCCCATATAGAACTGATAAGATGTTTTCCTTGTGTTAGCAGCAAATTTTTTAAATGTTGGACAAAATTAATTTATCTCATAAATTGGCCAATTGGCAATGGCTAGTCGTTTAACCCTTTTTCACATTTTTTCAAAGAAATAAAAATGAATGTATGTTACTTCTTTCCTATTCAAAAAATTGGTTAAATGTTAATAATCTTATATCTTTTTTTCTTCGAATTTTGAAAACATAAAAAGAAGACTTTCTGGAGAACCCTACATTGCTTATTTTTTGCAATATTTTTTAAAAGTTTGTGCTTATATAAGGAAATAATTTTTTTAACTTTACGCGGACGAAACCATTTGTTAATTCATTTGTTAATTCACTAGTTTTGTTTATCAGAACACAATTTTTGTACTGTTCTCGTGAACAATGTCAAATATCACAAAAGAGCAAGAGGTATTTTTTGTAGAATTTTTCTACATGTGCAAATTTTTATAATTTTATGACAAAATTCGCCAGAATCTGAAAATAAAATTGGAATATCTTAATTAAACAAGAAAGTATGGAATATTAATGAAAATTTTGAGTTTTTTTCAAATATATTAAAATTCTAATACTCGTAACTTCATGGAAAATTTTTTTTCTCAAATAGGAAAAATAACTATCACCTAATTTCCTATAAACAAAAATAAAATACTTCCCTGCTAGAGATTGCGTGATTTGCAATGGATTCAATCCAAACATTGCTTTCCATCTGAATATACGAAAAATTGAAATCTACTTTTCCTCACCTCAACACTTAGCCTCGCACTTAGCATGGTATAAGATTATTCTGATATAGTCAGAAGCATCCAGACATATTTTTGCTCTAATAAACTTGAAACTAAAACTCTAAAGTGCGTTTCACTACGTTAAAATTGAAGCTCAATTTAAATATTCTTTAATAAATTTTTAATGCTTGATTTCTTTCGTTTATCACATAAATCGGCCAGTTGGCAATGACTAGTCGTTCAACCCTTTTTGACATTTTTTTAAAGAAAACAAAAAATGAGTGTGTATGTCACTTCTTTCATATCCAAAAATTTGTTAAATGCTGAAAACCATCATAAATCTGAATATCTCTAGAATTACAATCCAGCTGAAAAATTATTATTGGTGTGATTCACGCCCGGAATCAGTAGTGCATACTTGCATATAACAACCTGTCATACAAATGCATCAGAGGCATCCGAAATGGCGAAATTTGCTAGGTGGAAGGTCTCCATTACAACGTAATTAGTTTCACCGTGACATTCTTCGTAAAAAAGAAGTGATTTCGTAAATTCAGTTGGATTTCCCCTACGGGGTGTCGGTGTGTCTGTCCACCATATTGATCGCGGAGGCGTAGGCACCCTGTCTACCTATATCTGTTGTGGAGAGGCTTTGGGGGTGATTTCGAGCCCCCTTTCCACCGCACCACCCTCTTTGCCCCGCCAACCCTCGTTCCACCTCTGCTGGGGGATCGGAAACTGGTGGCATCGGGGGTTGCGCGGGTTTAGGGGGTTGGAAGATGAGGGATTCGGGTGGCGTTGGAGCCGACACTCGCGGGTGCCGCCGTTTCCATGGTTACCACCACCCTCGCTGTGAACAAGCCCTCCACGTCATATTGGCATAGTATATTCCCCACACCATAAAGCCAAATAACCTACCGGGTGATCCACCTCGGATAACCTCGAATGGACCGCTGCGCCTCCGTTTCATGCTTCACGATAAGATTCACTGACAATTATATTTCAGAAAGGCACTCGAGCCGGGAATTATTCATTTTAACGTTAAACGTAAGGGGTTCATCGCTTTTTCAAATGAAATCTGGTACCATTTTCTCGTGAAAATGTATTTATTTTTTATTGTCTTCTGTTTGTGATTTTAGTTTGAATATGCGCAGGGATTTGTGAAACGCGCTGACTAGAAATGAGTTTCAGTTAAGAACTGTATCGATGCGATGTCTGGAGACAAACTTGTCACCTGTTTTAAATTTTGAGATTGAAGTATGAAAATTCAAAGTTTTAGTTAATGATTAATTTCATTCTGAGAAATCAGTAATGCAACATCAGTTTTAAGTTTACTCTGCTAATAAATATCAATCAGAGGTTGAAATTGAGGTTAGGATATCAGCCTTATTGCCTCCATTTCGAATCCGAGAGATCAAGAGCATTATGTTTATTTTTATATCTATCTCTACCTCATTTTGTTTTGTGGCATCTGCTTTCGAAGAAAGGGATTATAAAAAAACATTTCTTATTCTTATTCCTTAAGTGCATGTACCAGAGTGTCACGTGACCTATTTGTGTTTTTATTTTGTTTAAGTAGTGAATTTTTATTCATTTTCAACTTGGAATGTAACTGAAAACAGAGTTTCAGTGTCCCAGCTAAAATCAAATTAATAAACTTGCAGTACTTAAACAAAACAAAAACTCAAATATGCCAGACAGGCGTGTCCTTATATATTTTAATACATTTTCTAACATTTCAGCCAATATTTACATTTTTCAATGTATAAAGCCGACGAATATAATACCATGTAATTAAATAAGAGAAACTAAGAAACATTACTGATTCTTTCTATACAACAGCCGAATTTCACTATGAAATAATGAAAACAAAAATTTATTTTTGTGTTTATTATTGTCTGAATTAATCATATTTGAAGGGTGGCAGTGCAGAGATAGACAAACAAAATTTGTATCGAAAATTAGTTTATTGCATACAATATTTCTTGAAATTATTTTTATTGAATGAAAAAAAAAAATTTCTCATTCTTTCGGATTTTTAGCAAAAAAAAGTCATACTGTGATCCATAAATTTGATTTTCTGGTATCAGTATAATTTATTTGAATCAAACCTTTTTTATTCTCATTCATCATCTCCATATCTCGGAAGCAAGTTTTTATTTTTGAAACAAATTTTAAATTCAATTTTTAATCGCCATCCAAAGGTGATTTTGAAAACCCATAAAGTGTTATATCTTAAAATTCTCTTCGATTTTCTCATAAATTCAGTTTGGGATTAGACTTTTGTTTCATCTTCAAATAGTGGTTTCGATTTTACAGAATGCTTTTGCCCTACTCTGAAAAATTAATTATTTAACCAATGATTGCCGGGCAAATTGATAATAAATTTGGAATTAGTTGAATATGACTATGTAATGCAGATTTTTGCTCTACATCTAAACTATAGATTCCTTCGACTAACAATTAGTTAAAACTAATTGATGTTCAGTCATGGCTGACTTTACGCTTTAACAATTAGCCTGTTAGTGTGGTTGTTCTCAATATTAGTAACTTTTGACTGAGAATCAACTAAATTACTCAGTCAATCAGTGACTGAATTTTTACTTCTTAATAATTGAATTTTCACTCATTCAGATTTTGAGCTTATCAAAGTATACTGAAATCTACTTGATTGACAATTGACTTATTAATAAAAATTAGTTTGATCAAAAACTAAATTAATAAATTAGAGTAAAACCTATTTATTAAAACACTTCGCAAATGCACAAACTAGGATTGTGAATTTGCAAAGTATAATTTTTTCCGTTTAATTAGATACCTGCTCATTGAAGGGGGTGATGTTTCACAATAATTATAAATTTTTGTAAGTGCTAAAAGTACATTTTTTTCCCATCTGACAAATTTTTTAACAAAAAAAATGGGACAAGTAAAATTTGTATTGAAGAATTTTTAAGCAATTACTAGAATTATTATTTGAATTAAATATTATTTATTGTGTAAAATGTGTTAGCTGAATGACCTATAACCTAGTGTTATCTGAATGTTTATTTTTTTATCATTTTTATTTTTGAAATTCGTGCTATCGAAAAAATTACATATTTACAGCCGCCATATATTTTCATAATATGAAGTGTCCAGACACCCTGAAAATATTGGGTCCACACTCACCGATTTTCGATGAACCTAGCCGCCCTTTCCAGTTTCCTTGGGCTCACAAAAATATTTTACTACGTTCACCAAATGTATAGGACAAAAACCTAGCCATTGATCAAGGACCTGACGCGTGTCAGTTCACCCCACGTGTCTAGTGGTTGGATATTGATACTTGATTTTTATATCCGAAGGGTGGTACTGTCAAGTCACTCTTGTAACGATAAATCCATATCAACATGTCCATATCAACTATATTAACATGACGCCATAAATTAATGAAATTAATAAAATTCGTTACAACTAAGATATTCAATCATATTAATTTGGATGCATTTAAGCTGCGATTTGTCAAAGTCTGGATCGTCTAAAATTTTGGATGTTGTCGTTCTGTTTATACCTATATTTTTAGAAGTCATAGAATTAATCAAAATTTCTGGAAACCTAAAAAAGGCCATGGAATTTAAAAAAAAAGTAATGGAAAATAAAATTTTCAATTCGCGAATCGATACGAATTGATTTTTTCACTAATAAAAATAATGTGGTTATAATTCTAGATTTTTCTTCAGTTTCATTATAATATTAATAAGAATTTATTAAAAATCAAAAATGGTGGAAAATATCTTTAAATTTGCAACAGGCAATGATTGTGCAAGACATTTTTGGTAAATTGGTCTATGACCGGTAAAATGTGTTGAAAATCTGAAGAGTCGTGGAATTTTGAAACCGGACTTCGTAGCAACTCTGCGACGGTAAGAAACGTTCAGTCATTTAAGTTTGGATGCTTATACAATTTTACAAGTCTGTATACTTAAAAATTTTGTTTTCGAAGTGTGTAGTATAAAAATATTGATTTAATTCCAAGTTAATTAATCTATATTTACATGTTTTTGGATCTAAAATCATCTAAATTTCGTGTTTTACAGTAAAATTAATGCCTTAAATGTTTACACCTCAACATCGTTCATTTTAAATTCAGTCTCATTTATTTGGATCTGGATTCAAGCAAAATCAATATAATTTTAAGAAAAACTTGTCTCCATTTAAACCCTATTTCTGGAGTTCACACACTTAAGTCTTAAATTTAGACTAAATTTATACTTAAATGCAGACAAGTTCACATGAATCTACTCAAATGTTGATGAATTCTCAACTTCACAAATTTTAAGTTGTAACAATTTTAATCATTTGCGTTTTCGGATTTTATCGAAATCTTTCAAAACCGAATAATTTAAAATTCGTAAATATCCGCATTTTAAGACTTGAATTTTAAATCTCCATAATTATTATTAGATTGTTTTAATGTACCAACTTTCAAAATAATTCTTATCTTTCAAATTGGAGTCGTCTTTAAAGAAACATTTTGGCGGGCTTTCTTTGTTTGATTCAAGGATTTTTTTGCTCCAATAAAAATTTGTCTTTAATGTAAACAAATATTTACTTCAAGCAAATTATTTCTTTGATTTCTCTTAGTAGTTCCTTTGCGATAAAAGAATATTTCTTTAAAAACGATTACAAACGATTTCTTCAACTCAAAGTAAATCTTTTCCTGTGTTTATCATATTTTCTTCCTCGCCCAAAAATCCTAAACATTCTCTGAATTGAAACATATCTCTTTCGTACATAATATTGATAACATCTAAGAAAATAATACAATGCCTTCTTTTCCTTCCAACAACACACGTCATTTTTCCCCTCTTCCAAAAAATAAATAAGGAAAAAATCATTACCGCCATTGATACATTGTTTTCGAAAGGTCTCTCATTACACGAAAAGTTTTCGTTCTAAGCTAAGGACACGATGGGGAAGGATGATCCACGCTAGTGGAAACGTCGAGAGTATTTTCTCGTTGAGTTTTTTTTTCGTACCTTCATAGATATGAGGAAAAGCAGAGTCTGGCGCGATGTAGCTCGGGGTTGTCGGGGGTGGCTGGTTGGTGAAGCGAGGCTCATTTTGCCGGCAGTAGATGGCTCGGGCCCCCGGGGGTGGTGTACGGGGATCGAGGGCTGGGGGTTGGCATAAGGAGCGGGAAGGTAAAACGCCTGACTGGCGACATTATTAGACGCCCCCGGAGAGAGAGCTCTCTATAGTAAAACTGGGTGCGTCGGGGGTGCCCCCAGGACTGGGGGGCGCAAGCTGAGTAATGAGAAGAAAAGATGGAAAGCCTGATAGAAGCAGAGACGGCGACAAATTTCTCCGCCTCTCGTCGTGCAAGCTCTCTAAAAAGACAGCTTTCGCGATGGCTTTTTCCCCATCTTTTTTCTCCGGTTTGTTTTCTTCAGTGAAAAGGAGTAGATATCGAATACTCGCCTACAGAAACGTAGACAATAGACCACTTTTAGCGAAAATAATTCATTGCCCTGAAAAACCTCATAAAGTCGCTTTTTCTTTTAAAAAATTGCAGTCTTTATCTTATAAATTAAGGTAGTTATCCCAAAAATCACCTCTCTGAAAAAAGTAGTTTTTCTATGATTTTCTAAATCAAAACAGTTTCGCTGATGATGTAATTTTGAATAAAAAACATTATTTCCAATGAAAATATTTTAAAACCTAAAAAAAAATTTATTGTGTTGAATTTTAATCAATTATGGCTTATTTTTCCTGTAAAAATATTCTCGACAACTCTAAGATTTACAATTTTGAAAGCAAATTTTCCCACGGCTGAAATCGTTAAAATAATTTCTTTAAAGGAAACGTTCTTCAAAGAAGTAACTATTTTTTATGATTTTTTACTTATTTCCTAAATCAGAAACGTGAGAGTTATTGGGAATTTTATTCTCGAAAAAAGCCATTATTGATTAAAATTCATCAATTTTTTTAAAAATTGGTAAGAAGCGACAGTAATAAAAAAAATTCAGTTAAGAAAAATTGTTGTTAAAATAATTATTTTTCGTAAGTTTTAAGCTTATTTCATAAAAATAGTGTTTTTTTCATAAGAGCTAACTGATACTATAATTTCAATTCTTAAAATCATAGACCATTTTGTTGTTCCACGGGTTTTTTGACACAATAACTAACTTAAATAGTATCTAAAAATAAAAAAATGTGTCTTTTCTAATTGCGATGGCTTGGACCTTTTTTAACCTGAGGTATTATTTTATATTTTATATAATCTCTTATTTTTGTTAGATTTTTCATTGAAGATTTAGAGGTCGCGAAAAATTCTTTCGTTACCTGAAATTACTTTACAGTAAAAAAAATTAGTATTGACGTCCCTTATTGACCTTTAAATACAAAAATATATGATTTAACTACAATTATAGTGTCAAAATTACCCTGAAATCTTTTTTATCGTCGGAAAAAGGAGATAAAATTTCATTAAGAATCCATCAACTGTAACCCTGAATATTAAAAAATCCAAAAATGTTTATGGGCGGCTGGGGGTGCAAAAGTAACACAATGTAATAAAATTCTGAATTATTTTAATTGAAAGCTAATTTTTGTCTACTTTTGTCTACATTGCAATTAAAAAAAAAAGCTGGAATCTACACGAATTACATGATTCTTCAATGTCACGCTTTGACAATACATAGTTGACTTCTTTGGATTTTGCATTTTTTGGTGACTTTTTTCAATAATTTATTACTGTTCGGGGTTACTATTTTTATACTATCAATGAAATGGTATTCCCTTTTTTCGTCGAAAAAAATTTGTCGGGATCATTTTGGCACTGTGGTTGTGATTATGCTTCGATGTAATTAAATGTGCTTCCAGGTAAAGATCAGTCAATGTCAATGAACTCAATATAAGGAAGAAAAATAACAGTTTTAAACTTAATTTTAAAGTAGTACAGAATTTTAGAACAGGTGATTATTTTGTAAATAAGTTCATTCTTCACAGAGACTGTACCTAGTTTCCATTTAGCAACGTTCGAGAGTTTAATAACTCGTGGTGCGAACGCTCTGAATCCTGAATATCAAAGTTGAAAACTTTCCTTAAGTGCCTAAAGCTGTTCCTGCGAAACAATGTGATTTTTTTAGAATGCTTGAAGTTTATATGCTGAAAAGTCAGGTTCTGCTAGAATGATTATACCCCATTATATTGTTTTCTTTGTCATAAAAGTCAAATAAATAAATTGCTCAAAAATAAAACAAATATTCCAGGACGTAAAAAATTGTTTGGATCTAAACAAATTTGATTTACAAGCATATTTTCTTTGGGTCTAAAGAAAGTTATTAACATACCTCTAACACATGGACATTTTCCACTCGGATTTTGTTCAGTCAATAGTGATTTGATAATCTGAAATAAAAATCTTGAAAATTATTTTTTACTCTGGAGTTTTCTATATTTTGTATCTCATAATTTAAATTAAAGACGTTGTTTCTAATTTTCTGAAGTAGATAAAAATACCTTCTTCAAAATCTGTTTATATAACTCGAAAGCCAACAAAGCAGCACGTTTCTAATCTGCTACGCTGTAAATGCAGAGAAGCATAAATTTCCAAAGCAATGATCTCGAATAAATAGCTTTTAATAACTTGGATTCTTGGATAAAACGGGATTGACGTCATGCCTTTCTTTGGTACCGGATAAAAGGACGTCAGCATTTTACATGAGCGCCAGCTACTACTTGTCCTTAATGACGACCACGTGACTTATTCGCTTCGAATGTATCCATTATTGCGCTTAGAAACCGAGAAAAGGCTGCTCAAAAGACAAAAGAGCGTACCTGAAACTTATCGTGGCTTATCCTGAAATTAAACGCTGTCGGTTATCCCGAGCTTTTATTCGATTCGAGATGCGACAGTCGAGATAGGGTGCGGACCGCGAGGGAGCGAAAATCCCAGAACTGAATGAAAATCAGAGAACCTCGAGGGTTAAAATTAAAATGGCTGTCACATGCAGTCGGGGAGGTCTCACAATCAACCTTCAAGTGCATAGAAAATGTCTGCCCAGTTGAAGCGATAAATACCCGTGCAGAAATTTTGATGGGGTTCTGGTGGGGTTCTCGCCAGTTTACCCTAGTTCTAGTGTGGTCCTGGTATGGAAAGCTGACAAGGACCCTACAAGGCGCGTCACGCTCGCACTTGCAAACGCCTTATGTAAAGCAAACTCGTCAGGCCCTTGTTTTGTTTTCTCAGATTTACCTTAGGTTAATTTTTTTTTCTCCAATTTCGAATTAAAATCAAATCTTTATTTTCGAAAAGTATATTTATCGCATTATAAGTTGGTGCAAATAGTGTGTGTGCAGATCGGAAAAATGTATAATTTTCGTACTATTTCTTTAAAATTAAACTATTAAATTTTGAGGTTAGATTTTGAATTTTGAATTTCACGCAAGAAGTTCCGAACAACATTTATTCGCTCAATGGCAATCAATTTATTTAGAGCAATAATTGAGGTTAGCATAAAATTTTGTTCAGCATTTTCTTTTCCAAATGATACTAAACGAATTAAATTACCTTTTGGTGTACTTGGATGAGAACTGTCAGATGTCTTGTCGCTCTTACCTATATTAATTTTTTTTCGAGGGTGATATTTTGTGACCGAATACGACTGCGGTTTTGAAGACGTCTTTTTCCATGTTCCGTCTCTTAGATATTCACTATTTCAATCAAATGTTTAGATTATACAATCTCTGAAGTACGCTCTAAGGCAAAATGACATTCGCATTTCGCACGGAAGGCACTATGATAAAATTTAGGTTATGTTTCTGAATTGGGCGCTGCCAAGTATTCCTGGAGACTTCCCGACTTAGGGTTTTCAAAAGAAAACCCCTCCAATTGCACTTAATGAAAACTTAACGTACCATCTGTATCTCAATATTATTTTATTAATTTTTAACCAGAACAGCGAGAAAATATTTATAATTAATGACAGAGTACTTGTATATGGTTGCCTAATTATCGCCACACTTGATTAAATTTTTTAAAATAAAAATAGAAGACCTGACGAGGGCCTTGTCTAAACCCTACTTTAATTGGGGCTAAATAGGGCTATTTCTGCACGAGATGCTCATCTTTCATATTACTTTTATTTCTGAAATCAGTTTTTTTTTTTAATTACATAAAATGGAAGCGCTTGGAAATATGATAATGATAACTGGATAAGGGCCAAACATGGAATTTTACAGCATAAAGAACAAAATATTTCTCCGATAGGGTTTCAAATATAAAATTTTGATAAAATATAGAAGCATATGCTCCCCAGGAAGTCTCCATCGAATAATATATGAAAACTTTAGGAAATTTTTTTGCTGTGTTGGAAGGGGGAAAAGCAAACTGATCCTTAAGTGTAATTAATCTTTTTATAGAAAATGAAGATTATAGGTTGGAATTTGATTGGTACTTTAGTGATGGAAACAGTGGGGAATAGTTCTATTTAAGCGCTTTTTCCTTGAAAAAAAAGTATTTTATTAGTTTAGTGCATTTAAAAACTTTTAGGAAGAGACATGTTGTCAAAAAAAAGATTTAAAAAAAATGGTGAGGTAGACAATTAAAAAAAAAAGAGGAAGAAGATAGGAGACAATTACAGTTATCTGATTTTGAATTACCAATCAACATGCGTATTTGATTTTTAAATAATTTTTTATGCAAAAAGTTAAAAACAGAATTCAGACAAAGTAGTCCTTATCCAATTGTTATTCTCATGTCTTCAGTGTCTATAAATTTCAATTAGTTAAAAATGACTAATTGCGAAGGAAAAAAGTCAGTAACTGATTTAATCAGTTATAATTTAACTGATTTTCAGTCGAAGTGACCACAATTTTTTTGCCCACGGTTCAATTTTTTATAAACTTTCTCTCCCAAAGAATTGAAGTGTGAAATTGAAGCTAAATTTTTTTGTTCAATAATTTGTAATAATCAATGAAAAAGTGACACAATATCGACCGCAAATGTCGTTTGTTTAAACAAAACATGTGGCAACCCATAGCGTGAAACACGTATTGTAACGGCATACGCTTTTAAAGCACAAGAAAATACATACGTTCGATTTCATAAAAACAAAGAAATAATGGATCATCAACGTTTTTTTTTTAAAGGATTTATTGTATAAAGTATCAGTGCTTCAGTTTCTAAATTTCTTTAGTTTTCGTACAAAATGTGAAATAAATATTTCAGTGCATAATGTTTATTGTAATTAAAAATTAAGAACTTATTTCTGATTAATTCGTAATACTTGACAAATAATGGAATAATGTCTATGTAATTAATGCTTTTGGATTGTACATGATTTAAACAAATTTTTATATTTAAATAGCTTAGATTCTTTTTGTTTGAATGAAAAAATAGGTAAAATTTAGCCACCCGTTAAATGTATCTGCTGTTTCCACCGTTACCAGTTTCTGCGTCGTCAAGCCAATCTCGCGAAGGGTGCGTTCGTACGGATGGACCCCACAGACTGCCTTCAGGGGTTGAAATTAAAATGACAATGAGGGCAGATCCGAAGGGTGCCTAAAAACACGTTCCCTCACTGCTAGCCAATCAGCGACAGATCTCGTCAGGCCGCCATCGCTTTGCTTCCTGTCCTCTACTCGAACCATTTGCATAGAATCTCCAAGTTAATAGCAAAATCCCATTTAATATTACGACCTGCTTTGATCAATTTTACTCAATCACTATTCGAAATGAGTGAAAATTCAATTTCAACATGACAAAGGTCCACAGAAATGTTCCAGTTCCAATTATGACGAATATCAATAATGGTTCAGTTTGGTATTCCGAATATTTTTCTTCTTTAATAATAATAGTTATTCAGAAGTTAGTATAATTTAAACATTCCAGAGTTATACACAGAGATTTTTTTGTAGGGAAATTCAAACATTCCATAACTTTTTTTATTATTCGTTGTTTCATATCATGAATACAAAACAACGAATAATATAAAAATTTATAGAATGTTTAGCGACTAAATTCGGGCGGGAAACTAATCAGGCTCATCAAGCCTTCGTTTTTGCAAAAGCGATTCTCTAAATCTATTAAAAACATATCACGCTAATAAAGAAGATTAAATAATAGTTGATGCAAATATCTAGTCAATAGATACAACATTATGTTTAATAACTGCATTTGAGAGAAATTTGTGCAGAAATCTAGATGGGACCTAATGAGGCTCTGACCAGTTTGTTTTACTAGTAGTTTTACTCTTTAAGCGGAAATACTCCCCAAAGCCCAATAAGCTTTTTGCAGATCAATACAAATTCAGGTTTTCCCCAGTTTTTCCGGATTTGGGGAAAACGAAAGAAAGGGAGAAAAGGAAAAGTTTTTCTAATTAAACATCTTTTTATTGGAAATAGAAACTCTGAATAGGGCCTTTATCCGACCCTTATCTCAAATCAATAAGACCTCTTCTAACAAACCGCGGGCTCAGTGGGGATAAATGCATTTCAATTAAATTCTTTGTTTATTTGCATATATTCTAGAGTGTTATTGCAGAAGTCAATCATTTTAGTTAATCAAATATCCTTTATTAATGAAATTTTTTTCTATTCGAAAGGGAATATCGGGGATCTCGACTGCAAATTTATTGCGCTTTTTTCTGTCCCTATTGAGTTAAATATTTTCTCTCCTCTTTGCGCCTTTTCGATGATACCCTCGTCTGCTTGAACCACTTTATATAAACAGGTAGTCACGGGTGCAAGCTCGCAATGCGGTAATTAGTGGTTTCTGGTATATTATTCTCAAAAAGATGATATACAGTACTGAGAGTGGGTATCTCTCTCTAAGATGTAAATGAAACCCGCAAAAGTAACATTGCAGTTTTCAAGAGCAATTCATTCTGCCTTTTCGTATTCACTTTATGTGAATGCGCCTGTTAGACAAAAAAACTGGAGAAAAAAATGCTAGCAACGAGAAGATTGTTTTTCGGAAGCTTTTTTTTTAAATTTATTGTTTTCGTTTAATATTATAGAAATGGGAATGGGCCTAAAGGTAAACATGCTAAATATAAGGTTAAGGTTGCTACAGGTTAGGAAATTCTGAAAAATCAGGGAATTAAAAACTAGTCAGGGAAAGTCAGGAAAAATCTGAAAGAGTCAAAAAATTTTTGAAAAATTGAAGTTGAAGTATAAAGGTCATCTACAAATTACGTAAGGCCTTAGCACTGAAAAGTTTTCTTTTTTGTCCCTAATAACGTTTATGAAATTTGAAATAAATCGATTAATATCTTACGATTGGGCGGAGTGGAAATAGAAATAAGAACATTTTTTAACCGCAGAGTTTTGGAAAAAATGGAAACGTTATTTTTGTTTCTTAATCTGCATTATATGTCTAATTTTGATAATTTTTAAAGATTTTTCATTTGAGTTTATATAGGAGGAATTCAAATTTGTTATGGAGACCTGATAATGAAAAAATCCAGAAGCTCTACACATTATAAATAACTTTTTTTCAGCATAGAAAAAGTTTCTTATGTTCTACATGTACTTCCAAAAAAATTGAGAAGATCATATCATGAAAAATAACGAGTTCATCAAAAAATTCAGCAACTCGTCATTTTTAATGACCTGATCGTCTCCATTTTTTGTAATTACATTTTAAACATAAGAAAGTTTTAGTATGCTGAAAAAAAAATATTTATAATTTGAAGAGCTTCTAGATTTTTTTCATTACCAGGTCTCCATAAAAAATGTTAATTCCTCCTATATAAAGACAAATAAAAAATCTGGAAAAATTGTAAAAATTAGACATATTATGCAGATTAAGGCCATGTGACAAGTCACGATGTCACATGTCACGAGCCATGTGACCGGATTCCTACCTTACCGACACTTTTTTTATTTGTAAACTTATGTTCACACGAATAGCCACATCGAGTTGAAAATTTGGGATAATAAATAAGAAGCACTTAGAAATGCGGCTCTGGTTCTAAATTTTAATAATTATGAAAAAAGCCAAAAAAAGTTATTAACAAAAAAAACTGTTTTCATAATTATAAAAATTTAGGACCAGAGCCGCATTTCTTAGTGCTTCTTATTTATTATCCCAAATTTTCAACTCGATGTGGCTTTTCGTGTGAAAATAAGTTTACAAATAAAAAAAGTGTCGGTAAGGTAGGAATCCGCTCACGTGGGCCACTCGTCACATGGCCTTAAGAAACAAAAATGACATTTACGATTTTTCAAAACTCTACGATTAAAATTTTTACATTTTCATCCTAATAAAAAGGTATTAGTTTTATTTAAAATTTGACTTATCCGGTTCTCATCAAATCTCTACGTTTTGAAACCCCCTGTCTGTATATCTGTATATATGTCTGTATCCTGTATGCACGATCACTTTCGAAAGACTAATCATATTGGATTGAGCTTTGGCATGCGATTTCAAGACATAAAAAGAAAGGACGAGTTCGTTAGCCAGCTATTTTGGATGAAAATTCAAAAATTTAAAAGATTTTCGACATTTTTTAAAACATTTTTTTCAAGATTGAGAAATTCTATAGACGGCTATTCGTAGTACCTACTCGAAAAGTCGAACAATTTCTCTTCACAAAAAAGTCAAAAGAAGGAAAACGTTGCTTTTTGAAAGTCCTACAAGATTATCATGAAAACTTTTTGAATTTTTCCTAAAAGTCGTCACAAATTTTAATTTTGATCGTACAAAAAATTGAAAAATCAAAATTTCCATCTTGCGGTCAAACTATGCAAGATACAAAAAAATATCAGAAGACAATAATTGTGCACACAAAAAAGATCTACAAATTTGTCAAGGATTACTTTCTGATAGGACGCGTAGTTTTTGTTTTATTCGTGAAAAACAATATTAAACAATAAAACTTAAAAATTAAATTTTTGGGCAAGTAACACAAGCTACGAAAAAAAGATTGACAGAAGATGTTAATCCAAAAAAGAGCTACAAATGTGTTACTCATTATTTTTTTATAGAGTGCGTAGTTTTTGTCTTAATCGTGAAAAATTACATCAAAAATCAAAAAATTAAATGTTTGGACAAACGACACAAGCTATGAAAAAAATGAATGGTCAGAACTTGCTCATTCAAAAAAGAGATACAAATTTGTCATCAGAAATTTTTTGACAAGACAATTAGTTTTTGTTTTAATTATGATAAAGCTTTTTAAAAAATAAAAAATTCCATTCGCCAGCCAAACCATGCGAAATATCAAAAACAATGAGATCTGGAAAAAGGTGTAAAAAAATCAAAACTTTTAAAAGACCTACAAAATCGCCTTTTTTTAATAGGAAGTTTATTGTAATAATCCTTGCGTGCAGGGTTATATTGAACGTTGGTATTAAAAGGATTCATTTTGGTGTTAGTATCGGCTTTAGTAGCCAGAAATAAATACTTGGATTTGATTACAAATCAAGAGACCTTTTAACCCAAGGTAAAAGGCCTCGCGAAGCATAAGGTGAAAAATAAACCGAGCGCGTAGCGCGAGGTAAATACAATAACGAGCGCAATGCGCGAGAACCGACGGTCGCGCGCCTTAGGCGCGTGATGAGAATGTGCTCCTGCAGCGGGCAGATATTTCTTTTTCTATTTCGACCCCACAGAACTACAAGATATTACATTGGGACCCCGCTTTACCGGCCAAATTGTAAATTTACATGTTTCAATTCTTGTTTCAAAACTCGTTACTTCTATTTCATATTAAACCTTAAGTTATTCTATCGCCGACATTGTCGCTCAGTACCATCTGGTTCATATTAAACAATTGCTATGCTAGCTAATAGTTTCACGTAAATTATGGAGCACCCTTATTAAATTATGTGCGACTGTCGTCAATAAAAGTGTTTAAAATAAATTTTAAAACCAACAAAAAAACCCTAGACACGTTCTCTTGTTATGCCTGAAAGAAAAATTAATATCGGGCAGGAAAAATAAAAAATTGTTCAGGGAAAATTCACGTGATTTCGAAGTTAAGATGTTGTAGCAACCCTGAACTAACCCTATATTTGGAATGTAATAAATATAATTTCGTATTAAAAGAGAGAAAATACAAAGGATTAAATATAGTTGTTTATTTTTTGGAACGGTGTTGATTATTGAATCGCCCTATAGATCGGGGCGGCTTCGAGTGCTTTGCGGTCTCTCGATTCATCGTATAATAATATGACGGAAATGTCAGTCAATTAATAAGCATAACGAACCTGACTAATTTCCGCTTTTGTTGTTGCAAGCAGTTCTTGGGGATGGATGAATAAGTGGCTATTATGCGGCTTTATGATTGGTCAGATCCGTATCTCGACAGCCGGTTCCGCTTTTCAATACTACCGCACGTCAAAACTTCTAATTGTAAGCGGAACCTTTTAAAGGCGTACACGTGCCGGCAAAATCATTTCTTCATTTTCAAAATACGAAAGCGGCGCAAAGGCTGACGTCTTACTGATTTAGATACCTGCTTTTCGAATGCCAAACTATAAGAAAGATAATGTAATATCTTGGATGAAGAACTAATTACGAATGCTTGTATAATATTTCTGTTATTATTAGCTCTTCATTCTTTTTATCATTTAAAAATATAGTCTTTCATAGTCGAAATATCTTATATTTATTTATTGTTTGTTACATAAGAAACAATCTTTCATTGTATCTTTCATTATGTGAAACATTATGTACGAAAAACTGTTTTGAGAAGGTTTCAGAACAAAAATGTTGGCTTGTAAAATTAAAAAAAAATTAAATAGTGGTGAATTCGATCTCGGGTATTTGTAATTCGTTTGTATTTATAATTATATGTTGCTCATTTGGTGAGGACTTTGTTTCCTCATTATTATTAAATAACAAGGCACTGACTAGTATTATGGAATTTTCCGTGACGTTAGACCGAAAGGAGCTGGAAAATGCCTTACAGTAAATCCCGTAACGGTAGACAGTTCGAAATAATAAATATATTTGCTTCCTCATAGACGGAGACAAAATACAAAAATACAAATAAGCCAATCAAAACTTCGCGAATCAAGGAGTTTTTCCATTCATTCATGAACTTTGAATTCTGTTAATAAGAAACAATTTTCTGTATAAGCAGTTTTTTCAAATGTTATAAATGACCATAATTTCCGTAACCTTTAAGGAATCGTTTCCATTCTTTCGTCAATTTTGAATTATGTTAATGAAACAAACTTTTAACTATACAACCCGATTCTTCAGATATTATAAATGGCCATAGCTTCCTTACTTAATGTTATATATGGCAATCGATTTGTCTCGACAAAGCTTCCTCTGAGGAAGCAACATTATTAAAACATACAAATGTGAAGATTTTTTATTCGCAAGCATTTAAATTGAAGTTACATACTTCAATTTTTTTACATTCTCATTCTAATGAGAAGGTATTAGTTTTATGTAAAATTTGACATTGTCAGTTTTCATCAAATCTGCACGTTTTGAGACCTCCTGAGTCAGAAAAAACTATTCTTACGAAGGTGTCTGTATGCCTGTAGTATCGTGTAGGCACGATAACTTTCGAAAGATTGATCAGATTGGATTGTGCTTTGGCACACTTTTTTATGGCCTAAAAAGAAAGAACGAGTTCGTTAACCAGCTAATTCGGATGTAAATTCAAAAAGTGAGCACATTTTGGAAATTTTTGAGACCACTTTTTTTAAAGATTTGAAGATTCTATGTACGGTTATTAGTAGTACGCAAAAAGAGGAACAAAATATCCTAATGGCTTTTTCCGATAAAAAAAATTACTGGAGTTATAGCATTTTCAAAATTCCAAACAACAAACGAAAATTAACATTTTAAGCCGAAAAACGCATGATACGAAAAAAAGTTAAGAGGAGAAAAACGTTGCTTTTTGAACACCTTACAATATTTTCATAACGAATTTTTGAATTAAAAAAAAATTAAAAATCCAAGCTTTGATTGCACAAAAAAATGAGAAATCAAAAATTCCATTTTTGCAACACCCACATCAAAAGTTGACGTTTTCATCCTTCTAAATGGTGCCTGAAGGACCTTATTGAGCAGACGGTGCGAAGTAATTTTCGCGCATGCGCAGTTTGAAGATGGCTTACTTTAGGCACTGGTGAAAAAGCTGCGCATGTGCACTTTCGAGATGAGGTACTTTAGACACTGGCATAGGTAGCTTTAAACACTAGTGTTGGTATTATCTTGAAATAAATTTAGATTCAACTTGAACAAATCTTTTAATGATTGAAGTTTTGTTTTTAGGGTTTCGTAGGCCGCCCCCCCCCCCCCCAATCCCCCGGGCAAAAGAGCATAAACGCCAGCATTTTTGAAAAATAATTTTCTTCCAACCAATTTTTTTGTTATAAAATTTTTATTTCATACTTTTTTTTCAACAAATTTTTCCACAAAGTTTTTTTTCACCAATTTTTTTGCACACCATTTTTTTCAAACATTCAAAAACAAAATTTTTTTTTCAAAAATTGTTTTCATTTCTCTTTTTAAAAAAATTTCTTTACTCCACTCTATGCAATATAAAATTGGTATTCTTCGTTACCTCCTCCTAACAACTTTTTCGGACGGGCGTTGCAAAAAATGGCGTAGGTGATTGGATTTGCAAGATACGACAAAAGATGATTCGACCAAAATTATGCACCTAAAAAAGATCTACAAATTTGTTATTATTCACTTTTTGATATGACGCGTAGTTTTTGTTTTATTCGTAAAAAAAAGCATGGAAAATAGAAAGTTTAAATTTGTAGACGAATAACACAAGCTACCAAAAACATGACAGAATCAAAATTTGTTCATCCAAAGAAGAGGTACAAATTTGTTATGAATCATGTTTCGATAGGATGCGTAGTTTTTGTTTTATTCGTGAAAATAACATTGACAGTAAAAGAAATCAAATTTTTGGAAAAACAATTCAAGGTACGAAAACAGATGAATCAACAAAAATTGTTCATTCAAAAAAGATTCACAAACTTGTAATCATTTTTTGTTGTAAGAATATATTCAAAATGAAAAAAAAAATAACTTTTTTGAAAAACGGAAAAGCTAAAATAACATTTTAACTATAAAATTTGTCGCCTAAATTATATCATTATTCTTCATTTGAAATCAAATACAAATTTAGTTGTTTGTATATGGAGAACATATAACACGAAGCACAAAGTGCGCGATCAGTGTATTTCGAAGCGCGAAGCGCGACGACCAAATCGCGCGCCGTAAGTGCGCTCAAACTTTTTTGTTTCTATCATGCGTTGCACAGAACCGAGTGTGGAACGCGAGGTTCAAATGAATTTAAAATCAAATATCGAGCGCGAAGAGCGAGTGTCTGGATGAGAATGTTTTCCTTAAGGTCGATAGAACATTGAATAAATAAATTTCCTTTTCAGTCTAAAGTAGAAACAAATTTAACAATCAATTCATATGTAGAGGTTTTGATAATTTTATAATATTTGCAAATAAACTTTTTCTTTTCATCGAAGTCGAACACGAAGTTCAAAAATCTAGAGGAACCGAGCGTAAAGCCCAACGAATTTTTGAGATGACTGGTCAATCCCCTTTTCCTACTTTAGAAGATGAATTAAGAATTTTAGGATTCTTAAATGTAAATTGATTCATAATGTTAAACAGATTGAAATATTTTTCTAACTCAAAATCATGAAAAATGTTATTACGACATCCAGAATTCAATTTTTAGTTTATTTCATTTTAAAAATTAAAATAAAAAGGGCATTTTAAATGTGGAAAGTATCAAATTGAAATAGTATTTTTTTATTTTTATTAATTAAATGTTTATAGTCGCATCGACTGCCAGGGTCATTAGCGACTGTACTATAGGGTTAATTATTAACTGTAGGGTATCTGTGGGGTAGTATACCAAGGGACAGAAGCGAAGCTTTCCGAAAACACACCCAGCGTCGCTTCCTGCTTCGGGAATCGAACCCGCGCCATCGTGGCTGCCAAGGCTGCAGTGTTGGAACATGAGACAAGCACGATACCATCTGAGCCACGATGACTCCCTTAAAATAGTATATTTCGGGTCGTTCGCCCAATTAGCTTATACGAATTCTGAATTTGTTGTGATTGGTTTTCGTTTTTTTATTATTATTCAATTGCACGATTTATTGAATTTTGAATGCTTCAAGATAGTTTGAGGTTCTTGAGTTCTTAAATTTATAATCTTCAAAACGTGAGTAATTTTCATACTTCTAAATTTGAATATGATGAATTTGGTAGAAAATTAAATTATAAGATTCAATCAATGTTCATCTGTGAAAATTAAAAACTTTGAATTTCAAACCATGGTCTCGACATCTAATTTATATGGTTCACTAATTTTTTTATAAATTAAAAAAAAATGTTAAACCCATGGGCCAAGGCCTTTAAACGCTACAAAGTGTTCATTATATTTATTTTTTGTTGTTGTAAAAAGCACAAATGATTTACGTAAAAGCAATAAGTATGAAAATAAAATGATGAGGCGCACCTGCAAACAATTTTACGCCAGATTTATCCAGAATACAACCTTTAAAAGTGAAAAAAACCACCCTCTATGGGGTTAAATATTTGTTATCTGCTTTTTTCATACACCTTAGATATTTATAGCTTTAAATGATTAAAAATGACCCTGTAAAAGTCAAAATGTGTGCCAGTGGTAGAAAGGTACCCTTAAACTTTTCAGGACCAGCCCTTGGAATGATTTTTTTTCTTTCACATTTCTTCGCATGATTTCTTATGAGAAAAGTGAGAAGGGATATCGAAGGTATATAAAAAAGCCCATCAGTTTTCAGCGCCCTATAGAGGGTGGGGTTTTCACCGTTAAGGGTAGTATTCTGAATAAAATTAGGGTAAAATTATATCCAGTAATGCCTGCCATCATTTTATCACTATACGGGTTAAATCATTTTTTTGAGAGAATATAGAGACGTGAGACAAACAAATGAAAAAGGTGGGCCCCCTACTATTTAAGTCAAGATAGCGATTATTTTCTGCACATCCCTATTGTTAATGAAAATTCTGTAAACAGTAGAGAACGAAAAAGTATATGCTCTGTCTATATTTTAGTTTAGAGCCCCTTAGCAAATGTTTTTCACATTGTTAAAGTAAAATTCGAGAAATAAAATAAATTACAGTTTTTCAGGACTTATGAATGTAAGAGTCCTATAGAGTAGATTTTCGTTTATCCGAAGAGAAGGTATACCACAGTCGGGGTCCGAAACATTCATCCCTGGAGGCTTGAAATTCAGAATTTGATCCCCTTCGCGCTGGCACGGATCCCAGGATATTATCCCTCGCGAAGCTGTGTAATGAAATCGTTTCGGCACCCCCATGAAATCATCCCCTTTGTACGTTACCCATAACGTGAACCAAAGCTGCAGTACCACTACCAAGTACATATAGGAGTACAGAAATATTATCTCATCCCTCTCGTATGCAGTATATGTAAGTACTTGACGATAATGCTGACCCTCTCCTTATCTATCATGCGAGGGCGAGGCCCTATTTGTGGTATCCTCGTCATCGCCGTCGCCGTCGCCATCGTCATTATCTTTGAGATCATCGGCAAAATCCACATAATTGCTTCAGCCTCCGGGACTTGATATCATCCGCGGCCATTTTCAACCCTCCCCCTGGAGAGAGGGCGTTTGGCGTCTCGAGTGCATAAAACGGGGATGTAACCTAGGGGTAGGTTTCGTGGCGAATGGGAATAATTTATTAGGTGCTTCGCCCTCGCCTCGTCGGGGAAAACTCTTCCGGTGTGCGAAACATCGAGCGACATTGCACGAATAGAGAAACAGAATTCGTCAGACTTATTCACTATTGCAAACTAAATCAGAGATTCACATTATCAAATTTAGATGATATGTTGTCGAGGAATTTTGTATTTTGAAATTATCAGTGATGTTTCATCTAATTTTATATTTTTATCATTTTGAGGGTTACTTTGAAATATTTAAAAACTTTTCAATGGCTTGGAATATTGATTTCTCTGCAATTAGACACATTTTCTTAATGTTTATTATTAAAGTTTTACTGGAAATCAGTTGCGTATTTCGGACTGCGTGAATCAGTGAGAATTCACTGAAAAACTGATTCCACTGCAAAAACCATTACTGAAGTTTCAATAAGCACGACTCTCAGAGTTTCACTGATCAATGAATGAGAATTCTCTGAACTATAAGCCAGGTAGAAGGCATCTTGTCAATTATTTAAGAAGATATTGCAAAAATCGTGCAAATGTCAATGTGTTCCTAATATGCTCTCTAAATCTGAATTAGTGAAATATTACTAATTGCTAGTGAAATTTCACTAATTCAATTAGAGAGAAGTCGGCCACTCACGATTAGTAGAAATCTACTAATTTGATTAGTGGAAATTATCCACTTGTGAAATTAGTGAAATTCCACTAAGCAATTAGTAATCCCTGTCATTGCAGTGTCTACTAATTGAAGAGTGAAAAGTCACTAATTATACAGTAAAAATGCACTAATTGTTCAGTGAAAAAATTAATTTTTTCAAAATAAATATAAATTGAAAGGAGATTATAAAACAACACGCAGTAGAATTCCAGAATGGTCACCCATGCAAGTACTAACCGCGCCCAACACTGCTTAACTTCAGTGATCTAACGAGAATTGGTTTTTTCAGTGTGGTATGGCCGTTGGCGATAATAAATGAATAAATTGATCTTGAGTTCCTTTTTGTCTACTGGCCATAGTTAAATAGAACCATAATATGATAATTTCAGGGTGGCCGCTGGACCGGGAATCTCATAAGACCGGGAAAAACCGGGAAATAACAGTGCATTTATTTTTGACCAGGAATTTTACAAATTTAAAAATAGTCTTTCCAACCTGTATTTCAACCCTTCTTAAATAATTAGATAAATTGTTATATTTTACAATGTCAATGTCAATTTTACAATCACGCAATGTCATATGAGGATATGACTTCAGATTGGTCAAAATCGTTGCAGTTCACTAATTCGTTAGTGATCGCACTAAGTTACTAATGAATTAGTGAAGCGAAGCTACTAAATAATAGTGAACCATGTTTACTAATTGAGATTAGTAAAACTTTTACTAATTTATTAGTAAAATATTTACTATTTCAAATGTGAAACATCAAAATATTACTATTTGGTTAGTGAACCATACATTTACTAATTCAACAAGTGAAATTTTCACTAATTCATATTTAGAGAGTGTAACTGAAATCTAATATAATAAAAGTTTTACAACATTATAGAACAAAAAAATTTAAAAACAAAATTTTTAAATCTTACCCTGACAAAAGTTCGAAGACATCTCATCTTTATGATAATAATGATTGAAATCAAGTGAATATATGTATATTCTAAATAATTTTAGGCTGCGTCTAGTCGTCCCGAATTTCGGGACGACTAGCCGGAAATCAAGATAAATGCTAGTCATCCCGAAATTCGGGACGACTAGCCTATTTCTACCATTTGGCTCGTCATCCCGAAAATAATGCACTTTATTAATTCTACTGTTTTTAACTAGACCAAAATTACCAAAATTGAAAATCCTATTTTCACCATTCGGCTAGTCGTCCCGAAAATAATGCATTTTATGAAATTTCTCGTTTTAACTAGACCAAAATCACAAAAAATGTTAATCACCCCGAAATTCGAGACGACTAGCCTATTTTCAACATTTGAAGAGTGGATATTCAAGGTCGTATAACCGCCATTTCCAATTTCTTACAGGAGAGCGGAAAAACGCTCGCATTTTGTCAATCATGCAATGTAAAATGCAATGTTTGAAAAATTCTCACAATGAAACTATTGCGAGTTTTAACTTGCTCTTTTCGCTGAAATGACGGCATCAGCTTAGAGTTTCGAAAAAAAATAAAAAAAATTTTGAAAAATTGGCGGTTATACGACTTTGAATATCCACCCTTCATTTGTCTAGTCGGCCTGAAAATAATGCACTTAATTAATTTTACTGCTTTCAACTAGACCAAAATTAGACTATTTTCACCATTTCGGTAGTTGTGCCGAAAAAATGCTAATACTGTAATTATGGGCAAGATTACGATATTCGTGGCAACAAAGTTGTGAAGCGGATTCCTATAGGATTTTTGGCGAGAAACACGAATCTGAAAGTTTTAACCCGATCAGGTTATCGCTTTTTTCGGCACCTTCTCAGGTTATCGTGGGTCGTTTCAGACCCAAGGCATGTTAAAACGCTCAATTATCAATAAAAATATCTCGCAAAATTCCTGTACACTCTTGAATACTTCTACTTCAAGGGCACATTATAAAGATTGCAATCAAATTTGCACAAATATTTTATTTTTAGTGATAAACACACCCAACTTCCAAAAATGCAGACATTTACTAAAAAAATTCATAACTTTTGAACGAATTGAGATATTTAAATTTTTCAAATAGCATTGTAAAGTTCAAAGAGCGTATTTTCACAGAAAAAATCACGAACTCGATGAAAACAAAAGAAATACTTAAGCTTGTGGTGTCAATAAGCGCTTTTTTCGAAAGAGGAAATTTGAAGTTTCAAGAAATAACTCGTTATATGTGCGGGTCTGCACGAAAAGGGTCCTCATGGTCGGTATGGAGTTACGTATAGAGACAAATACTCAGATAAATTCCTCGCATTTTAGGCCCAAAATAAACCTCCTAAGTTGAAAAATGAGTCACTGGAGCATTTATGAAGTTGGGACTTCAAAAAACCGTTTTTCGAGAAAAACGCATCTAAACTAGGCGAGTGCCATAAGCACTTGTGTTATATTTTGTCTTTGAACATTAGATATGCCTACTTTGGGTTACTATCTGGATACGAGTGTAGTCCCAAATTCACTTTAGGTTCCAGTATCACCCCCAATTCAAAATCAAAAATGATCATTTTGACCTCAACTTAGAAAAACGCGAATATCTTCTAAACTAGAACCAGCCATGAGGACACTTTTCATGCGGACGCCCACATATTTCGAAGTATACAAATTTTATTTTTGTAGGAAATTAAACATATCCATGATGAAAAAAAAAACAATATGTTCACGCCTTAAATTCAATCATCTTAGAATTACTCGTTGACTCGTTCCGTACGTGGACAAAGAATTCTGGAGAATTCAGTGGATGTACCCTGCGCCATGCTATAAGAGATGAAAAATCAATATTTGACTCAAAAAAAGAAGAATCTTTCGACAATACTCATAAACTTCATAAAAATTCCAAAACTTACATTAACGCTCAAAACGAGTTTGCACTGAAGTTAAAGTTATCGTGGGTCCTTTCAGACCCAGCGCGAACTTCATCTGCTTACTGCGAAGGCGAGGCTGTCGCTGGGGAAACGCGATTCAGCAAAAAGGGTCCTCTAGTCCAGAGGTTTTTTTAGGGTAGGGATAGGTATTATTGGGATACACGGATTCTGAGTAATGAGACAAAAGAAAAATGCCTTGGGTCTGAAACGACCCACGATAACCGAATCGGGTTAAATCGATATATCGATTTCTTAAGCTTTTTTCAAAGGTATATATATAGGAGTGTTACCTTACATTATTTTTGTGAACAGTCATAGGGGTGCCTTTCCGCCCCCACGAGGCGTTGGAAAAGGGGTAGGGGTGTTACCTTACATTATTTTTGTGAACAGTCACAGGGGTGCCTTCCCGCCCCCACGAGGCGTTGGAAAAGGGGTAGGGGTGTTACGGCCAGTATAGGCCGGCAGACAGAACATCTGATCTATATGTCACGTGACCGTTAACCAACGTGCAATAACACGCAAAATAGAACGAAAAACCGAATAAAGGTGCAGTGCTCTCAGTTCGGCTCCCCAACTGTACTGCGCATGCGTCGCATTGGCAGTAAATAACACGCTTTTTTGGATTTATTAAATGTTTAAGTAAATTTTGTATGATAAATCATCATTGTAGAATTAATTAAATTAATTTTTGCATCACAAAAAAATGCTTTAGAGTGCGAGAGCGAATAATTATTGGATTTTACTCTTTAAAAATGAATGATTGATTTTAAATATAAAGGCCACAAGTGTATCTGGTCTAGAGTCTAGATCACATCAAAGGAAGGTCCAATCAGAGCGTCAAATCATAGGAAAGTTTCGAACGAACTTGAGACTGCGGTGACACAGTGCAAATACATAACATAATTTGGATACGTTAAAGCTTAAAGGACTACACTTTATAAAATATAAACTAACTCTTAGTTTTATCCGTTTTTTTAAATTTATTTTTAATTAGGGATGAATAGGAGTTTTGTTAATCTTTGGCTTACTCAAAAGGAGAGAAATAAAAAAAAATACATAATTTTCGGGACGACTAGCCAAATGTTGAAAATGGGCTAGTCATCCCGAATTTCGGGACGACTAGCCAAACGTTGAAAACGGGCTAGTCATCCCGAATTTCGGGACGACCAGACACTTCGATAATTTTAATAAAAACCTCATGATCACTTATTTCACATATTTTACCAAAATGTTTCTATCGACAGAAAAAGTATTAAAAATTGTCCAACGTTTTTGTTTTAACTTTAAACATGTTGCACCTTACAAGCAAAGATTTTCACAATAATGGTGATAAGTTGGTGCAATTGTATAGAAATTGACCTTTAAGGTCGTTATCGTCTCAATAATCAGATCTCTGAAAAAATAGTTTCTCAATGATTTAAAGAATACAAATGATATTACTAATGATGTTATTTCAAATAGAAAATACAATTTTCAATACAAAAATGTTCAAATTCACAGAAAAATGTATTTGTTAACAATGTTTTTTGCAATGTAATTTTTTCTTACTGTCGCTTCTTACCAATTTTTAAAAATTAGTTGAATCTTATTGATTGATGGGTCATTTTTTCAAGGAATTCATTCCCTACAACTCTACATTATCCGGTTTTTAAAGTTTTATTTTCAAGAATTTTATTTTTGTTTTTTATTTTTATCATTATTAAAAAATTAAAAACAGAGTAATAGATTATATTAAATAGATAGATAGTAATATAGTAATTGGTAAAAAGGGACAGTAAGAGGGACAACTACTAAAAATGATCACAAGGACATTGAAAAATATGTTATTTATTAGATTTTATTTGAATTTTAATCATAAATTGAAACCTGTACTACTTAGCAATATCTTCTTAAAAAATTGAGAAATGATTTCATCCTGGTCCATTTTATAGAGACTTCCGACAGCTTTTAACCTATTTGAGAGAAAAAAATGTTAACTGTCAGATAATTTACATTAAAAGAACTTAAGCATTCATCGATAAACAGGTAGTGTCATATATGTGATCGTTCATGTAGTTTCTATTATATTTATCATGTATATAATTTAAAAAAGGCGAAACAACCACCGCAAGGTCCCACTGGGAGCAACTGTCTCCTATGAAAATGACACCGGTTCCCAGTAGAATCGCGGTGAATCACACCCATGGCCCCGTGTCACGACCGTGAGATCGGTAGCCGCGCGCGCATGTGTGTGTATATTGGGGAAAAGAAATGGTCCGGGAAAAACCGTGAATTTCTAGAAACCCTTTAAGTGAAAAGTTTTACTTATTCGATTTAATTGAATGGCATAATTATCTATGTTTAAAATTTGGCGAGAAAAAATTGCCTTTAATAATATACAAGTACGTATTTTTGTTGTAAAATTACTTGTCACTGAAATTTCAGTAACTTTTTTTACTGAGAAGTCAGTGGATAGCGACTGAAATTCCCAGGATATTTCCACTCATTAAAGTCCTAAAACATGAGTTACATATTTTCTCTCAGTCGTTAAAATTCTACTGATTTAAATTTAGACAGAATAAATTACTTTTTAAAAGAATTTTTTCAGTTTTTGATCAGACATTGAAACTGGCATATTACTAAATTCCGGGAAAATTATGCCATCAATGATCAATTACTGTTTATTAGGGGGGGGGGGTTGCGTAAGATTTCGCATCATCTAAAAAAATTAGTTTTAAATTTGGCCGTTTTTTTGTTGCCTTTCGTGGAATATCTGTTTTGAGAAAAAAATGATGGGAGGTAGGAAAAAATCTTACCTAATATGGGAGTGAGAGGGGTTCAAAGTAACATGAAAAATGCTATGTAATGTTTGAACGACTGCCTATTTTATAACGTAACGTTTCGTACTATTTTTATTCAAAGGATTTAAATGTTTGTATTTCATTATATATTCATTGAGAATTTGTAATATTTTACATTGTTCGAATGGATACATAAAATTGTTTAAGGCTTCGCGTTCGATAACCGAAGCTAAGCAATGCTTGGCTCGGTTATACTTGGATGGGAGTCGCCGTACTAATAGATACATTTTGTGACATTGAATGATTAATTTCGATTCTTTTTGATCTGGATTTGGGTTTATGGGCAGCAATGATGATAATTTATTAAGAGCAATAATGATCGTAATATAAATTGGAAAGGACCCCACACCAAATGTACAGTAAATGGCTTATTGTAAAAAATTCTAAATCTAATTTTTTTTGTACTTTCAAACCTGCTGGGCAAAAATTCGGAAAAAAAGTAAGAAAAATGGACAGTTTTTAGAAAAACTCTTGTTACAGTTTCAATTTTTACATGTATTTTAATAGAAAAATGCTTATTTTAGTGAAATGTTTTTATATTCTCATCATTTATGTTTGAGACCTTCTGAAGCTAAAAATCAGATATTGGCGTCGGCGTCTGTCCGGCCGCCCATCCGTCCGTCCGTAAACACGATAACTCTCGAAAAAATGAATGAATCGAATCGATCTTTGGCACACTTTTTTTAGGTCCCAACAGAAAGAACGAGTTCGCTAACTGGCCATTTTGGACAGAAATACAAAAAGTTAGAGCATTTTCAAAAATTTTTAATGAGTCGTTTTTTAAATTCAACAATTTTATGTACGGCTATGCGTAGTACTTAGATAGCCGAACAGTTTATTTCAATTACTTTTTTCGTTAAAAAAATGTATTAGAGTTATAGCATTTACAACATTAAAAAAATCAATTGAAAATTAACATTTTAAGCCGAACAGCGCACGATATGAAAAGAAGTCAAAAAAAGAAAAACATTGCGTTTTGACAACCGAATAAAATTATCATAAAAACATTTTGAATTTTCTTGAAAAATCGAAAATTCCCATTTTTATCGAACAAAAAACCAGGCAAAATTCAATTTCGTGTTCAAACCATGCAAGATTCGAAAAAATATAAATAGACAAAAATTCTCCTCCAAAAAAAGATCTACAAATTTTTCATTGATCACTTTTTAATAAAACGTGTAGTTTTTGTTTCATTCGTAAAAAACAATATTAAAAATGAAAAATTCAATTTTTGGATAAGCGACACAAGCTATGAAAAAAATTAATAGAGAAAAGTTGTTCACACCAAAAAGAGATACAAATTTGTTATTAATAAATTTTTGAAAAGGACGCGTAGTTCTTGTTTTGATCGTGAAAAATATCATTAAAAGTAAAAATAAAAACAAAAGGTCAGAAAAATAATTGATAGCCAAAAGTTGTTCACCCAAAAAAGAGATAAAAATTTGTGGTAATTTATTAAATTATCATCATTAATGGTTGAGAAAGTATCAGAAATCGAGCTCGAAGCGCGAGTGTCACAGAGCTCTGAGCAATAATTAAATCTTTAACTATACACACTTAATTACGTTGAAAATTCAGATTACGAAGATACGTACAAATACTGGAATCTAAATGAGATGATTTTGATAAAGTTTATTTAAGCATTCCAAGTGCAAAGAATAAATATCCGAGCGAGAAGCGCGATGTCCGTCAGACGAGCGCCCAAGGTGCGCTGAAACTTGCAAGTGAAGATTTTTTTTTCTCAAAACTCCTTCGATAAATTTGGTTAAAAGTTTCACTTTTGACAATCAGACCTACCGAAACAAAAAGTTCATACCCACAAACTAGAAAGATTAACGATCTTTTAGGTATACAGCATTTTTAGGGGGTGTTTTCATACCTTAAACATCCAAGTATGGAAATCATCATTTCTTAGTAACCAAAATCACTAGAGATTTTGTATTCAACTGCTACGGTATGAAATCACTTTCAAATAAGTAGAGGAAGCGTTCTTAACAAGATATGTCTTTGAATTGATTTTAAGGGATGTTTTAAAATCCCTTAAACATTGAAACCAGGAGAATGGCATTCACAAATGAGCAAGAACACAAGAGATGTTCTTATTAAAATATCAGGGTAAGAAATAACTTCAAAATAAGTACAAGATACGTTGACTTACTCAGATATATCTCTGAATTTACTTCAAGGGTTGTTTTATTATCCCTTGAACATTGAATCCCGAATGTCGACATTTCTCAATAACTTATATCACACATGGTTTTCTGATAAATCTATGAGGATAGGAAGTCATATTAAAGTGAGTAGAGAAGATGTAGAGGACAAGGATATGTCTTTGAATTTTCTTAAAGGGTTGTTTAATCATCCGTTTATTAGATTAGCAGAGAAATTAACATTTCGTAAGGGAAAAATCACCAAAGATTTTTTTGTATTAATAGTCAGGCCTACAAAATCACTTTAAAACATACACAGGAAGCGCCTTTTAGCAGGATTTGCATTAGAATTTATTGTGAGGGTAGTTTAATCATCCCTTAACAAGCACTGTAAAATAAAGTATTTTAGAGCTAATTTCACGTATTAAATAAGACTCAGGAAAAACAGTCTCGAGTGGTACTAAAATGAGACCGCTGGTGGGAACCCAGATTCATTTGTTTTACATTGAAAATCACAGTATGAAGTTCTCCTTTTCAAAAACAGGACACCTAAAAAATGATACCGTAAAAAAAAGAGGTCTCTACTTTTTACAGTGAGGAAATCGACATTTTATACGGGATGAGGCACCACGTTTGCATTTATTATCAGAGTAGTTAAAACAACCCTTAAAATTATTTCAAATGCATAATCATGCTATGCAAGCTTCCTCTACTTATTTGAAAGATATTTCATACTGTAGCAGTTTTTTACAAAAAGCCATTTACTGTACATTTGGTGCGGGGTACTTTTATTAATTTTTATAATTAAAATTAAAATTTTGATTACAACTGTATTATAGAGCATGATATATAGCTCTAGGTATAATATTATCTGAAAAACATCCGTATAATAATAATAAAGCACTGTATTAAATTATTTATAAATAAATGAAGTAGAAAAAAAAGAAACCAATATATCGTAACTGTTGAAAAAAATTTAATGCTGAAACATGTTAAAATTATAATACTTTTTAATCTCACAAAAAAAAACTTATAAATGTTTATTTGACCGATTTCAAACTAAACTAATTATGATTTAAATACAAGTTTGAAGTAAAATATTTTTCGCTGAATCTATGCAAATTAAATATTTAAGGTACTTAAACTTAAACTATTTTTAGTTTGAGTTGAAAAGCATTGAAGATGGTAGTTTCTAATTTACATTCAGAGTATTATTATGTCTTGGAAAGAAATATTTAATTAAACTTAGAAGTATCACGATTTGATTATTAATGATGGAACTTCAAACAAACCATTTTAAACACATGTAAATGGATTTCCAATGACGTAAGTATATCCAGTTTTTAAAAACATTTTCTTTAATGGTAGAGTTCATTAAAAAATGAGTTAATATTATTTAAAAATATACCTTTTTTATAAAAAGACCGCTTCTTCTTTTCTAAATGTAAAAAAAAAAGTTAAATCTTACTCCTCTTTCCCCCTTTCTCGTGAAAAAATTATTCCATTTCCCCTTTTTCGAGTTTCTTTTGCGCTGTTATCCCTGTAATACAGAAAAATTGAAAAGTGATTAATTACTACATCATATCTTAAAGACTTAAGATAATATTTACTAAACCATAGATTCATATTTCAACCGCATATAATTTTTTTTCTAAATGGCAAATTTTTTGCCAGTTAATTTCTTGTATGGTAACTGATAACCTTAGCTTTTGTCGCGAATAAGTTTGGCTATAAGCTGCACCGCCACGTCGGTCGCTCGTAAGGCCCTCGTCGGTGCCTTTGAAGATCCCATACCTTCGCCTAACTCGTGCTATTATATTAAGAGTGTGTACGTGCATACGCACATTCTCGTGCACATTACGATTAGTATTTAATACGCACATTGTAAAAGGGCCCTTCCCGTATCAGATGTGCCGAGAGTCTTAGACCAGTTATTAGGCCGCTGACAGGCCCATAATCCAAAACGCTCATAATACAAACTCAAAATATAATGCCTATTAACAGAGATCCATTCAATGTATACATACGACCTTTTATCGGTAGTGGTACATGGCCGTGTACTTATATTCGAACTAGGTCGATATTTCACAAACGTCCCATCGTCCAATTCTCAAGAAATCAGCTTCCAAATTTATGGGTCCAATCAAAAAGATTGTAATTTATTTTACAAGCTTAATGTCTGTGTTACGAGAATCTAAACTGGAAAATTTACGATGGAAACGTGTAATTGAAAAATAAGGCCCGTAAGGAATATTTATTAATTTATCTCTTAGAGGAGTATGCTCCAAATATTTTCAAAAAATATCAATTTTCCCCTTTTTTTATTCGTGATTCGATTAAAAGAATGACAGCATTGTAAATTGTTAACAAACATTTCCATTTTAGAGTAAAAACTTGTGAATTCAAAAAAAAGAAAGAAAGAATTTAAGATCGACGTAGAAAACCTTCTAATTAAAATAATAATTCCAAAAATTATTCAAATTTCGAAAGTAATTAGATACTCATTGATTTTGTAAGCAATATAATTTACAGAAAGTTAGACGTTAAAATATATTCCTATGTAATGCATACTTGGTTTTTTTCAAGTAAAATATGGAAGTCTGCAAATTCAAAAGATTGTTTTCAATAAATTCACAGTAGAAACACCTTATATAAGAAAGAATATTTAGAACTTATATCAAAATCCTCTCATTCGAAAAATTTTAGAACAAAAACCTTTGTATTTTCAGAAAATTGAAATAGTTTTTCAGTTTTCATTGGAATCAATGAATCTTTTTCTTTTAAGAATTCTAATCCATTTTGGTTTTCATACAATTATGTAATCTAGTAATCTTTGCAAATATGTATTTTAAACGTCACAGAAGTGACAGAATGCAAGTAATTTTTATAAAGTCTCTAAAATTTTATGATTTTCCAAGTCGAGAGCCTTTAAAATTAAAAAATGTCAAATGCTTTTATAAATTTTTAAGTTTGAGAATTCGAATGCCTAATTCAGACAAAAATCTAATTGTGTATTTCATATAAGAATATTCTCCTTATAATAATTTTCTACTTCACTTAAAAATGCCCTATTTCTGAAAAAACTCCCTCTATGTTTTCTGCAATAGGTACTATAGGTGAAGATGTTTTTTTTTCTTTAATAAATTAATTATGATTACTTTAAGTTATTACACACTAATCTTATATTTCATATTTCTTTCTGTTATAGGTGAAGTAGCCAAAGACGAAGAAAAGAAGTTGAAAGATTGTAAGTACCAATTGATTTTCCTGCATGCATTTTTAATATTATTATGTGGTTTACATATTCACTGTTAATCCCTCCATTATATCGAAAAACTCGTCCTACTATTAATGCAAGTGTACAGAAAATTGGTTTTAGTAAAAATGTCGAATTATATTTTTGTGTGTAATTTAGAACTTTCAGATAAATAATTCGAAAGAAAAACATCAGAAAAATGGACAGTTTTTAGTCAAAAAGTTTCTAAGCTCCTAACCTTCACATGCATTTTGACATAAAAATTCGTCTATCATTGTGATGGTATCCTGCTGAAAAACAGTTTGTAAAATTTGGCTAGATTCGTCATATTTTGTATATCATATCCAGTGAAGCTAAAGTCTTTTACCCTTGATCTTGACAGATTCACGATTTTTTGTATACAGGACGTTTGATGGTTGTTTTAGCAATCCTTAAGCACTCATGCAAGGAAATAAATATTTTCTAAAGACTAAAACAACTGTTTTAATTTATTTTAAGAGTTATGCTAAATCCCTCCTCTGCCACAAATAGAATTTGAATTCATTTTAATGGTTGTTCCAACATCCCTTAAAAATTTAAGTTAGGGAATCGAGATTTCCAAAAAACCAGACTCACGAGAGATTTTTTTGTTAAACTATTGGGGTTGGAAATCACTTTACAATTAATTTGAGAAACATATCTTAGCAAGAAAAGTCAATGCATTGTTTTAAGGGTTGTTTCGACATCCCTTAAAATAAATTCAAACCCTTTTCCTCATATGCTACACTTTCTGTGCTTATTTTGAAGTGATTTCCGATGCTAATATATTAATAAAAAAATCTTTGGTGGATTTGGGTTTCAGGAAGTGTTAATTTTCATATTTGAATCTTTAGGGGATGTTCAACAGCCCTTAAAATGAATTGAAAGAATTGTCCTATTGGGGGACCCAGGTGAAAAAATATATACTGTTTATACATAGTGGAAGAAACTATGTATAATTTTAATATGTTTTATAACAAAAATGTAGAAAATAGATGAAAAATTATACATAATTTTTCGGAATGTGCATATTTTCTTACTTTACGGAGTTATTTTAAGGTAATGTTCGATCTCAATCGTTTAATAATAAAATATTTCGTGGTATTGATTGTTAGAAAGTATGTATTTCCTTGAATGTTTAAGGGATGTTAAAATAACCCTTGAAATAAATTCAAACACTTTTTCTAGCAGAGGACGCTCCCCATACTTATTTTTAATAAGTGATTTCCCACCTCAGTAGTTTGATCAAAAAATCTTCTGTGGTTTAAGTTTTTTTGAAAATGCTGATTTCCTTGCTTGATTCTTTAAGAGTTCATAAAATAACCTTTAAAATGAATTTAAACATTTTCCTGGCTGGACGGCGTTTGTCACATTTGTTGTAAAGTGATTTCTGATGCCATTGGTTTAATCAAAAATATTCCTTGGCTTTGGTTTTTAGAAAATATCGTTTTCCTTTCGTAAAAGTTCAAGGGATTTTAAAACAACCCCCAAACATCCTGTATACACAAAATCTTGAATCTGTCAAGCTCGTGGGCATAGTACTTTTGTTTCAGCAGAAGCTGTCCGTTTTCAACTAATTTCCTTTGAATTATGAATCTGAAGGTTCGAAATTATACAAATACTTTATAATTAGCCATTTTGACTAAAAGCCTTTCTCTGTGCATTTGGTGCTTGGTCTTTAAAAAATCTTCACCTTCTTGAACTTGCAAAATCTTAGCACTAACAAAATTATTAATAAATATTCGTAGCTTTTAATTCATGTTTTTAAAACTGAAATCTGAGAGCTTTAACGATTTCGAGTTCGTAAACCGCATAAAACACGGAAATCCTCTGAGTAAAGAAATCGCCGTACAGTTTTAGAATTTTTATGCCGATTCTAAATAGTAAAATAAAAACTTTGGAATTCAGCTTTCGAAGCCTTTTTTCCAAGCTTTGCTTTCTCTATGTTTTCGAGCTTTTGAACGTTACATTTTCACAAATTGCACCATTCGAGTTGAGAGGCGCAGTTTCCAAATATATGCCAGATTTACTACTACAGTGAGTGTTACGCAACTCACTTGGGTTCGACTAACCAACCTTAAATTTCCAGGTTTCTGAGCCCATTGTATAAAGCGAACGCTGCGCCAAATATTGTGTAACACATTGCAGTGTATTTGAGCATAAAATTTTGAGAAGTTATTATATTTAGACGATTGGTGGCAACATCTGCTTTTTAGATGTTCACGCGTAAAACGAGCTTAGATATTGCAATAGAAAAAAGTCTAAATCCGGAAAAGGGAGGAAGACATTACTTCTCTTTAGTCTAAGATTGGTGTCTATTTCTTCTTCTCTTTTATTTAAAAAAAATATATTCTCCAACCAAAATTCATTTTTTGGAAAAATGTGTTGCACATGGTTTTAGCATTTTTAGGACCTTCGTTTTATTGATCCTTAGTTCACGAATGAAAATTCTATCCCCTTAAAAGCTCGCTTGAAACATGTTGTCACCTTCAGAATATACCAATTAAAACTCGTTTATTTTGTACTTAAGTGTTCAATATGCTTTACAAACTGCATAAATCCATGACTATGGATTCAATAATACGATAATATTAGATAACTAGTTACATGGTTTCCTATATTGTTAGCAAAATCTGTTTATTCTTAAAAAGTGTTTTGTTATTTATTGAGGAATAGGCTCTAAATTTTATCAAACAAAAAAATATTTGAAGATATTATCAGGCTTAGAATACAAAAAGTGGTAATTTCCATACAATTAACGGTCTAAATTAGCACGTAAAAGTATTTTTCGTGGAATATTATGCACATGATTTGCTGTTCAATATAAAGAGAATGTTGTCCATATTGAACAAATTAAAAATATTTTTACTGCGGTGACAAAATAATCTTGTGTTTCGAAATACGTGTTTTTTATAGTTTAAATTTTCTACAAAAAATAATGTTAAATTAAATTTTTAATTGCTAAAAATAAGGCACAATATCAAACAGAATGAAAGGTGTGCCTTGTGCAATTAGGGAAAAATTATATGAGTTACCTGTACTATTTTAATTCCGTTTCGTTTCAATAACAAATTTTTTCTGAAATTGTTTTATAAAAGAACCTATATTAGAGCACACTTCAGTAAAATTTCAAAATTTTAGACGAATAAGGTAGATGTCCCAGTAATCGGGACGGTCCCAGTAATCGTGAGTTTTGAGGTGTAAACGCCAGAATTAAGTATTTTCCGCATAAAAATACAATCCTAAAATATTTTTAAGCCAGGTTGAACAATGCTTGTTGTGGAAACCAAATTAGTTTTTCTATACAAATAGTGCACATGGGTAAAAAAAATTCATTTGTATTGCCGGTGGCGATGAATCACGAAACGTGGAAAATAGCTTAACATTTTGGTTAGGAAAGGCGTCTCTTTACTTAAGCTTTTACTATGTCAAGAAATTAGTTTATCGGGACGAAAATAATTTTTATGTAATAAAAAATAATTTTTGTTTCATAAAATAAAGTAAAATCTTAATTTAGTACCTTCTCGTTCAAGAAATATCGGTCACGATTATAGGGACATTTCAAAAGCATAGTTGCTCGAGTAATCGTGACCTGTCACGAAGACTAGGACGACTCTGTCAAAATTTTATTTCCATATTTCGTTACAAATAATAATTTAATTAATTTCAAAAAGGTATGAAATGAAATCAGAGAACTGACTTATCACTGTGAGTAGTAATCGTAATATAAATTAGTGCTTAAAACTGAAAAAAGGTGATGTAAAATATTTGAATGAGTTTAGAGATTTCATTATCAATTTTTGAGTTTATTATCATTCTTCGGTGAAGTTAATATTTATTGAGTAATTTTTCATTAGATAACATTAATCTATACTGTACTATATAAAGAAAAATGTGTAATAGATATATAATTATTGATAGTTTTAATATTGTGACAACGTAAACAGAAAATAACCTCATTTTTTTGGTCACTGCATTTGATCAAATTTCGTGTGCTACATCTAGTTACTTCAAATGTTAATGATTTTTAATTATAATATTCAGTATTATAAAAGAATTTCAGTATTGTTACATATTACTTATCGTGATAAAAATTCTAATAAATATTTATCTCGACTTATTTTTGTGATCACTTTATTTCTTATGAATAAAATATTAATTTTATTCGATAATATTTTTAACTGAAATAAAAATTAAACATTTTAAAAGGAAATTCATTTTCATTATGATTAATTTTCATAGAGTCCATCAGACTTATTAGAACTATCAGAAGATTCGATTTTGAGGTTGTTTCGACGGCTTTCATCACAGAGGTCTCAATCAATATAAAACTAACAATACATCTTTCATTTCATTAAAGTATAGTAAAAAAAACAAAAATACACTTAAAATACACCTCCAAATTGCTAAAAACTGATTTCAAGAAAGCTTAACCTTTTTCGCGAAGACTGGGACAACGACTCACGATTACTAGTACATGACAGATTTGGAAATCACGATAACTGGGACATCGGTGCTTTTCGACTTTTAATTGTTTATAAATAAAAAGTAATATTAAATATAATGTAAGAACAATTTTTTTAATATTCTAGGATGTTTAATGCTTCAATCAGTACCAATCATTTTTCAAATAATCCTACAAAAACAATTTTCTAAATATTTGAAGTCGATGAAATCTCTTATGGTCACGATTACTGGGACGTTTACCTTACATATAGAAATTATAAATACAAAAGTACGCAAAATTTCTTGTCGAGCACCTGTCAAAGTCTGTCCCACACGTTTTTTCCTCTGTTCACGTTGCATTGCTATTCCAGGATAAAACTCAAAAATCGTTATTCAAGCTTTTCATAATTCGGGATAAAATTGTTAATTTTGTACTTACAAAGATTTTAGGATAGTGAAAAATCGATTTATCATCATTATTTCAAAATAACAGTTAATAATGGTCACTATTTCCGCGAAATATTTGTTAACAAATTGTCCGAAAATGCTCTATATTATTTTATCATGCTATAAAATAGGATGTTTTGAAATGCCGCAGTGAAAATCAACTAAATCGTTAAAATAGTCATTTTTACCATATTTTAACATAATTTTATCTGTTCTGCATATATTTTCAATAAAGTTTTTTTTTATGTATTTTTCATATATAGTCCTGTCACGCGACCCTTAGCAACGTGTAAAATTCATATGCATCACAAATACGTTTCTTGATCTCTTAGTTTTATATTGCCATACTCTCTTGGGTTAGCCCTAACTGAAAAAAAAAATATTCTAGATGGAGTGGAATTTTTATCCTTCTTGGAAATCTCATTGTCTTAAACGTCAACTTTTTGGCAATCATCCTGTTGTATTTGGATGCATCTTCATTTGACTCATAACATTTTCTAGCTGCACAGTTTCAAACTCCTTTCCTCTAAACGTCCGTTTCTCGAATTTTTTACTCTCATTATTGGTACTAGATGTCCTACAACATAACAAAAAATTGCATCCCAATATCCTTATCGGAAGACTACATTTTATCCATCCACGCACTCTGGAATGTATATGAAAAGATTTGTAAAAAATCTCAACTTTCTCTAAACGTCCGTTCTTCAAATCTTCTTTTATTGGTTACTTGTACTCGATGTTCAACAGCACAAGAAAAAGTTTCATCCTAATATCCTGATCAGAAGACTGAGTTCTATCCACTCACGCACTTTTTCGTACATTTCAAAGGGTGCGTTTGGATTAAACGCAGTCTTCTGATAAGGATATTGGAATAAATCTTTTTTTGCTATTGCCTGATATCATATCTGAAAAGCAAATGAAAAAAAAATCTGAGAATGGAGCATGGGAGGATAAAACGAAGTTTTTCGTTTAGTCTTCTGTCTAAATCAAAATTGGTTGAAAAGTATTGATATTGGTAGTAGTTTTCTACTAATTTAAACAGCACCGATTCTTTCACTGCTAATTAGTAAAAAGCTGCTAATTCAATGTGTAAGAATAACCGACTAAATGAATTAGTCTCTATATCTACCAAAAGAAATTGGTAATGCTACTACTAAATGAATTAGTAAATGTGTTGCTAGTAAATATTTTAAATGGTAGTTTTTAATAAATTTAAAAACTGATTTCACAATCAAGATAATTTTATTTAAATCAGATAATACATTCTTGAATATATGTAAAAGTACAAGAAATGTGAAAATTGTACAACGATATATCAGATTACATATAACTATATACTAACAACCTATCTGAAATTGTATATATTATTCTAAATTTGTGCACAAGGAAAGGCACATAAATATTCCTTAGAATCAAGTAGATTCAGGTGAGTCTGCAACATTTAAATTTCTACTAGCTGGGAGGGGTGCGACAGAACTTTTCCTTTCCCTTTTCCAGCTCGAAACGTTATCATTTCGAATACAAAATTTTATTTAACATTATTATTAATTATTATTAATATTATGAAGACTTTGGTTTGCATATTATTTTTAAAAAATCACTAAGGCTTCACCTATGGGGAAGCAAATACATTTGCGAACGGGAAGAAGTGAAATCAGCACCATATAATTATTATAAATACTAGCAAAGTGGAAATGATCGAAGTGGAAGTGATCGAATTCACAGCTAGTTATTTATTTTAATCCAAATCTTCAAATTTGGAAGATTTTAACGAGAAAGTGTCTAAACCTTGATTGAATTGCCAAATTTTGAGCCGTACAGCTATAAAATGTCCAAATGTGATACTTTCAATTGGAAAATGTCCAAATTTGAGATTTTTAATTGCAAAATGCCTAAATGTCATCCTTTCAAGAACAAAATACCTCGCAAAATACAAAATGTCCTTTCCATCGTTTCTTTTCTCATCGAAAATTTCGGTTGGGAAGAGAGAGGGGGGGGGGTCAATCCGAAAAAGTTTCGTCCGACCTGTTTGAAAAAAGATTGGCGCCACTACCACTGATTCACCTTGCACTTATTTGACTGAACTTAAATTTCCCGAAAACCGCCCGTCTCGACTACATGGCGCCCCTAGGCTATAACCTACATTAGCCTGTTGCTTAAGCCGGTCCTTTCAGTGAACAAAATAATTTATCTTTCAATAAATTGAAGTCAGAATCTGCTAATTCACAAACGAAAAATCCCGAGAGGGTCGAGAGTCAAGGCGTCATAGCAGCAGCATGATGCGTACGCCTGCGCTATACGAGAGTCACCATTTACTGTCAGCTTTTTTGATTTGAGCTTATAATTGTAGGGTTTTTTTCACAAAATATTGTTAGCGCCACTTTTTTCAAAACACATTTTATTGGCTGCAAAATTCTTTAAAATAACATCTCAACTTTTTTCAAGAAAAATTTTAATTTTTAAATTGTTTAAAAATGCGCGATGCGTAAAAACTAATAGCATCAGTCGATCCAAAAATTGAAAAATTATCCATTAGTTGGTGTTCTATTAGTTTTACACTGTTTTTTTTTTGTATTATTTACATGCTTTTACCAAAATCCTTTCCCTTATATCTAACTTCTTTGAATTTTGTTAAATCTTCAGGATACTATACTGTATAGTAGAAATTTGAATGTATGTAATGTAACGTTGTCTTAAGTCAACGGGACACTGAATTACACTTCAAAAATAATTGCTGTGTTTTGTTTTGAAAATAGAAAATGTTTGTACCGCTTGAATTTTAACTATTGTATTTCTCATACAAGATTAGTATTAATATAACAATATAAACTTAGAATATAAATTGAGAAAATATTCAACTTTCTTACTTAAAACTCAGAAACCAGCAGAAAGTTTTTTTCAAATTACTTTATGTTTCCCTAGCAATTCATTGCTATTCATTGAATCAGTAAGTTAATAAATCTTACAATTTCATTTAGCAGAAAGTGATAAAAATACTAATTTAGCAATCAGACACGATGCTACTAATTGTTTCAGTAAAATTTCGACTAATTCTGATTTAGAGAGTTGATTTCGAGGAACGTAAAAATTTTAACCGAATTTGTTTGTACGTGGGCAGGCAAAACGCAATGTTCCGATAAGGGAATCAGGATGAAACTTTTTCTGATAATGTCTAACCTCGAGTATAAGTAATTAGCAAAATAAAATTTGATAACAGAACGTTTGGAGGTAAGTTAGTTTTTTTTAATACATTTCAGAGTGCTTCGGGGAATAAAACGCAGTTTTCCGATAATGATATGGGAAAAAAAACTTTTTTTTTTGGCATTGCTTGAAATCAAATTAAGGTAATTAATGAAGGAAAATTAGAGAACGGAGTGTTTAGTGGAGAGTTAGAATTTTTTCCAAATATATTTTATATTTTCGTTTATAAACGTTGCGAACGTCAGTGACATGTATTTTGGAAGAAATAATTCACTACGCTCTTATAGAAATTGCTCTTATTACGGCGCTTTCACATAATACGTCAGGTTTTTTCGACCATTTCTACCATTTAAAGGTGGGGGTGGGGAGACCTTGCTTACTTTACGCTTTTTCTGTAATGAGTATATGTAAGTTTAACAGGGGTGTAACAAAAATGACCCCCCTCCCCCGCACCTCACCCTCTGTTTAATGTTACGTAATACGTGAACGTTCTCTTATCACTTTATTCAAAATATACCCCGACTAACGCCCTACTTTAATTAGGGTCAAGTGGATCTATTTCTACACGGGCGTTAAATAATCGGAGAAAATTATCAAACTGAATTACACTGCATCATCGTAACGTTAAAGACGTAATGACATTTTTACCATTTTTCTTAACGTCCTTTGTACAATTCCGCATTGTTTTCTCCAAAGACCCTTCATGTATACTTTTTTGTATACCGTGATAAAATGCGCATTCATGCATATTAATACAGATATAGTTCCGTCCGTATAGCCGCGGGGTATGAAAATAAATAGGATGCTTGGCGCGATAATGAGCTGCCGCGTTGATAGCAGTACAGTGGTAGTAAGTACGATATGGGTGTCCTGTCGGTGTTTACGTAAATGTCCTCATCCTGTGTATCGTATATAGTCATATAGTGGAAGTACATAGGCCACAGACACGATTTCGTGTTTGGATCAGGGGTTGGGCAAGCGTTGGTCGCCATGGCGACAAGCAACCCCCAGGACCCTCGACGTTCGTTGCTGGGGTTGGTTGAAAGGGTGGCTAGGGCGGCTAGTGCAGGTTAGGTTAGGCTCGTTGAATGTCACACGAAGCAGGGGACAAGGACGTATCTACTACTTCGGCGGGGTGCGAGCGGGCCAAGATGGCCGCCTCGACACCATCATGTCAATAACACTCTGCAACCCTCCGGCATCCTACGCACGCTAAAACCCTCCATTTTCGTTTTTCCTTCTTGCAGGCACATAATTAACGTCGGTACTTCGGCACCGAAGCACACCGCGCCCAGAGTACTGAACCGAACCATATAACCCGGCGCAAAAGGACCACCACCACCCTAGCTCCAGCGCGACCGCGTTATTTAAGCGTCTTCGTAAACTTCGTTATCCGCATTCCCTGCCATTAACTTCGTTATGCCTACTTAAGCATTATACGCATTCGCGTAAATGCAAAAGAACTTGCTGTATATAATAATACTACAATTTCGTGGTGGGTCTGCATGAAACGGTTAGCCCTGAATGGAATTGGGAGTCAAAAAATATTGGGGTTGAAAAGCTAAACTTACTGTTACAATAGGGATGTTTTATATTCTGTAAAAAAATCGTGATGAGCAGGGCTACACATTCACTTGAATCAATTTTTTTAAAGGTAAAGGTCACTTGTGACTTTAGTCACATTTCTCCGTCTCATTTCAAATTTTATCTGAAAAAAAAACGAAAATCTAACATAATTAATTCGTGCATGGAATCTATAATTATAGTAATTTCTAGTATGAGAATGCTATTGAATAATAAAGTTTAAATTATTTTAATTGATGATTTTATGGTTTTCTAGTTCTTATTTTAAAGCATCACACAAAATCTGAAGGTATAAATTGGATCTGCAAGAAAATAATGCAAGACTGAAAGTCTTTTGTTTCTTCATATATAAAAAAAAATATTCGGTTGAATAAACGAAGTTTTGCTTGAATCAACCCTAGAATATGGTATTATATGGACAACAAAAATATTTGGCTAACCCGGTAAAATTTGTTGCTGTTTAGTTAATTTTGTTGATTATACCGTATCTGTTGGTTGATTTTGGTCGATTTAAATACCTTTGCAGCAAAAAAAACACCTTCAGATTGAGTACGCTTGCGGCCTAATTTTTAAAAAATTGATACTTAACTGTAATATTACTCATTGTTACTTGAACTTATTTGTCAAATAAATAAAAACTCAAATTCTACATGTGAAATAGAATCGAATCAAATCAGACGTATTTAAGACTGTAAACTTTTTTTAACACTTGAAGTTTGTTTAATATTAGAAAAATTAATTTCCAGCGGCGATAAAATGAGGACCGGCTTTACATATAATGTGTAAATGCTTCATTTTTTCCATTTTTCCCCTACGAAAATTTTTATATTTGAGCATAAAAAGTTGGAAAAAGGCTGTAGCTGTGAAAAATCTGACTGAAAATAAAGCTTACGAGGTGAGTTTTGATTTTAAAAACTGAACATAACGTTTTCAATAAGGCAATATGAAAGTGCTGAAAAATAGTTATGTTTTAGTTCTTGTTAAAGCACAATTTTCGTTCATTATTTCCCCATAAAGTTACTTTTACAGATGAAGGACTGTTTCTGAATACGTTTTATTTGATTCAATTCAATTTTAAATTTAGCAAACGAGTTTTATAATGCATATAAATGTGGCTTTTTCTGTGCTTTTGCATTTCCCAAATTAAATTTTTTAATAAAAATAAAGTTATTTATTAAATTTAATTAATTCATGTAAAAAATAAGTTTAAAAAGCATTGAGTATTATTATACTGACATAGGTATATAAAGAAAATGGGACGCCCCTTATTTAACTTCTATTAAAATTAATTATACAATTTGTCTGAAAATTACTTGTTAAATTTATTCTAGCGAATGTTGTGTTAGAGCGCGCGGAAACAGGTAGAGACTGTAGAAGATGTTATTGCGCGTTGAAAAACTTGTGTGTGTGTGTGTGTGCGTACTTCAATAATGGGTTCATCCCTATGTATATTACGTAACGCTTTTAGGGGGAGGAAGGGTTCGTCAAATGTTACGTAACATTTTTTTAAATATAAGAATTTAAAAAAAGTAAAATAATCATAGGAAGGAGTGAAAGAAATTATTTTTTGGTCACCAAAGAAGAGTTGAAAGTTTTCAAAGTTTGAACAATTAGGCACTTTTTTAAAGTATGGTGCAAAAATTATTGAAAATTTGTTAGGTGTTCAATTTTTGATAACAAAATAGTATTACTGTTAACAAGGGCTACTTTGAACTCCTAGAGGCTATTATCGAATCCGCAAGTTTTTCATGTCTAGAATCGCCATGGTAGAATGTTTAAATTCTTCCCCTTAGGGGTCGTGCATAAATTACGTAACGCAATTTCCCGACAATTTTGACCCCCCCCCCTGTGTAACGCTTTTTCCGACTTTTCCCTGTAGTTTTTCACCATTATGTAACACTAAGCTAGACCCCCCCTCCCCCCTAAAAAGTGTTACGTAATTTATGCACGAGCCCTTACCTATAATTGTAGTTTAAAATGTTGCCCATAGAGTGCGGGTCCATATCATCTCACATGAGGCAAGTCTCTCTGCACCAAGTCACACTTGCGGCATGTCACATCTGCGGAATGTTACATCTGCGGCATGTCTGACCTGCGGCATATCACATCTGCGGCATCTCTACCTAGCGGCTTGTCTCCCGCGCGGCATTTCTCACAGTGAAATTAACATTTTCGCGGCATCACTCGCCAGTGGCAAGTCTCCCAGTGGCATCTCTCCCCTTCACAAAATTTTTTAAGTTCAAATAAAAATGGCATAACTGCGGCAAGTCTCCCAGGCCTTATTGTCTCCCCGGCGGCATCTCTCATTCGGAAAAAATTGTCGACACCATATAAAATGGCAAAACTGAAGCAAGCCTCACAAGACTAATTGTCACATCTGCGGCATCTCTCATCCGCGGAAAGTCTCCTCAGCGGCATCTCTCATCTGGGAGAAATGTTAAAGTCCACATCAAAGTGGCAAAACTGCGGCAAGTCTCCCAGGATGGATTGTCACATCTGCGGCATCTCTCACCAGCTGCCACTCTACCCAGGGGTATCTCTCCACCAATACAATTTGGTGAATAATTCTAAAGATGGCAAAACTGCGGCAAGTCTACCCAGCGGCATCTCTCCTCCGATACAATTATTTACGTAGTTCTAAAGATGGCAAAACTGCGGCAAGTCTCTCCAGCGACATCTCTGCCCCAGTGAAATTCTCTAAGTAGTTCTCAAGATGGAAAAGCGGCGGCAAGTCAACTGAAAAAAAGGATAGCTGCACTCAGCATATTCTGCTTAGCCTCCGCATGCTAGATGGTTGTGCTCCGCATCCTAGTAGTATTTTTAGCCGAAGCATCTTGGATAGGCGCGGCTAGTATCTATCGCAGTTAGCTGGCGTTAGATGCGGACGGTGGCTATCCGGCATACTGATTGTACATATGATATGATATGAACCAGATATTTTGAAATGATTAATCGAAATTGCCAGGATAAAATAAGTCATCAAATTCATATAAATACATTATCCACTTTCAGCTAGATTTTCAACAATTCGATTACGATTAAATCTCTATTTATGTTTTTGAATGTAAATATTTGAGTACATGTCATAAATAGAGCGCAAATAACAATGAATCACATTTCGAGGTCAAGTAGTCCTGTCAAAGCGAGGAAGTAGAATTGTTTTGACTTACCTTCGAATATACCTTCGACTTACACTCGTCCATGTTTTAAACTAATTTTAATGAACAAATTCAATAAAAGAGGAAATCACGATGATCGCGACATACGCAGCTGACAAGTTGTTCACATCTGCACTAGAAATTTAATACAGTATATGATAGTAACGCATATCCGCTAGGATAGGCGTGACTAGCGCCAATCTTGATACTACCCACGGCTATCTCATGCAGCCTTGCTCCGAAGCAGTATAATTTGGCGTTTGTGCAAATACGGATAGGGAGTGCGAAAATCTGCCGACAGCTATCCAAAGCATACTTGCTGCAAGTATCCTTTTTTTCAGTGTCTAACCAGCGGCATCTCTCCACCGTTACGATTTTTGAAGTAGTTTTAAAGATGGCAAAAATGCGGCATGTCTAACCAGCGGTATCTCTCCCCCAATGAAATTTTCAAAGTAGTAGTAAAGATGGCAAAACTGCGGCAACTCTACCCAGCGGCATCTCTTGCCCAAGAAAATTTTCTCCCTTGTTCTAAATATGGCAAAACTGCGGCAAGTCTACCCAGCACATCTCGCGCCCAAGAAAGTTTTCTGAGTAGTACTAAGGATGGAAAAATAGCGGCAAGTCTCCCGAGCGGCATCTCTCCCCTGAAAGCATTTTCTAAGTAATTCTTAAGATGGCAAAACTGCGGCAAGTCTCCCTAAGTGTACCTCTTGCCCAAGAAAATTTTCTAAGTAGTAGTAAAGATGGCAAAACTGCGGCAAATCTACCCAGCGGCATCTCTTGCCCAAGAAAAATTTCTAAGTAGTAGTACAGATGGCTGAACTGCGGCAAGTCTACCCAGCGGCATCTCTCGCCCAAGAAAATTTTCTCACTTGTTCTAAAGATTGCAAAACTGCGGCAAGTCTCTCCAGTGACACCTCTCCCCCGAAACAGTTTTCCAAGTAGTTCTAAAGATGGCAAGAATGCGGCAAGTCTCTCCAGCGACATCTTTCCCCCAATAAAATTTTCCAAGTAGAAGTAAAGATGGTAAAACTGCGGCAAGTCTCCCCAGGGGCATCTCTCCTCCAATACAATTTTCTAAGTAGTTCTAAAAATGGCAAAACTGCGGCAAGTCTGTCCAGCGACATCTCTCCCCCAATAAAATACTCTAAGTAGTTCTCAAGATAGCAAAACTGCGGTAAGTCTCTCCAGCGACATCTCGCTCCCAATAAAGCTTTCTAAGTAGAAGTAAAGATGGCGAAACTGCGGCAAGTCTCCCCATCGACATCTCTCCTCCAATACAATGTTCTAAGTAGTTCTCAAGATAGCAAAACTTGCCATCTTTACAACTACTAAGAAAATTTTATTGGGGTAGAGATATAGCAGTTTTGCCATCTTTATAACTAGTCAGAAAATTTTCTGGGGCGAGAGATGCCGCTCGGTAGAGTTGCCGCAGTTTCGACATCTTTACTACTACTTAGAAAATTTTCTTGGGCGATAGATGCCGCTGGGTAGACTTGCCGCAGTTTTGCCATCTCTACTACTACTTAGAAAATGTTATTGGGGAAGAGGTGCCGCTGGGGAGACTTGCCGCAATTTTGTCATCTGAAGAATTACTTAGAAAATGCTTTCTGGGGAGAGATGCCGGACGGGATACTTGCCGCTGTTTTTCTATCATTAGAACTACTCATCAAATTATCTTGGGGAAGAGATGCCGCTGGAGAGTCTTGCCG
>CAKNXH010062784.1:185887-211820 GCA_932178445.1 Andricus quercusramuli
CTTTGTTATGAAATTGTCTCTGATGAGCCGGAAAAAAGGTAGTTTCGAGATCTAATTTTGATTTGTGGATTTTTTCATACTCTGACATCGGTGCATAACATTATTCATAAGATAGCACATTTGAAGTCAATCTCGAATAAAATAGATCTTTTGATTTAACAAAAATTCGTTCGAAAAATTCAAGTTTGAACTCATTCTATTTGAAAGATTTGTAATTTTTTAAAATAATAATTTAGGGGATACCAGTAAGAACTGAATAATGGAAAAAAGTGAATGGGAGAAATATTAAAAACATGTTTTATAATCAATCTTTTTAGCACTTTTTCCTAACTTCAAAACTATCTAATGATTAATTTCCTTAATTTTCATAGGAAATATATTTTCTTCAATACCCGCGCCGAAACTTGCGACTTACACGTTTGTAAAGAAGAATCTAAGTTGGCCTTTACTCAATTGGTGACGTCACAGGCAAATAATATGGCATTTAGTCCTCTAGACTCTAGAGGACTAGAGTCTAGAGAACTGAGTAGTGCCATGCGCATCCCCAATCTACCCCTTCACCGTGAAACTACGCACCGCAACTCAGATTTTTCTGAACGAACATGGTCGCTCGTTCCGGCGCGGTAATTGGGGAAAGCATCATATGCAACAAGCGGGATATGTCGCTTAGGGGCCTTCCATAAACCACGAGGTCTCTTTGGGGGAAGGGGGGGGGTCGACGAAAGGCCACGGTGGTCTACATGGGGGGAGGGGAGTCCAGTTTTCAGAAAACTGAAAATATCTACTGAAAACAATAATAAGTCTAAAAATATTAAAACACAAAATAAACCAATTTCAACTCAAATAGTTGATCTTTAAACCAGAAAGATTAATTAAAAAAAAAACGCATGGCTAGAAAACAGAAAAGTGTTTACGGAAGAAAATAATAAGTTCAAAAATATTAGAACACAAAATACATGAATTGTCAATCACGGGTATTCCATAAACCACGTAGTACCCTAGGGGAAGGGGGGTGGTCGTCGAGAATGCCACGGTGGACTACATCGGGGCGGGAGGGGTTAAAAGTGGACAAAATTGGGCCTCGTGGTTTATAGGAACCCCCTTACCAACGAGCATGATGTGCCACGCTCGCTACGCTCGCATAGCAAACTTCAGGCTCGTTGGTAATCGACGCTGTATCCCGCTTGTTGTAGAATCTACTATTACGTGTTTTTGTGAGAAGTGTCCCGGACGAGATGAAAAACTGCTTAAAGGCTAGGCTTGTGTTTCGAAGTAATTATTCTTTTGCTTTTGCGTTGTGTGCACAAACAAGTAAGTGCTACCAAACAAAAAACCTTGATATAAATAAGCAAGTTCATGCCTTTTACCAATATAACCAAAATTAAATTATCGTAGTCTTTGTCTATGATAGGTGCTGACAATGACTACCATGGCTGCATGTTAAGTGCGACTACTTATTTATTTATATATATAATACACTGGATGCAGTATTCAATGGAAAACGCGTGTGCCTACTTGAAGGTGCCGAAGCCCTCATTTTTTATGGCTTTTTTGGGTCAAAAATGGTGGGAGATTCAAATTTTGTATGGAAGAGAACTTAAAAATAGTAGAAAAAAGTCATGTAAAATTTAGTTTTTTGTTTATGAGTGAATAAACTAAAACTGTAAATATAATACTTCTTCAAAAATGTTTAGAGATAAAATTTAGACTGTCAGACCTCATTTACTGATAGAGTAGGGGAGGGGGGGGGGGCGGGGGGTAATCTTTGATCATTTCAAAGGAAATTCAAACAATTGTCTTTCTCAGAATTTCTGACGTGTTAAGGCTTTTTTTAGAGATTCCAAGCATAATTTTTATGATTTTCTATGAATTTTATATTAATTTTCAAACGCTTCCTGAAAGAATTCACTCCACAATAAATCAAAAACTACACTGTATTTTCAGAGATTTTACATTATCGAGAGAATATCAGAAAATTTTCAAATCACTCGATATCTTTCAACGCTTAAATTCGAAATTCGACGAAATTTAAAAGGAACTTTTAACACATGGGTTGCCTTTATCCTTTTAAAGAAAACAAAATTAGTCCCGGATCAGTGTTTGAAGGAGTAAGCAGGGTGGCCACAGAACCGGGAAAACCGGGAAAAAGCCGGGAATTCGGAACAACCGGGAAAAAACCGGGAAATAACCGGGAATTTCGTTCGAACTCCGGGGAAAAAAATGAAGACTCTATTATAGGGATAATTCGAGCAGGCAGCAAGTGGCAGCGAGCCAATTTCTTTGTGATCATTGCGTAGTTATTGGCTTCTATGCAATAGTAGTGGCGAAAGATATTATTATTTTGAGTACAAACATGTACTTTTTCATTTTCTACGTTGAGACTGAATAAATAAGTTAAACTGTTTTGTTATGATAATTTGCCTTTTTCAGTGCAGTTATACAGCGTAATTACGTGTATGTGTACTCACGTACTGAAAGCCACAACACATTGAAAGAATAGAATTTTACGAAACACCTTCGAATTTTGTTGCACGGATTCTTCGAAAAATCTTCATTTTGTCCTTGTTTAAAACGATTAAATTTTTCCAAATTAGTTTATTTGCTAAAAATTATGAAGAATTTTGCAGGAAAATCCCGAAAACACGTCAGAACTGTTACTAAAAAAACCGGGAAAATTTTCGAAATGTACCCGGGAAAACCGGGGAAAAACCGGGAAATTAAAATCCCTTATCCTGTGGCCACCCTGAGTAAGTCGCGTTTCCTCAAACTGCAAAAGAACCCAAATATAAAATTCTAAAGTTTCGTTATTTTTCCTTCAAACTGTGTCTCTATATACTAACGATTTCATACAAGATTTATAACCACGTATAGTTACAAAAACAGAGTTATTGGCTCCTTGTTCAGAGGTAGGCCGGCAATCGACAGATGGGAACATATGAACTCCAATCTAATACAACGCTGCTGAAGGCTGGTGACCTTCTCAGCCTAAATCACCAACCTATTGAGACTCTCGGTTTCCTTCCTTAGCCCCCCCCCCCCCCCCCCCAGTAACAGAAGTTTTGGTGTGAATGACGTTATAACTTGACTCTCCACCATACGACAAATCACTGCTTAATTCGGACATGCTTTCGACTCGCAAAACAAATTTCGCGCATACAGGTGGTAGTTGGGTGTACAATCTGAACATGAATAATACAAACAATAAAGTAGCCTCGGAATGGACTGAAACTTTGATTGACGAAAAGCATACACACGCTAAACGTAAAGGTCGAGTTTCAGGCGATGAATGGAGACTGGGTATTTGGAATGCTAGAGAAGTGAATGATCTTAAAATAAGAGAACTACGAGAAACTATACACGTAAGAAAACTAGATATTCCATGTGTACCTGAGATAGATAGTGAATCACATCGTAGTCAAGGGGTCGGTTTAATTATGAGTGAAGAAGCAAAACAGCATCTCAAAGATCAAGGATATGTATCGCCCAGATTGCTGTAGGTTAGAATGAAGGTAGGAATCAGAAGATTATTTATCATAGCGTGCTACGCACCGGTTGATAGCCATTCGAGCGAAGTTAAGGTCGCCTTCTGGGACACTTTAAATGATACAATAAATACTTGCGATCAAGGTGAATGAATAATTTTGTTAGGAGATATGAATGGATGGGTCGGCGTCCAACGTCAGGATACAGATACAGAAAGGGTCCTATGTAAATTTGCAGATCCTAGAAATAATTATAACGGGGAAAAGTTAGTAAGCTTATGCTTAGAAAAGGGCCTATTTATTACAAATACTTGGATTAGACATAAAATTATCAACATGTACACCTGGCGTAAAGGAAATAGCCACAGTATAATTGACTTTGTTATTGCGGATGAAAGACTAACAGAACTAGTTACAGATACAAGACTCGTGAGGGGTTCCGAATGCAATACTGGATCATTACCTTTTAGTCTACAAAATAAATTTAGGGCGGGGATGGAGAAAAAAGAGAAAAAAAAACGCGAATGAAGATTAAAAATTTACAGAAACCGGAAGTGCGCATAGACTTTCAAAATAGGTTAAACGAATGTATAGGTGAGACAATTTGGAAGGGGTTATTAAAGAATAAAGATATAGAGGGCACGTGGACTTCGCTACGGGAAATCATCGTTAAAACTGCGACCGAAGTATGTGGTACGGCGCGGCGGTTGTAGGAAGAAAATCTGGTGATGCATGGTGGAATGATGAAATTGCGGCAGCCCAAAAAGAAAAGAAATAAGCGCACAATAAAACGCTGAAAATGACAGGTCTTAGCGATGAGGAGAGAAATAGACTCAAAAATGATTACAAACACAAAAATAGGAAAGTTAAACGACGAGTCAAAGAGAGTAAAGAGAAAAACCAGAACAGAAGAAGAGAACAAAATACAAAACTACTTTGAAGGAATTATGAAACTATTATATAAACAGTTGAAGGAAAGTAAAAGTACAGAGTTTGTCAACATGAGAAACAGCAAAGGTGAAATGATATATGATATAGACGGGATATTAGACGCTTTGAAAGACTCTATTAAAGAACTATTAGGAGGCGAAGATATAGGACAACAAAACTGCGACATAGAACATAATGCATTAGAAAGCCAATTGAAAAAGTCTGTGTCACTGAGGTCAGAGATATAATTAAGAACTTGAAAAACGGTCAGGCTGCTGGTATAGACAGTATTAGCGCTGAAATGCTTAAACACGGTGGCGATTACATGCCTCACAGGTTATGCGAATTGATAAATTTATGTATCGAGACGGGAGACGTCCAAGACGATTGGAGAAAAGCGATTATCGTACCAACATACAAAAGAAAGGGAGATAAAAGCAACTGCAGTAATTACAGAGGTATCAGCCTACTAAGTACCGTAAGTAAAATATACTCAAAAATACTTATTCGTAGGGTAATGGAAATCACAGAAGAGAAGATATGGGAAGTGCAAAGTGGATTTATGCCAGGAAGATCATGTACAGATCAGATTCTTAGCCTAAGACAGATCACAGAAAAAAGCTTGAGAGTAGGAAAGAAAGTTTTCTGTGCATTTATCGACCTAGAAAAAGCATTTGACAAGGTAAATAGGAGTAAACTTTGGGAAGTCCTTAGAGTACGGAGTAAATTGAGGGATCCTACAAGCAATAAAAACAATATGTACAGGTAGCAAAGCGAGTATAAGGGTAAATGGAAAACTGAGTGACTGGTTCGATATTATGCAGGGCGTGAAACAAGGATGCGTTATGTCCTCGTGGCTATTTATCATATTCATGGATAAGTGTGTAAGAACTTAATACAAGCATGAAGAACATGAGCCTCAAAATTAACGTAAATAAAACGAAAATCATGGTGCTTGAGGGAAAAAGTGTGAAAACAATGTCCAACATTGTCATAAATGACGAGATATTATAAAAAGTTGACAAGTACGTATATCTGGATAGCCTTTTCACTAGCGACGGAAAAATAGATGGGGGCTTATATAGGCGCATAAATAAGGGTAAGCAGGTTATCGGTAGAGCAGGGACCATGCTCAGAAATGAAAACATATCCCATATATAATTCTATATTCGTACCGACTGTACTATACGGTAGCGAGACATGGACCTGTCAAGAAAAGGGCAGGAGTAAAATTAACGCGATCGGCATCAAACCTCTGCGCATAATATGCGGGAAAGCACTGATGGACAAAGTCCGAAACGAGACAATTCTCAAAGAATGTGGTATATAAGAGACACTAGTTGACATATGGGAAAGAAGTCAGCTAAGGTGGTTCGGACATCTTGAAAGAATGAAAGATGAACGACTGACCAAGCAAGTGTATAAAGGTAAAGTAAATATCAGAATTCCCAGAGATAGACCGCCGAAAGTATGGTTAGAATCTGTGAATGAGATATTAATCCGAAGAGACATAAGAAGCCATAGAAACACAAGAGCTTGAATGAAAAAATGCATGGACGTGAAGGAAGCTACAGCAGTATGCCAGGACAGAAATGTGTGGCGACAAATAGTTTATAAGCAGAGTGACAATAGAGTGAATGATGCCTGAAACAAAGACCTTGCATACCTGGGTCGGAGCAGTGTTGCGGAGTGAACGTGTTATTTGAATAAATAACACGAAAACTCCAGATCAATCTAAAATATCTATATCTAACACCTATATACCTATCTACCTTATACCCATATACCTACCTACTTTATACCCATATACCTATTTACTATTTTCCAACCGAGCAAGTCACGCCTACCCCGAAAGGGAAATGGCTTAATGGTATAATAATAATAATAATAATAATAATAATAATAATAATAAAAATAGAATAGTATCAAAAAAGGAAAGCTGATGTGATTTAAAATTGGTGGAGTAAACACTTTGTAAATACGTGATTTATAATGTTTATTTTTTTCTTTTGAAATGAACAATGAAACTTGGAAGTTTTTACAAGTGAACAATATAATAATTGTAATATCATAAAAATCTGTATACATCAGAATTGTGAAACACTTATTGGAATCTATAAGGGCTACAAAATTGTACAAAATAATTTTTCTGCGGGTAAAAAAGTAGTGTGAAATCTAATGCATTTTATATTCAAAAAATCGATGTAAATTATAATATGAAAATCATTATGAGGGCCATACATGAGTTTTCATACTTCATAATTATTAAAAATGGCAAAAGGAATAAAACTGCAGTACGAATTACGTTACTGTGGGGAGTAAATAACATTAATGAAAAAACGATCATCTAATGCAATAATGGTGAAGGCGATTTTACCATTCTATGCGTTTTGCTGGTAAAATTATCATGCAAAGGGAAAATTATGATTGTCGCCATTGCCTGGAGGCTACATATGTACACATGAACAGAACAGTACGATGGGAGTGAATCAGAGCGCGAATTTGTCGACTCCGTGCGTAAGTTAAATAATTAAAAAAATTGATATTATGCCAATAATATTATGCAATTCATTACTACGAACTTTAAATTAATGTTGAATAAAAATGAACACAAAAAAGTATAAGGTATAAAAATATAAGATAAAAATATATATTGTAAAAAGGACATTTATAATAGGATAAAATCCTCTTCACTTGAATGTAAAAAAGGTATAATTCATCTTATCTTACCAAACCCTTCAGTTGTTTATGCAAAAAGATTTTGTGCAGCTCAAAAAAAGAAAGAAATGGATAAAATTATAATTGCAACATTGTCCTGAATGATGAGAGATTAGAACAAGTTGACAAATACGTATATCTAGGTAGTCTATTCACTAACGACGGAAAAGTAGATGGGGAGTTAGATAGGCGCATAAATAATGGGTAAGAAGGTTTACGGTAGAGCAGGGTCCATCCTCACAAATAAAACCATTTCAAAAAAAGCTAAAATGGCCATACATAATTCTATATTCGTACCGATTGTACTGTACGGTAGCGAGACATGGACCTGTCAAGAAAAGGACAGGAGTAAAATTAACGCGATCGGCATGAAACCTCAGCGCATGATATGCGGGAAAACGCTGATGGACAAAGTCCGAAACGAGACAATCCTCAAAGAATGTGGTACAGGAGATTCACTAGTTGACATATGGGAAAGAAATCAGCTAAGGTGGTTCGGACGTCTTGAAAGAATGAAAGATGAACGACTGACCAAGCAAGTGTATAAAGGTAGAGTAAATGGCAGAATGCCCAGAGGTAGGCCGCCGAAAGAATGGTTAAAATCTGTGAATGAGACAGTAATCCGAAGAGACATAAGAAGCCATAGAAATACAAGAGCTTGCATGAAAAAATTCATGGACGTGAAGGAAGCTGGAGTAATATGCCAGGACAGAAAAGTGTGGCCGCAAGTAGTTTGTAAACAGAGTGACAAGAGAATGAATGACGCCTGAAACAAAGACCTTGGATACCAATTGGCCCCAAGTGAGCAACCATACATAACAATTTTGTGAGGCTCTTCACTTGGAGTGATCGCTAGAGAGATTGATCAGCAACCTGGGTCGGAGCAGTTTTGTGGAATGAACGTGTCATTTAAATAAATAACACGAGAATTCCAAATCAATCTAAAACGTCTATACCTAACCGAGCAAGTTACGCCTACCCCGTAAGGGAAATGGCTTAATGGTATAATAATATTAATAATGTACTACGAATGGAGATAATGAAGTATAAATTATGATTGTACAAGAAATAAAGCAGAAAAAAATACTGAAAGAAATTAATAAATTTCATTGTGCTGGAAATACTAATACAATATTTTGGCATCATTGGCCTTTGGCCTTTTTTGTAAATTCAAGTGAAGAGGATTTACTCCTATTAAATGTCCTTTTTACAATACATATTTTGATCATAAAATGTATACCTTACACTCGCTCGGTGAGGTAAGGAGAAATGTGAGGTGGGGGGTATAGATTTTTAAATCGACCTAGAATTCTCGAGTTATTTATTTAAATCACACGTTCATTCCGCAAAACTGCTCCGACCCAGGTTGCTGATCAATCTCTCTAGCGATCACCCCAAGCGAAGAGCCTCACAAGGTTGTTATGTGAGGTTCCCCACTTGGACCCATTTGTATGCCAGGTCTTTTGTTTCCGGCGTTATTCACTCTACCTTCACTCTGTTTATAAACTATATTTGTCGCCACACTTTTCTGCCCTGACATACTACTCTAGATCCCTCCACATCCATGCACTTTTTCATGCAAGCTCTCGTGTTTCGATGGCTTCTCATATCTCTTCGGATTAATGTATAATTCACAATAATATTAATAAAACTAAATATATAAATTACCTACATGCTACACGAGTTTTATTCTTTTTGCTCTTTTTTATTATTATGAAGTATGAAAACTCATGTAGGACCTTCATAATGATTTTCATATCATAATTTACATTCATTTTGTAATTATAAAATCTATTAATCATCTTTACAATTTCACACCACTTTTTTATCTGCCGAAAAATTATTTTGTACATGTTTGTATAGCCTTTAAAGTTTCGTATAAGTGTTTCGCAGTCCTGATGTATACAGATTTTTAGGATATGACAATTATTATATTGTTCACTTATAAAAACTTCCAATTTTTATTGTACCTTTCTAAAGAAAAAAATAAATATTCTAAACCTCTTGTTTACAAAATGTGTTTTCCACCAATTTTAAATCCCATCGGCTTTCCTTTTTCTATACTATTCTATTATTTTTATTAATGTAATTACTTTTTATTGAATTTTATTTTATTTACAGTTTCACTTTATTCACTCATAAACAAAAAACTAAATTTTACATGACTTTTGTTACTATTCTTAAGTTCTCTCCCATCCTACATATATGAATCTCCTGCCATATTTGAGCAAAAAAAGCCATAAAAAATGACGGCTCCGATTCCTGCAAGTAGGAACAGACATTGAATCATGTAGCCAGTGTATTATATACAGGGTGTCCCAGACTCAAATGTCCGGACTTACATAGCTATACAGAAATAAAAAAAGTCGATAATTCCTTTTTCAAAAATCAGTTGAAGTTTTAGTTTTCGAGTTATTGAATATTTATGCTGAACCAATCATGAGCGTTGTATAAACAGTCGTGTGTACGTGAGCGACAGTCTAATGCAGTGTTATTGAAGCGAGCGCCGTGGTGGGGTTAGCGAGGGGAGAACAGCAGTCACTACACTACGTTGCACTCCCGCTCACGTACGCACGACCTGTTCATACCGCGCTCCTCATTGGTCCAGATTAAATATTCAATATCTCAAAAACTAAAACTTCAACTGTTTTTTGAAAATGAATTTCAGATTTATTTTTTAAATGTTTATACAGCCATATAAATCCGGACACTTGAGTCTGGGACACCCTGTATATCAGTGAACACGACGCAAACCCGTGTGGAAAAATTTCGTTGGGCTGTACTGTTTCTGTCCAGTCCGTTTTGAGTCGACATTGGCCCGCCACAAGCTAACTGTCCAGTGGCTAGGCTGGGATGTAACTCTCGTATCGACTAGTTTCTAGACAGATCACCTATTTCGATAAAAAATAATCAAATGATATAATTATTTTTTATTACATAAAAGCTTAATATATTGATTTCGCAGTAAAATAGCCAAAAAAATGAAAAAATGAGTTTCCGCAAATCTTGTACACATGTCGGGTGTCGAACTTTTGATGTAATTCATATTATGTTGCTGTGACTTAGTCCCGTCGCCTTAACACACTCAGCCATTTGAAATAAAAAAAAAATAAAAATTCTTTTTTGTCGGATATGAATTTCAATTCAATAATTGTAATATTTATTTCAATGAAACGTGAAAAATTTTTAAACATTAAAAGTGCTTGATCTGTGAATGAATCATTGAAAATAATAAAGTTGGTATGATTATACTTGCGATTAGGCTACAAAATAATCATTGTTTATTATTTTAAATAATTAATACGTTAGGCCTAATTATCATTTATGCAATCAATAAATAATTAAAATAAAGTAAGTATATAATTTATGTTAAAATTTGAATTTCTGGAATTTTTTTTAATAAGATTTCTGTCACCTTCAATGATTATTGCTTATTATTTTAAATATATCACAGTGAACATTTAGTTATTACTTCGGCATTTATGCATTTATGTTTTGTCATTTCCCAAATCATTTATTCCAAAATTATTATTTTCCGAATTCACTTCTGTAGTTTTTGTTTTAGTCCGAACCGTGATTCAGTCTAGAAACTAGCTAAAATCTGGGCAGTCTTCATATATTGAAATTCTTAACGAACTCCTAGATAGCGCCAAGATTGTTACTAGACAGCAGAAAGTTTTGAATCAAACACGTAGCAAAACTATACAGCGCCAGTGTAGCGCCAGTGTAGCGCCAGACTTGTATTGCGTGAATAGACAGGCTTGAGAAAAACTGTACTGGCTTTTGCATGATTCACGACTGCCACGAAATTTTTCCACGCGGGAGTTGGAGCTCGTGTAACTTTTGTAATATATTGAAAAATAATCGCTGTTTAAATGAGAACTGGTTTCTCCTAAATCCAGCTCATAAAAATTGAATCTACATAAGTCAATTGAATTTTGAACGTTTTAAATTAAAAGTATTTTATATAAATACTACCAAGCTTCATATTTGAAATTCTACCATTTTTAATAATAAATTTAAAGCTTGCTATTAATGAACGTCATAATTTTAAATTGTTTAACTTAAAACGCTGTCAGTTATAAATAATTTCGTTTCAAAAGCTTAAAACTTGGAATTGTTCATTTTTAACCGTTCGATGAGAAGCCTTCGATCAGATATTACTTTCATCCATTGAATTTCAAATTGTTTTATTTGTATGGTTTTCAATTTGGAATATTTTAAATTTCATAAGGGTCATGGCCAAAAAGTTGTGTTTAAGTCCTGGCATTTAAATCCTGGTATTTGCTTTCGTTTCGAAATGAGAAACTAAAATGTAGCTTAAATTTCCACTCGGTTGAATATTCCAATTACAAAATCGTACACAACAATTGAGAAATTAATGATAAAAGAATTTTTTGAGAGATTTATACAGTTGGTTTCTTCAAAGTGTCATTTAAAAAAATCATAGTCCTAATTTCACAACTTCTCCGTAATTACCAAAATTACCAATAAACGTTTTAATGTATAACGGTTCTACTCTAAGTTTTTTAAATTAATATTCTATACAAGGCTTTTATTTGCGTTTAAAAAATGTATAATTATTTGTATTTGCAAAAAATATGGGAAAAATGAAAAGGGAAAAAAGGAGATTAAAGAAGTATACATCTTTTAATCTCCTCCTTTCTTTTTTATTTTTTTCAGTATTTAAAAACATTGTATTTCGAGAGTAAAGGTAGCTTAAAAAATAATATAACACCGCGCCTAGTACTACTACCATCTGAGTATCACCGACCCAAGCCCTGCTTAACTTCGGAGAGCGAACGACAAGCGTTACACAATTCCTTGCATTCAAGTGGACGATGTGGAAAAGACAAAAAAATGTTGAGCTCTCCGCATTTGGAATAGAAAAATTTTTAAAACAATCATTTCAAAAATACTAAAAAATAAAGATGTTATGTTCAATATCTTTAATATGAAGAGGACGAATTTTTTGACATTTTGAAGTTGAAAGCCTGCAGAATATGTGATTTTGACTTTGCAGATTTGTAGGTACAGTGTACAAATATTTCAATGCTGGAATCAGTATTTTAAACGTTCTAAATATAAAAACTATCACACAATAATCATAATATAACAAATAAATAACAATACACTGGAACTTGGAATTGAGAACAGCTTTCGGGCATGGATTACAGTGGCCTTGATCGTAAATCCAGACATTCCAAACGTAAGAATTCAGGGCCGCATGAACCATTTTTGTTGGATTTGGACGCATGCGAACAGCTTGCAAAACTAATGGGCTAAGAGTATTAATTACCCTTGTCCTTTTTATCACGCGCGATTGAGCACCGCCTCTCTCTCGGTCCCGCGGATCCCCTCATCAAGAAACTGCTGAGGAAATTAATTCTCAGAACGTCATAAATCTGTACTTCTTCGATCTGTGTTTCAGTGTAGATCATTTTATATAGAAACACTAACTATCCTAAGGAAAAAATTGGAATTTTTTCTAGTAGAAGGGATACACCTAAAAGCTCATATTCTCAGGAAAGCTTAAAACATGGTATCTTAGTTGCCAAAAACAAATTTGTAGGAGCGCATGCCAGAATTCTTTTCAAAATTAAAAAGATGAGGGAGACAATTTTGTTTGAAAATCCGCTTTTTTCCAAAATAATTAAGATATTCTTAAATGCTTCGACTAAATGAAAAAAAAATTCAAGGTGATTAGGCGGTGAATTCATATAAATTCAAATAACTTCAAGTGATGTATAGTTGAATTTCTGGTAGAATAAATATAATTCTAGAGAATAGGGTTGTTTCCAAAGTCAGATATCACTTTTCTAATGAATGGATCTTATAGCTTATAAAATTCTAATTTTAAAAACGCCCATAAAATATTTGTTACATATTGTATACTATTTTTAATTTAATGTTGAAATTTGAATTTTCTATCACGATGTCGATTGGAGGGCCCATCTGACGTCAAAGGGGTCGAATTTTCCACCAATCACAGCTTATGTGTCAGTGGTTCTCAGATATCTTTTTCTGTGCCGATGTTTTGTTTTTGGTTATCTGCACGTCGAAAATAGAAGTCGCAAAATATTATTTACAAAAAAGTCAAAGGAAGGTTTCGTAAAAGCGAATAGCGGAAATCTACCGAAAATAGATATGTTTATGGTAGCGGAGTATTTTAAGGGTAATTGTGACTTCGTAAGTGCAGAAATACGAGGAGTGAAAGTGCAACGGTAAAGCGCATTTATAAATATATTATTTCTAACAATTATTGTACAATTATAGTTTGTCATAATTGATCAAATTTCTGAATACGTGAATTTTGTATTTTATATATAAAAATGTGTTTTCCATAATACGAACATGTCCATGTATGTACGTATCTTATAGGTTATGTTTCGCTACTGTGATATAGAAGTTTTTGTTAGTGTCAAAAATGAAAATACTTTTTTGCACAAATTTTCTTTTCACAATAAATTAAGCTATCAAATAAAAATAGTTAGAATTGACACCTGACAGTGGCCTAACCTCTTTACCATAAATTTCGTTAGTTTACTTCAAAGCCACATCGTCACATTGATAATTATGAGAACCTCTCAGTCACGTGACACCCACTTGAATAAGTGTTTTCCCGCCTTCAATTTTTAATAATTTTTTTCTGTTGAATGACTCAACAGAAAAAAAATTTGGAACGCACATTGAGTTTAGATTAAAATTAGGTATTAAAAAATGATGTTATCTAAAATTGTGAAACAACCCTATTCAAGGTCTCCCAAAGGTCATATCAATTGAATTCAACTCTATTGATTTTAATTATTCAATATTGATTATTTATCAGTATTGAATATTCAAAGTGTGGAATATTTAAGTGATTTCAAAATGAAATCAGGGTAAAATCATTTCATTTTAAGCCAATTTATCTTAAGTTATCTCAAGCCAAGTGAATTCATGAGGGAATTAATTTTTCTAATGTGAAAGTGACTTTATTTGAAAAAAGTGATTCATCTCAGAAGTCGAGGTCAATTTAAGCTTATTCAACGGAATTAAAGGTCAATTCAAGTTGATTCAACCTAATTCACATGGTTTCAAGGAGAATTAAACTGAGGTTGAGCTGAATTTTATGTGACTTTGGATGAATTCCGCTGAATTCGAAGCGAACTCAAACTGAATTCAGAGAAATTCTGCAAGAACTCTACAGTATAATTTAATACTGTTAATTGCAGCACACTCGGACCCCGAGTTAAGTACTGTTTTAGTTCTGATCTTTGACTTATAGCGGGGTCTCCGAACGTAAACAGTCAGGGTCGTGTGAACACTGACAGTGAACTTGCACAATGTGACGAAACGTTTCGCAATTAACGCTACGCTACGTTACTAACGGTACATCCTCCCCTTTCGGCTCCGTGACTCCTGTCATCTAAAACCCCGACGCGGCGTCAATTCTCGGAAAACGTTATGGGGGTTACTCAACTCGCGGTCTGAGTGTATATACCTACTTTTTTGCTGGCATTCCTGATTTATCTGCTCTAAGGAAAATCACTTTTCAATTCGTAAATATTTTCCTAAAAAATTCATTTTCTCCGATGTGGAATTCACACTAGTAAATTATTATGGAATGGGGATTTCGCATCTTCCGCATATCGATAAGGAAAAAATGACGTCAGTGGTCGGAAATGGGAAGAGGAAGCAGCTGCGTCGCGAGAGGCGGAGAAAGACAGTCATTGAGCGTAATGATTATTTGAGATGAATCAATTGCACCCTCGGATGTAATTTTGTAAATGGAAGCTACTCATTGAGCGTTGACCAGCTGCTGCCCGCCAGCTATAAATAAACGTGGCCAATCGGATAAATGGAAATGCGCACCCGGGGACATAATTTCAGCCGCGATGACAACAGACCTTTAATTAGCATCAGCGTTGACAGTAGCGATGACGGGCAGATTAAAATATCGTAGTAGCCCTTTATATACTGGAAGGAATAAAGTGTTTATTCAGCACTGGTCAGACCGGTCAGCGTGATCGACGTGAATCGAGTTCATTCATGTATCGATGCTCAAATGCAATGCTGAATGGCAGTAAATCGAACCTGAGTGCTGCTTGGGAGAAAAAGAGAGAAAATATGGTTTGAAGGAGGAAAAAGAGAAGTTATGGGGAGGGAGATCATCAAGTAGAGGCAGACAAAAAAGCATTTGTCGGTGACGATAATTGTGTCCGGAAAACGAGTGGAGTAATTCTCCTATCAGTTTAAGAACTTGCAAGTGCAAATAAAGTGTGTACTGTAAGAAGCGAATGAACTCTTCTTTGTACTTAGAATGTAATCGCAATGTGATATAAGATATATCTGAAGAGCAGGGAATTAAATTATTTTTACCCAGATTTTTATTATCGTATCAATTATAAAGTCCGGGAATTTTCACATAATTTCGAATTCACAGGAAATAAAATTTACTTCTTGGGTTATTTGATATAACTCGATGTTGTAGGAAGAGGAAAGTGGTATTTTTAAATGCTATTTCGGAGTGTGATAATTTAAAAAACGATTTAACCCAGCCTAGGGCAATCAAATTTGGCCTAACTTTATAGTCTTCAGGTTTCCGTCACAATTGGTCACTTGTAAGCATGTTCCTTTTACAAAAGTATTTTGTTTGCAAGCTAATGGACTATGTATTTTTTGGTGCTACGGTGAAACAGTTATAGGGTTCTGAAGAACAACATCTCTTGTTTCCACGTGAAGATAAAGTTTTTAAGTTCGGTCTGTGGGAGCCTAAATTTGAAAAAAAATGTTGTTGACTGATTTTAGAAATTAATGGATTGCAAAAGATAACAGATCAACAAATTGATATTATTTTTTAAATATAATAATTTTTCTACAAAAATCCAGGGAATATAGTTTAGGCAAATATTATATTGTTCATTAATAATTATGAATTAATAAAGCAAACGATAATTCCGGTAGAATAATGAATAATAAATTGTACTGACAATGAAAATAGTCATCACGTTTCCAAAATTTTTAGGTGCATTTAATTGTAAATCAGCAAAACAATGTTATTTCGTGTTGTTATAGATGTTAGAATGTTTTCAAATATATTATTTACAAAAAATAATGCAATTGTCAGTTTCAATCTTTTTGTGAAGGTATGATCACATTGATTTTTTAGAATCGATTGCTGCTTTTTGTTTCATTTGAATACGCCGTTCTTAACTTTTTTCCTCTGATAGAATATTTATTAATCTCAGAAAAATGGCTACAGTTTTATTGCTTTTGTAACCGTTCGCAGGGCTTTATCGACTCATTTGTCAACAAAGCAGAGCATTTATTTATTCGATGACCGAAAGTTTTCATTCTTTCAACCTGATTACATACTTTTTTATTAAAAATTCAAAATGTACCAATAAATGTTTATAGTTTACTTTCTATATAGAAAAGGATTTTAATTTTCGCTTCCAGCATATCTTTTCGTCCAAGTAATTGAATTCTAAATAATGTATGGTGAATTCCAAAGAATTACAGTTGAATTCCAATAACAAAAAAACATTTTCGACAACATATATGCCGAAATAGAACAGTTAAATGGTCGGAGAACATAAGGGACTAACCCACGAAATTTTTAAAATTTACTTCTTTGGCTTTTTGTATTGTCCTATCTGTCCTATGTACATATCGCGTTTTTAAAAACAGTGAAAAAATTGAATTTTACTATTTTTCATGAAATAACAAAGTTCCCAAAGGGGACATCCACAATTGGTACTCGGGGAACATAAGGGACTAACCGCGTACTGAGTCTTATGGAGATTCATGATTTTTTGTTAGGCTGCGGTGCTATCTGCCGGTTATTAAGGTAGGACACTACGAACACGTTCTTGTGCTTATGTTACATTGAAAAATACATCCAAAAGCCAGTTTCTCATCAACAAGTGACGTTTAATTAGCGACAATTAATTATAGAAAATATTCACGAATTGCACTAAGGTTATTATTACAGAGGGTTTTCCAAGCAGTTTAAACAAAAAATCATTCCCAAAGTCGGTTTTTCGTGTAGAAAAATAAGAAAAACAGTGCACTGAGTCAATAGATTACGTCAAAATATAAATAATCATACACTTAAAAAACAATTTGATCGAAAAACAATATTTTTTTATTTTACGAGTCTTCTCATGAGTTGCATGAACTTTATCGTATTTCATATGCAGCGCGAAAGCTGGCATGGCTTGAGGGTTAGCCCTTTATGTTCTCCAGATACCCCTTGTGGTAGCCCCAAGGAAACTTTAAGTGCCTACAGTTGGAAAAATATTACAAATATTGCTCTGAATCCTTGATATGTTGTATGTTATACTATTTTCATTTAGTTTTGTTAACGCTAACAAAAAATTACATGTAAATAATAAATGATACAGTTTTTCCTTTTTTCTGAAAAATTTTCCAAATGATGGTTAGCCCCTTATGTTCCCCGACCATTCATTTAAGGGCGTATGCGTAGTTATTCCTAAACTAGCGACATAGGAGGAGTACAATCCCTTTTTCCCCTCCTGCAAATAATCCTGCGATTTCTGTGGAGAAAATTAATTTGGAAGAAAAAAATATGCCGGAAGAGAATGCGCGCAGCGTGAAATATGATTGCATTTGAACGAAGAAGAAACCAAATTGAGTGAAAAAACATTTGGAATTGACATTCGAAAAAAGTAAGAACAAAAAAAAGAAATTTTGAAATCGGTTAATATCTTCTGTTCTCTTTTTTTCTTTGAAAATTCCAAAAAATTTCCCTATCGCTTCAAAAGTTATGACGAATTTCTTCTATGTACAGTTTTTGCTATTGAATAATAATAAAAAATTATAAATTAGAGAAAATTTTTTGCTCAATTTATAATTTCTTTAAAATGTCCGAAAAACATGCTTTTTTGGATTGAGTTCTATGCACAGATTTTTAAGGAAGTTTAATATGCTGAACCTACAATTTCGTCAACAAAAATCAAAGAAACATGCTATTATTTTGTTCAAAAAACAAAACAAAATTTAGTCTTTGAAAGTCGTCAAAATTGCCCAAAAAACGTAAAATTTGCCATTTTTGAACACTTGTAAAATCACTGAAAAAAATATTTTCGAAAAAACAAAATAATAGCATGTTTCTTTGATTGAATATGTCACCCTCTTTTGTATTATATTGAATCGTTTCTCAGAACAAATAAAAATTTTATTCTAAAAAGATTTTCCCGGCCTCAAAAATGTCTTAGCCCGCATACAACTAATAGGGTGTCGTTTTATATTAGCATAAATAAATATGTTGGCAAAAAGAAAAAGTTGGTTCTACCCTGAAAATCATCTTTTCATATTTTCAAAATTCGATGAAAAAAATTAAGAAAATTTTTTGGAAAGCCTCGTCTTTTTTATTTTACCCCATATTTTTTTACAGTTTTCGCCTATAGTATGAGGGAACCATTCCTTCACCTCCATGCATTTTTCCATGCAAGCTCTCGTGTTTCTGTAGCTTCTTATGTCTCTTCGGATTAATGTATCATTCACAGACTCTAACCATTCTTTTGGCAGTCTACCTCTGGGTATTCTGCCATTTACTTTACCTTTATACATTTGTTTGGTCAGTCGTTAATCGTTCATTATTCCAACATGTCCGATCCATCTCAACTGATTTATTTTCCATATGTCAACTAGTGTCTCGCCTGTACCACATTCTTTCACGATTATCTCGTTTCGGTCTTTGTCCATCAGTGTTTTCCCGCATATTGTGCGCAGAGATTTCATGCCAATCGCGTTAATTTTACTCTTGCCCTTTTCTTGACAGGTCCGTTTCTCGTCAACGTATAGTATACAGTCGGTTTAAATATGGAATTATGTATGATAATTTGAGCTTTTTTACACTTAATATTATATAATATTCCATTTACGTATCTAATGCTACAAGCTTCTCATGATTTTTTTCTATACTGTATTTCGGTCTGTAAAAATGTCTGAGCCATTCATCAGATTTTTTAGATATACAAGAATTTACAAAATTTTCAGTAATTTTATCTATTCACGGATATTTTCTGTAACATTCACTGATACTTCTTGTCATGTTGACGTCTTCAAACTCTAAACTCTGATAAAAGAGTCTAAAATATTGGACAGAATCCGACAATTTTGTATAATCTCTGAAAATTGTACCTCTATTTTAACTGAGAATCCTGTAACTTTAAGGAACTCAGTTTTCTTCGTGCAGGTAGAAAAAATATCAGTTTTAAATTTAGGAAAATAACTATGAGAAGAATGCACTTTTGTTCCAGTTTTTATTAATCTGTGATGTCAATTATTTCTAATGTATTCGGTGATTCAAAAGTTATGAGGTATTCAACAGATTTTTCGAAGTGAGCTATTTTTTCTTTGAAATATAAAAATGTCTATTTGGAAACCCTGCTACCATCTGATTTTAATGTCCTCATCACTTGACAAGTTTTCTGTAAGCAGGAATTCTTCTGACCTACAAAATATTGTACAAAATAAAATTCTCTCCAGTCTCTTTTTTTCTTTCTCCCCAAGATTCAACCCATAGTGCACCTGGCACCACCAACTTCGCTTCAGGCGGGTTCGCGGATGGACCCCCATCCATATAAGCTTGTATTCGTACATACTGTATTCTGTATATTGCCACCTTCATGTGTAGTGTGTACATATGGTTACTGCATATTTTCGTATTTAGATTTGCACGCACGTGTGACGCTTATATGCGACGTATTTACACGCATGCAACAGAGAACGGAGGATCTCGTGCACGTGTGGGATACAGAAATTGACGTAGGGATGGTTTCGGTATCAGGGGATTCCTCATCGATGGCGGGAAGAGCAGGGGGTCTGATTGGCGGAGGCGTAAGGAGCAAGAGAAAGTGAGATAGAGTCCAATAACCCCATCCATGAGGGACTAAGATAGAAATAGGGGACGGGGCCAATCATACTGTGCGGACTTCGAGGGTGTCGTTGCCTGGCAACCCTACACACCCAACACCCGAGGGGAGAGTTTTCTCCCTCAGGGGGTCTCATCCGTGAATACAGTCCGCGTCGAAAGCTATCGGACCCTTGAGAGCCCACTTTGACCACTTCCCTTCTCAGATTTTCAAAAAAGCCACCAAGTATTCATTCAAAAATGAGGTTGGCAAAATAAGGCTGTTCAGAATTGTTAATGATAAGAGGTTAATCGGTAGAATGGTTGGCCACCTCTCAATGATTGGCCACCTTGTTATAAAACATGTAAATAATTTGTTATTTTTTATTCGTGTATTCATTATATGGATATGTAGCCACTTTCAAGATTATTGCTAAAAAATTGGAACATGTCCTTAAATGGTTCAAATGTCAGTTTTAAATAAAAAATGTGTAATTACATATGAAAAGCGGCGCACAAAGCGAGAGAATTTGGTTCAAAAGAACCTATAGAGCCCTCAATTCTGAACCCATTTTTAACTTTTTTTTAAATATGATCGGCATTCAATTTTACCTCTCTCGGCTCTCGGAGCCATTTGAGATTTTTAAAGTTTTAGCAAACAAAATTGATCTTTCTTTAAAATCTCTGAATCAATAAACGATCTTTAGGCTCGAAATTTTGTATTGGAACGTAGGTTCACTAAATTTGTATGTGAGAAAATATAGAATAATCAGTTTAAATTTGCGTGTAAAATAATACATGGCTTAAGGAAAAGTTCACAAGTAAGATTATGGAATGAATATTTAAACGACTTTTTTATCCATCTGTAAACAACAGAAATAAACTCGAAGTCAATAAAAAACAGTGAGCGGGCATCTAATCTACGAAACTAGTATATTAAATATTAAAGATAACAGTTATAAACAAATTTTTCAAATGAATTTCCAACTTTATCGTTTTCAGGCTTTATCATACTCAAAAATAGCAGGTTCTTTTCAATTAAAAAATTAAAAACTAAAGAAAGGTATACCTAAGAAAACTACTCTACCTAAAAAAATACTTAATGAAAATAGAACAATCGCTGGGTTTCTTAAATAGTCCTAAAATGAGAAAGCGTAGTATTGGGTTCAGTAAAAAAACGTATTGATGGAAATCAAGATTGGCACTGGTGTGCATTGATGAACGTCTTCAACTTGCGCGTTAGCAAAATTTGCTTTAAAAAATTCTTATTTCCATCGTTTTTATATTTTCTTGTGTCAGAATTGAAAATGTTTTCAAAGTTCTTATCAAACGTCTCCAAATGTTTACAGATTTTTAGTTAACGTTCTTCAGGCAAAACCGTATGTTTAATATGGACGCCTCTTAAAAAAAAAAACAATTTTGAAATCTACAAGAATGACGAAAGAATTTTATCAGGTAGGGGAGCCGCGGCGAAGGCGCGCATAAAGGAAAATGCACGATTAAAATTCAAATATAAAGTATAATATTGCAATAAAATATATTTTTTTCAGGCCAATATCTTACCAATGCTCTACGCATGGTGATAATTCAATTGAAGTTCATTAAAACAGTTAATTAATGCATTTTCCAAAAAGTGCATCTGCGCCAAGTTGTCCTACCTTTTGTTTGGTAATGTGGCGCGTTTTAATTTTAAATTCATAATTATTGAATAAAAAACAAATTATGAAGAAAAATATGTGAAATTCAATAAAAACAAGATAAATATGTTTACTTTTAATGCTATTAACATATTTGAGGGATCATATCTGCCGACATTTCAACAACAAATGTTTTTTCAACGGTGCAGAATATCTCACAATAATTTGAGGGTTATGACTTCTGAAACATCAAGAAAAAAATTTTTGTCAGCAATGCAGAATGACTCATCAATATGAAGAATAAAATAATGTAGGATATATTTAAATAATTATAAATGGGGAAACTTTTTGAACAATTCTTTATAATGAACTATAATATATAGACAAGGTACAAGCCAAATGTGCCATATTATAGTCGCATGTGAATAATATTCAATAAAGATTTTTTACATGAATGTTTATTAATTTTACTCAAAATGTTAAACTCGAAAACATTCAAGAAACTTGGAACACTATATTTCCAACAAATTTTATAAGTTTAGACGAAACTCCTGTAATTTTTTACTTGTTTTCAGCTAGTCTGACAATACAAGCGAAGGAATCAAAACCAACTTTTCGTCATAAAAATCAGGCAATTAATTTAATTATCCCAATTTTTAAATAATTTAACGTTGAAAACATATATACATGTAATGAAACTACCTCCACAAGCAGAAAATACGTTAATATTAGAAAACGCGAACGCGCCATAGTAGCCGCCGCGCCGCATTCGCCGCCGCTCCCCTATTTGAAGTTTTCTACTGGTAAAAATGCATCAGAAAATTATTTGATAAGTCTGGAAAATCATAAATGTAAACATTTTTTCTAGAATGTATTGTGTTTAAATTTATGGTTTCTCGGGCTTATCCAATTTTTTCGCATGTAGATTTTCAAATTGTTTTTTGAGAACTGGAGTCAATTAAACATAAGTAATCGCCAAGAGAACTTTAATTAAAAAGCTTCACAAATTTGAAGAAACATTTAAGACGTCTAAAAATATAAATAGATTGACATACACAAAAATCTATAAAATCTATGTAAGAATCCCGAAGTTCAAGATGAGCAGTCAAATATTTTTGATAAGCGTGACTAGTCATTCCGAATTTTCGGGACGACTATATGCAGCCATTAATTATACTTTTTCAGGGTCTACATTAAAGAAGACGATTAAAAAATATCAAGTTTTAAATAATAACGGTGCTCCTTGATATTTTTTTCTAGATCATGAAAAAACATTACTGTATCAATTTGAGACATTTCGGAGTATTTTTGATTAAAGTTTTAATAGAGAATGTCTCTCAAATTAATAGAGAAATGCTTCTAAATATAAGTCTCTGAATATGTCTTAGTTCGTTTCATAATTCGAGATGATTTATAAATAACAATACTCTTTACAAATAAGCAATGATATGGAAAATATATAAAATTATGTATTTTTCATTAAATCTACCAATCCAGTCGTATTCCTCTTGTAAATTTGTATGATTTTCATGTGTTGCAGTTTTCTCGGATATCAAAAAGATGATATATATTTAGTATTCAGTAAATTGAATAAAAATTGTGTAGATTTACAGGAGGAATGATGGCTTTGATGAAAAAATATTATTTGGTGTATTTTCCATATTTTTGGTCATGTTTGGAGATTTTTGTGGTTTTTGAATTATCGCAAATTATATAGAAAACTAAGACCAATTCATAGACCTATATTCAAAATCACTTAAGGAAACCTCCCTACAGTGGACAGTGCAACCTACAATGGATAATTATTAATTAAGAGCACAAATAAAATGAAAGTGATCAATATAAATAATTTATGAACGCGTATAGTGTCTTAACTATTAATTAATTCAAATTCATTATATTACACATGTTAGTATTTTTTATTAATGATTATCCACTGTAGCTTCCATTAACCACTGTAGCAAGGTTTCCCCTATCTTTATTAATTTGAGAAATATTCTCTATCACAGATTCAACGCATTTTGGGGAGCACAAAATTTACTCTGGTTTGTCGTAAATTTATACAATAATCTTTTTTCATTGTTCAGAAAAAATTATCAGGGCGGCATGATTTTTTAAAGTTGGTGTTTTTTGGACCCTAATACAGTACTTTTTTCCACATGCACTCAATTCCCGATTCTGGGTCGCCCTATCTTCGGCCGGCTTCACGCTTGACTGCTTCTGCCCCCCCCCCCCCCCTTGTATTCACAGGCTATACGCTTAAACAGTCAGTGCCGTATCAGAAGTTGTTTACGCCGCACCTCTTTAGACATATACTGCATTGGCCACAGTGGTAATTTTCACATTACCACTGTATTGGCCCTGAGTGTTGACATGAAAAAACGCATTCGATACTGGGCCGATCAGACCCGAGGCCGGCACAGAATCGGGAGTTGAGTGTGGTTTGAATTTCAATTTCCATCGTTACGTTTTCTCGACCCACCGTAATAGTATACATTCATCGCACCTTTATTGCATAAAGTTAAGAAATAAATTGTTTTCGTTGAAGATATTATTAAATGCGCAGTCCAATATTTCTATATTACGAGCGCTTTCCTCCACAAAAATGAAATTTCTTCAAAATAAACTCAGATTAAGAATCCATCAAAATTACTCAAAATTAGGCATATTATTTTGTTCAAGAAAATGTTTAATTGCAGAGTTGTTGGAAGATCGTAAATATTAATTACCTGTTGTAATCTGAAGAATACTCTTATTGCGGCTTCGCACTGTCTCAGGTGATAATATAAATTGCTATAAAAATTGGTCAATTGACTCCAATGAAATACCCTCGAGTTGTTTCCCCCAATTCTTTTTTTTCAAAGAGTTAAAAATTGCGTTGCTATTCAGAATCTGAGAACTAACAAAAACTGATCTCTGATCCAGAAAAGTTGAGGGTCTTCGGCAGTGGCATTGCACATTTTTCTGTTCCTTTTAAAAAATTGTCCCAACAATGGTTTGTAACTCTTGCCTAAAAGCGGATTACAGCGAATGGCTTTAAAAAGTTCTGTCCCTATTAGGTATATACGAATTGTGTAGGATCATTTCGGGTTTTCTGACTCTGAAATTCGTACAAACGGCTTAAGGCAGGTTGTCCTTCGGCTTCTTCTCCTTTCAACCAAGCGATTAGCCTCGTCCTGCTTCCTCACCGGATTAAACCATTCTATTGATGTCATTCAATGTACTTACTTCCTTTCATGCTCTAGCGAAATGTTTTGACGTACCTACCACTTTACTCCATCAAAATATACGTTTTCCTTCTTCATTCCTATTCATTGTCATTTATTTCTCATATTTTTATTATTTTAATACAATAGTTCTAACAATGCTAAAATATTATTTAGGAATTTTATTTTCATTCCCGTTCTGACACAATCCTAATCTGGTTTTTCCAGGCGGATTAAATCCAATGAGAATGAATTTAAACAAAAAAGACGACAATTTCTACTACAAAGGTACGTTCAATTTAGTTTACCCCAACTTTAATAAAGAAATGCTATATTTTTTCGGGGAAGGTGTTAATTATAATCAGCTCCTGATTCTTCTCAGTCATTAAAAAATTAATAGGGCTGAACAAAAATATTAAAATTAGTCGAATCTTTTGAGCTGAGAGAAAAAAAAATTGTTAGCTGGCACTCGAAAAATGTGAGAAAAAGAATTTTTGAAATAGGTTAATATCTTCTGTTTTATTTTTGATTTGAAAATTCAAATGTTCGAAACATCAAAAAAAATCCTGACGGTTCAAAAGCTATAGCGAATTTTTAGAGGGATATTCATTTTTTTTTTTTTCAATAAATTCTGTTGCAATCAAGTTAATACTGATTTTTTTTCAAGATTTTCAGCTAATTATCAAATTAACAATTATTATGAATAATTTGTTAAATAAATATGCAACTGTGAATGTTTTTTACTCGAGTAAGTGCTTTTTCACTCTAACGATTATAATTGTTAATCACAATAAATATAAACAAATGGTGCAACTGAACATTCCGTCGTGGGAAAAAAATCATTTTTCTCAGTAAAGCTTCTTCAAAGCTAGTTTATATTAATACTCAATCTACATGTTACAGTAAATTTATCATTTTTTATGAACGAAAAGAAAAACATATATAATTAACGTGTTATTACGTAAAATCATCTATAAAATAGCTAGCTACTACAATCATCATACATTATTCAATGTTATATCTGAATTTCGTGTAATTAATGAACATTTATGTATTTACAGCGAAAAATGGTGTTATAAATATATAAATAAAATATAT
>CAKNXH010062784.1:211920-231630 GCA_932178445.1 Andricus quercusramuli
ATATATATATATATATATATATATATATATATGTAATCAAATTTAATCTCGAGTTTAATTTTAGGTGGAGTCTACACTGCCGGCGCCGGCAAGATTGCTTGTTGCCGGCTGTTTCTCGCGAACGTATAGACCAAAGTATTTTCGGTGTGAATAGAAATTTCGGTTAACGTAACCCATTATTAATTTAAATTACGAAAATTGCTCATGATAAGAATGAAAAATTATCGATTTTCTTATTTATATTATTATTATTATTATTATTTTATTATTTATTATATAATTATTATATTATTATATTGATTATATATTTTTAAATCTTTCTCTCGGGTAAACCCGGTTTTTCACCATAGCCACGGACTAAGTCAAGGGACTGATGTATAAGGATGTTAGTAGTAAATATAATACGATGTCTGAAATCTTCTGGGCTAATGTTGTAGGTACAAAATTAGGAGCATAGTGTAGTTTGGAGTTCGTCTTTTACCGCTGTTATCCATACACAGCGGCCACAATCGTTGGAGGTGACAACAGTCGCCACTGGATGCTTTCCAGTCGTATTCCTCTTGTAAATCTGTATGATTTTCATGTGTTGCAATTTTCTCGGATATCAAACAGATGTTATATATTTAGTATTCAGTAAATTGGATAAAAATTGTGCAGATTTACAGGAGGAATGATGGCTCTGATGGAAAAATATTATTTGGTGTATTTTCCATATTTTTGGTCATATTTTGAGATTTTTGTGGTTTTTGAATTTTCGCAAATGATATAGAAAACTAGGACTAATTCATAGACCTATATTCAAAATCACTTAGGGGAAACCTCCCTACAGTGGACAGTGCAACCTACAGTATTATTATTATGAGAGAAATTGTAGGCTCTGGAAGCTACGATCATGGTTCCTTATAGCAACAAATCCCGAAGCAACTGGAACGTGTACGTCATCCGCTTCTGCTCCTTCTGTCCTAGAAGGTAAGCAAGAGCGGGAAATTTACGCGTGATAACATCGGGCAACACTGTTCCTGGGAGTCTGGTCTCTAGCCGCGGATGACCTTACGCGGCAAACGGGACAGTTGGAGATAAAGGTTTCACCTCTGGATACTTTTTTAGATCTACCAATCTTTGTAGAATGTTGAGAGGAACAGTGTTGACGGACCAGATGGAGTGATCCCAGAAGAACAGCCTTTTGCATCCGGTTCGCGATGAAATGAGCCTGACGCTGGCAAGCCGGAATCTTGTTGAGTTGGCTGATAAATGAAGCTTTCATACCTCCAAGGTAGTCGATTATGAGAATTATAAGATGGACTTTGTAGCCTTGGTACAGCTTACTCAGCTCGAAAAAAAGTGCTTGATGTTTCGCCCGTTTTTCGCCCTCCTTTTTCGTGATATTACCATCGGCTGGTGCCGAGAATTCAATCAAGTAAGTGATCTTGTTCTTCAGATCTTGGAGGACAATATCAGGCTTCGTAGTACTGATACGTTGAGTGGTGGGCGTATGGCAAGACGGGCAATAGATCAACACCATAGAAGTGCCTAAGATGGTAATATAACACTTTTAGAGCCGCATTGTGTCTCTCTATGTACCCGTAGCGTGCATATTTAGAGCATCCACTGAGAACATGTCCAAGTGTTTCTGGCTCTTGGTTGCACTCTCGGCAGTTGGTATCGCTCACAGGTACATTCATTATGCGCTCGCGGTAAACTAAGGTGTCTAAAATGCCTTCTTGACAGGCAAAAAGAAATCCGTCAGTCTCCGATCTCAATCCAGCAAACTTGAGAAACATTTTGGACAAACCCATCGAGAGCTCTTCTCTACGTAAGATGTCATAGAATTTACCATGAAGGGGCTTGTCAGCATGTTCTCTTTGTAGAAGCGTATGTTCTGCTTCCTATGTATACGACTTTTGAGCACCAGAAGTGTTAGTGATGCTAGACCATGTGTAGTGTCGCTGGAATCAAACGGGAGGTCAAGCTCCTCTGCGGCCCTATCTGCGGCATGATATAGAAACGCCGCAGCATTGGCGACTTCATGTTGATGTACGAGTTGCATACGGGAATCTTCTTTTTAGAACTGAGCAGGCTGTAGCCAGAACCGTTCTTCGATGAAGACACTCTATGCTTAGCAAGCATCTACCCCCATTATCTCGAGGGACACATATTCGAGGTACGGAAGATCTAGGATGAAGACTTCGATGTATAGTCATCATCTTGCGTGTGCTTCGATCAAGTCGCTTCAACTCATCGACGTTCCATTTTACTGCACCAAACGTGTAGAGCAGGATAGGAACGGCCAGCATATTGGTCGCCTGGATCTTTTTCTTTCCTGATAATTCAGAGGCCCACATTTTTCTGAGAATTTAGCGATACCTTCTTCCAAGGGCTGTTTTCAACTTACGCACATTTTGGGTTTCCACACTTGTCCAGTCCGAAGCTCATGCCAATCGCTTTAGAATACCTATTTACAGCCTCGGCAAGGATGTTAAGGTCCTCTTTCGAGGAAGCAAAGAGTTTAAGGTCGTCCATGTATAAAAGGTAGTTGACCTTATATTCTCTTCTAACACATAGGTATCCAGAACTTTTGCCTCGGAGCACAATAGATAGAGGCAAGAGGGAGATGCAGAAAAGTATCGGAATTAGAGAGTCTCCTTGAAAGACCTCCCTCTTATGTGTGACATAGCTTGTATTCACTTGTCTTTTGTCAGATGTTATGACAAATCTTGTCCGCCATAAGAGCATAAGCTTTTTTATGCATCTCACTATTTTTGGATGCACCTCCATGCACTCAAGGAGCCTAATAAGTAGCTCATGGTTCGTGTTATCGAATGCCTTGCGGTAGTCAATCCAAGCCATGGACAGATTGCGTGGATACCTGATCGAGTCCTGGGTAATACACCTGTCTATTAACAGGTTCTCCCTGCAACATGCCAGCCCTCTCTTGTATTCACGTTGTTCAACTATTACACTCCATACCAGATCGATAGATGTTAATATCCTCTCTTTGAGGATGCCAGTGAATAACTTGTAGCTGGTGTTTAAACAAGCTATGGGCCTGTAGTTCTTTGGACTTGACAAATCTCCGGTTTGAGGGATCAATACCGTGCGTCCTTCCACTAGCCACTGCGGGACGGGTTGTTCTCCGTTTAAGAATGTAGTAAATATGCGATCTAGATGTTGATGCGTAGAAATAAACTTCTTTCACCAAAAGTTGTTGATTTTAACTGGCCCTGGCGATGAAAAGTTCTTAGTTCTAGCGATAACTTTATTCACTTCTTCAGCAGTAATTAGTGGACACTTTTCCTCTGGACCTTGTAACCTTTGCCTTTGGCAAAAGTTACGAAAGAGTGATATATCAGAAGCGTCTTCATTTAGCTGTTACGTATCTCCATATATTTGCTCCCAGAAGACTTGAATCTCTTCTCGACTAGGCGGATTTTTAACGGCACGTGACGCTTTATTGAACAGACAGGAAGGATGAGTAGAAAAGGTGGAATTTTCCTGAATCCACTTAACCCGCCGTTCAAGGCGCTGTTTCGCTGTTGAAAGAGATCTTATTTTTTGCGTCCAGTGCTGCTTGATGGTCAACAGTTTACACTTGTTAAGCGTGTGATTTGCTTTCCTTAAGATTCGAGCAAGAGCCCTAACTTTTGGAGTGAACTTTTTATTTGATGTTATGTAACTAATCACGCATTGAACATTTGATGCATGCCATCTCGCCGTTTCAATTTTGAACTGAAGCTGTGCAATACGCTCGCGAGTCTTACTCAGACGTACTGAAGTATCGTTACTTCCAGAGATTAATATCTTCGGGGAGCAAATCGGGAAGAGCAGTATTAGCTTCAGCTAATTTGTCCATGCTGAGGAAGACTTTTTGGTGGATAGATCTCCTACTTCTCATGTTTGCATTATCGGCTATCTGCAAAGGTGGTCTTGCTGGAACGGGTGGAATGTTCGCTGGAGGATGTTGCTCCTCTTCTTGTTGATATAGAGCGTCATATCCCTCCTGAGTTGGTCGGACCAACTATTGCTCGTTGCTGTTGCCACTCCCAACTGAACCATGGCCTCTATCCGAGAGAGGCCTATTGTGGGTGGCACTGCGCGATACTGGTGTCGTAACCGCATAATTTGTTGCATTAGGGAGTTAGCCCAAAGCAACGTGGCTGACTGCAAGAGCCGGAGCTCTTTTTTTTATATATATTTATATACCACAATTATTTTTTTAATGTCTCAGGCTTAAGATGGTTACAGCCCAATATGTCGAAGGCATTTTTTGTCAGAGTTAGATTTTATTGAATAGTATGCACGGGGCTGTCCCCGTATATATTATCAGTCACGGACGCATTATTATAATGCAATCAAGTGATCTGATAAGAGCGTGTGCCTTGGCATATTGGGCAAAGCCTGGTTTTTACCCCATCATTCACGGACTGGGTTGCAGTTAAGTGCATGATGGGGGGACCTACAGCTTAAGGTGGGTTCCAAACCACCAGAACCTCGGCAAAGGTACATAGAAAAATTTCAAGAGGTACCGGCTCAGGGATTGAACCCCGGACCTCTAAGGTGAAGTCCGAGCGTCTAACCAACTGAGCCACCATTATTATTATACCATTAAGCTATTTCCCTTTCGGGGTAGGCGTGACTTGCTCGGTTGGGAAATAGTAATGTGTAGGTGGATATATAGATATAAGGTAGATCGGCATATAGGTGTTAGATATAGATATTTTAGATTGAGGAATAGATTTTTAAAAATAAAAATATCAAGAAACGCTTATGATAAAAAATTATTTGTTAAAAAAATATTTATAAAAATGAAGCTTCGTCCCATGTGCTTATTGTTATTGTTTGACCATCGATATCGGTTATCTTGCAAGTTGACGTCACAGCCTAAAACACTTAATAGTTATTTTGACTCACACGTGGCAAATAATGGATATTTCATTTAAATTACAAGAATTGTGTATAATATGTATAAAACATTATTTCTTTGACCAATCACAGGGCTACCTTCCCGCCCCCCGCCCCCACGAGACGTTAGAAAGATGTAGGGATTTGACGAACATTATTTCTGCGACCAAATACACACAGTGGTCCTGAACCAGGTTTGAGTTTTACGAAAATGTACCCACAAACGGTTTTCACAGGCTCTTCTTCTGCATCATTTGTAGATTCAAAATCCATCTAGCTCAAAATATTAGCTGCTCTTTTTCTCGAGATATCCACATTTTTATATTTCAGTTTTTATAGTTTTGAAAATATCACGAAGAATGAGTAAAAGAAGGTTAAAACATTTTTTTAATTGATTATTTACAATATTTCATTTATTTAAAAATGTGAGTAGAATGTCTGAAGCGAATATTATACATAAACCACGTTTAGAGTGACCCAGAACCAAAGATATTGTACACAGAGAAAAATAGATATTAAAGAAGACTATCTAGATATTACTAGTTAATATCTTAGCGATTTAACTATGGGACAGAAATCTAGATATTGAAACAGAGCATCCATAGATATTAAAAAGAAGATTTCACCAGACAATATCCAAAATATTAAAGGGCAGAATCTAAGATATTCAAAATATATTTTTTAATTATACAAAAATTAACTGTAAACTATTATATAAAATTATAAGTTTATATTAAATTAAATAATATATTAATATTAAATATGGAGTGAATAGAATTCAACTAATGCTCTGAAAAATTGAGGTAAATCGACTTTCCAGCTTGATCGGATATGAATCCATAGCCATTATCCATTATCTATCTACTTCAAACCCTCCTTCATATTGTAAAAATTGCATGAATTTCAATGTTTCAGAAATTTTATCAAGGCTCTATAAAGCTACATCCAATTCATTTATGTATGTGTCTAATGAAGGACCTACTTTATCAGAACCGAAACAATAATTGACGATTCCATTCATTAATGAACCTTACGTTCATGTGTTTTAAAGAAATGTATTATTCCTGATCTTCACTTTCTCCAGGGTTGAGTGAACCCCTTATTTTGGAAGGGCTTTATTCCCCTGTTAACTCTAGAAAAGCTTTTTTGTGGCCAGAAAAATTGTAGTTTATTGTGAAACATTACCATAGAGAACGTTTTGAAGGTAATGCATGTAGACAACTAGTGAAGGAAGCTGATAAGCTTGAAGATCCTGAAATTGAAGATATAGGTATTTATAAAATTGTACCTTACATTGCTGCCTAATCTACTTCTATAAATGCACTTTATTATACCATTCATTAGCAATGAATAAAATCGTAAATTGTTGTTTCGGTTCTGATAAAGTAGGTCCTTCATTAGACATATACATCAATGAATTGGATGTAGCTTTAAAAATCATCGATAACATTTCTGAAACATTTAAAATTCATGTTATTCTTACACATATAAAAGAGGGTTTGAAGTACACTGTTAGAAAAATCTGTATGAGATTTAATATACATGTGTGTGAAGCAAATATGCACTACCGCTACTGAAATGTAACATACATGGGTGTAGTGAATTTAATATACATGTGTATTAAATTTAATATACATGCCGGTGTAGCAGTGTGCATGGAAACTCAAAAGTGCTTTCATTTCTTTAAATCTTGTCAAATATTCGCAATTAAATTAATAATCTATAATTCGTCGACTGAATTGTTATTTATAATGAAAGTGCGACGTACGGGTGGAAATAATTCCAAAATCCAGTCTAAATAGTAGAAATGTAATGCTAGTACAGTTGATTGTAGGTTAGGTCTGTTATTTGTTTGCTTAATTGATCTTTTCCACTCAAAATTCAGTCATATTTTTTAATAACTGGAAGAAGGTATCATGTTTCATTATTTAGAGTCGAAAATTCTTATTGAAATTATTTTGAATTTGTGTAAAATGGAATTATCTGATTTTTCTTGTAAGTGATTAACATGAATGTATATGAAATTTAATATACACGCTCTTAATGGCGATTTCATATGATTGATATATTAATTTTAATACACATGGGTATATTAAATTTCATTTTATTTTCAACAGTGTATATGGATAATGATAATGGCTATGGATTTATGTCCGAGCAAGCTGGAGAGACGATTCATCGTGAATTATTGAAGACCTAGACACGCTAGCAAATAAATAATATGAATGATGAATCTTATTTACCTCAATTTTCAGAGCAGTAGTTGTATTCCCATCACTCCATATTTAATAGTAATATATTATTCAATTCAATATATTCTCATAATTTTATTTAATTCACTACAATATATAAGAAGAAACAAGTAAAAAACATAAAAATGAAAAAATCGTCAAAAATGTTAAAAAAATGGGATCATATAATCACTACTTCCTTGTCGTTTGTCAATTGAAAGAAATGTTTAACCCCCTTTCACTCATTATTCGTGATATTTTCACACTATAAAAACTAAAATATAAAAATATGAATATCTCAAGAGAAGGAGCAACTAGGATTTTGAGCTTGGTAGATTTTAAATCTACAGATGATGCAGAAAAAGCCTGTGAAAACCGTTTGTGGGTACATTTTTATAAAACTCAAACCTGGCTCAAGACCACTGTGTATACAGGGGTGCCTTCCCACCTCCACGGGTTGTTAATCGCAATTCTTGAGTCGCAAATCGATGATAAATAGTGTGATATATACATAGATCGTTCCATCCAAAGCGTGAAAGGCCAACAACAAAATAACTCTCAAATTACATGGCCTCACTCTAAAATGCGTGACAGTCCCTTCTTTATACTTTAAACATGCTTTTTACCTGTATCAATAGTATTTACACTTCGCAAAAAAAAAGTAATTTTTTCGTGTTTTAACATTGAAAATTATATTTGCAGGTATTTTCATATCCATGTTCGTAATGAACGCATCGAAATACATCAGTATACTAAGTTTCAACAAATTTTGCACACATAACATTTGTCTTCAAAACGTGTTTTTTTAAAGTTTTGACCTCAAAATTTTTTTTTTAGCAATTTTCATGGCCGTATTCGTAATCAGTGCATACAAATACATCGCTACACGCTTTTCGGAACTTCACACCCAGAAGGAAAAAAAAAGCGGACAACTAACAATCTTGCCGGCGCCGGCCGGCTGGCTATTACGTTAATTTTCACTATTGCGAGAACTATTTATTATTTGTAACAATAATTATTTTTAACAGTAAAAAACTCCTTGAAAGTTTACTTTAATTTATGATTAGTTATTTGAGTTTAGCTGTGTTTTGAATTTTACTTCAACTGATTCTGAAATTCAAATTGATTGTTTAATTATTATTATTATTATTATTATTATTATTACACCATTAAGCCATGTCCCTCACGGGGTAAGGGTGACTCACTCGGTGGGGAAGGGAGTAATGTGGGAGAGTTGGTATACATTTTTAGATCCACCTAGAATTCGTATGTTGTTTATTTAAACAACACGTTCGTTCCGCAACACTGCTCCGACACAGGCCGCTGATCAATCTCTCTAGCGATCACCCCAAGTGAAGAGCCTCACAAAGTCATCATATAAAGCTTTCCACTTGGTCCCATTAGTATCCAAGGTCTTTGATTTCAGACGTCATTTACTCCACTGACACTCTTTATGCATTTGTTATAAGCTATTTGTCGCCACACTTTCCTATCCTAGCATTCTATCCATTCTATCCATTCTATCCGCGGTCTGCCTCTGGACACACTGCCATTTAGTTTACCTTGATACTTTTCTTTCACTTATGTTAACTAGTGTCTCCTCTACGCCACATTCATTGAGAATTATCTCATTAATCACTTTGTCCATCAGTGTTTTACCATACACCAATGCGCAGGAATTTCACGTTAATCTTGTTAATTTTACTCGTATCCCTTTCATTGATATATTTTTACTTCTGATAATGGGTCCTGCTCTACCGATCACCTTCTTGCCTTCGTTATATGCCTATCTAACTCTATCTATGTTTCCGTCATTTGTGAATAGGCTGCCAGCAAGCCTATTACTTCTGTACTTTTACTTATATTTATGTACTTTACTTATGTACTATTATTATGTACTTAACAACTTGTTCTATCCTCTGATCGTTTAGAACAATGTTGCATATTGTTTTCTCGCCCTTTCCTTCAAACACTGTAATTTTTGTTTTATTCACGTTAATTTTGATGCTCATGTTCTTCATGCTCGTATTCAGTTTGCTCAATATTCTTTGCATCTGCGAACGCTAACCCACGGACCCTTCCTGTCCTGGGATCCACACCTTCTTCATCGAAGAGAGTCATTCTTAGACACTTGTCCATGAATATAATAAATAGCCATGAGGACATAACGCATCCTTGCGTAACACCTTGCATAATATCGAACCAATTACTTTGTTTCCTATTTACCCTTACGCTCACTTTCTACCAGCATATATTGCTTGTACTGCTTCACAGAAAAAAACAGAAGATAAACTTTACATCGATTTCCGACGAAATATTCTCTGCAACAAAAATTAACTTCACAGGATAAACTTTACACAAATATCGGTTAAACTTTCTTTTTTATTCCATGACAAACACATGTATTTTGAAAAACGCGAAGTTGGCTGGACAAAACTTTATCGCTCTAAAAAAATTCCTGCAACAAATTTTATTCTTAGTTTTTTTCTGTGTTGTAGAAGCGGTCCATTAACTCCGTAGTCTTTCAGGACTTCCCAAAGTTTAGTTCTATCCACCTCATCAAACGCTTTTTATTCACAGAAAAAACTAAGCATAAAATTTGTTGCAGGAAATTTTTTAAAGAGATAAAGCTTTGTTCAGCCAACTTGCGTCTTTCAAAATACATGTGTTTGTCATGGAATAAAAAAGAAAGTTTAACCGATATTTGTGTAAAGTTTATCCTGTGAAGTTAATTTTTGTTGCAAAGAATCTTTCGTCGGAAATCGATGTAAAGTTTATCTTCTGCTTTTTCTGTGTTATAGTTGTTTATAAAAATTTTTATATATTATACAATTTCAAATAAATGTGTAAATACAGAATGTATCAAATAAAAACTACATTTTTATACTGCATTGTTTATACCGTAGGCAACTGTGAAAAAACATTATTAAATCTTTTACTACAAATGCACAAAAAACTTTTTTCTTCACTCTCAAACTTTTTTCTGTAATCTCTCTTAAGCTAAATGTTTGATCCGTACTTGATTTTGCTGGCATAAATCCACTTTAGAATTCCTATTTATGTGTATTTTATTATGTTATTTTACTTACGGTACTTAATAAGCTGATACCTAAGTAATTGTTGCAGCTAATTTTATTTCTCTTTCCTTTGTATATTGGTACGATAATCCCTTTTTTCCAGTCATCTGGAACTTCTCTCATCTCCATACATTTTATCAATTCGCACAACCTGTGAGATATCAGGTATGTAGTCGCCACCATATTTAAGCATCTCAGTGTTAATACTGCCTACGCAGTTTTGGTGTTCTACAGCTTCACCTCCCAATCATTCCTTAAAAGAGTCTCTCTGTATCATGCAGCATTTCACCCTTTTCATTTCGCATGCTGACTAACTCTGTACTTTCATCCCCCTTCATAATTATAATTATAAATAATACAATTTCAAAACTTTCTCCCCCCGATATTGATCTTTTCCACTGTTTTAGTGTTTTAGTTTTAGTTTTTACTAGTGAACAATGATACAAAAATTATAAATGCAAACAAATTTACTAAGTTTGGAATTTTTTGAAAATCAGCAAAAGACATGTCTTAGATTTTATTAAATGCACACTTATTTAGGAAAAAGATGAATATTTTGAGTCTGGATTTTCTTCATCTTGAACCAAAGATATGCTATTATTTTTCTTGTTTGTAAAAAAAGTTGTTTCTTTGGTTCGAGCTGCAGAAATTTCAGACTCGACATATTCAACTTTTTCCAAAATGTCTGCACATGCCTTAATCCAAAAAATAAGATTTGTACACATTTCCAACTAATTCTAAATTGAGTACATTTTTTTTAATTTATAATTTTTATTATGGTTCACTAGTGAAAACGTTACTTATGTACAATTGTTTAGACTGATAAAAGTTTTTTTTCAAGTTTATGATCTTGTCTTTGACGTTTTCAAATAAAATGAAAGTGGACACTCCTTTGGTGAATGTAGTGCAAGTTTGTTTATAAACTGAAATTTAGATCCAGTTTGATCTTCAATGATAAACAAAGTACTTTCTGAAGACAAATTATTAATCGAAATGACATTTGTTAATAAATTCAGAAAACCCTGCAGAGGAGCCTTGTTGTTCTAAGCTACCCGAAAATAAGTGCTGTGAAACGGGAAGCACGATGATGGACGTAGACGATATAACACTCGAAGAGACCGAAGATGATATAATTGCGTATGTACTAAAATTAACGACTTCAGTTTCAAGGGGAGGATACATACTTATAATTTTTAACACAGAATTTCCCAAAATTTGGAAGACTTTACCCATGTATTCTAGATATATACTTTCAAAATTTTGCATTGATATATCTTTTGAAACAAAAAATTTCTGACTTCATATATTCAATGTCTTTTTTATCGATAACAGTTTCTAATTAAAAAGTGTATGTACATCCTGAATCTGAAACCTTATTTCGTTTTTTAACTTTTAGTTTCCAGAAGTATTAACATTTTAAAACCCATATACTCTGTTGTGTTTGAATTACTTTACAAATAATGTGAACAGATTAAACGTTCTTAATTTTGAGCGAAAAAATAATGCGTTATATTAGGCATCATTATTATTATATTAATTTTTTACTTGAGAACATAATTGGGTTTAAACGTAGGTTGATCTCTTACCTTCAGCGTTTAAAATGTTACGACCTACAATTGAAGTATTAAATAAACATTTCATATTTGCAGGAAGCGTCCTAAAATTCCAAAAATCTACTATGGTTCCCGAACTCACAAGCAGATTGAGCAAATTATAAGGGAACTTAAGAAAACAGCTTACAGAGATAAAAGGTGAATATTAAAAAATCGAATTTAATTTTAAGTGAAAAACAAAGATTTGGAAAATTTAATTAGTGCAAATCTAATCTCGCGTAAGTTTTTGCAATAAAATATTATTTCCTTATTCTCTATTTTCAAATTCAATCAATTTAGAATCAGAACTATCCAAAATACAAAATTCGATTAAATTGATCTAAATTATTTTAGAATGACGATACTGAGTAGTCGGGAACATTCGTGTATTCAAATGAGTACAGTTAAAAGTAAGACGCAACTCTGCAATGAGTTGCTCGATCCTTTAAAGGTTTGTAACTCCTATTGAAGTATATCTTTCATTTTTAAGTTTCATTCTACGGGTTTATTTTCTTTTGTCTTATTTTTGTAGAAAATTGGTTGCCCCTATTACAATGAGACAAACAAAAAGACCATGGGCTCGTTCGAGAGGTTACGGAACCTTGGATTCGATGGACCCTGGGATGTGGAAGATCTAGTTCAAACTGGAAAAGAAATGGGATGCTGCCCATATTTTGCAGCGAGGGAATTAATGCAATGGGCAGATATTATCTTCTGTCCATACAATTACATAATTGATCCTTCCATTCGTGACACTGTAAGTTCCAGAAAAAAAAATATCTTGAAAAAAACGTTTCAAATTCATAAAATAGTTTTTCTTTTGATGATTTGGTGAAGTAATTAGAAAATCTCATATTTCAATACATTTTTTTTACCCCAGATGCAACTCGATCTAAAGGATCAAATAATAATTCTGGATGAGGCTCACAATATCGAGGACATATGTCGAGATGTGGCGAGCAAAACAATCAGAGAGGACGATCTTGAGCAAGTTATGTACGAATGTAAACATCTTGTTACAGCTAAAGACAGTGGTGTAAAGTTTACTTACAGTAATATTCGTCGATACTGCGAAAAAATGTTGAAATTTCTTCAATCACAACCTGTCACTCCCATCGTAAGTAGTATCAATTTTAATCTGGCCAAAACCTAATGAAATGAAATTAAATGAACCATTTAATCAAATTAATTTGGTACATTATTTATTTACATTTGATTTGTACATCAACCCTGATAATATGTACCCACGTATCTTATTATTTTTTTATTTTTTAGTATTCAAAACTCCTGTAAGTAGTCTTAGTTAGAAATTCAATGTTTAGAGTCCTCCAGACCTCAGTTGGTTGTAGGTCTAGTTAACTGCTTTGAAATCTAAATTATTTAGTTCCTAAAGTTTAATTCAAGCATTCTAATAATAACAAACTGAAAATCTTCAAATATGCTATTATTTAATTGTTATGCTTTAAAATATTATTCAAGTTCAGGAGTTTCGAATTTGGTTATTTCGTCTATATTGAAGTTGAAAATTCAATATTAATCAATATATTTGATTTTTAAGGTTCTAGTGGGAAATTATTTAATTTATGAGGCATCTATTTATAACTGATCAATTTTGAATTGATACAATTCTGTCCTAATGTTGTAAAATCTTGACTTCAAAATTGATTTAATTTGGGACTTTTAAAATATTTTTTATTACTTTTGTACTATTTGTAGGTATTTTGTATTTTAAAGTTTAGAAGTGTTCAATTCTGAACGATGCAGTATTAAAATTGTTTAATTTTTTATTCTTTTTGAATGGTTCATATTTCAAGTTGTTCTATTTCGTTCACTTTTTTAATTCGGAATTGTCCAATTTCGAATGTTTTTATATGTATTTGTCTACTATAAAAATGGAGACGACTGAAAAATCCAGAAAAATAGAATTCTGGACAAAAAAAAATATCTACCGAAATTGAAGATTTTTGAAATTATAAATTCATCTAAATCGGAAATTCCTGACAGAAAATTTTCGAATTATAAAATGGGAAAATCGTTAAGTCAACAAAATGGGAATTTTTCAGGGGAGCGGAAAAGCATTCTCTAACATCGAAATCAATATTTAGAGATGAAACAAAAATCCACTCTCAAGCTGAAATTCTGGTTTTATCCATCGACAATGCTTTTTAAGAAATCAAAAATGCCAGGAAAATTATACAAGATATGAAAAAATTGTGAAGAAGCAAAATTGTTCATCTTAAAAAGATAAAAACTTTTTTGAGGCCATTTTTTTGTGATGAGACACATATTTTTTGTTTTAATCGTGAAAAATGCTATTAAAATTTTTTTAAATTAAATTTTTGGAAAACCAACACAGGGTTCGAAAAAAATAAATAGGCAAAAGTTTTTCAATCAAAAGAGATCTACAGATTTGTTATAAATAATTTGTTGACAAGACGCGTAGTTTTTGTTTTAATTGTAAAAAATAACATTTAAAAATTTGAAATTTTCGAAAACGGCACAAGATGTGAAAAAAATAAATACACAAAAGTTATTCACCAAAAGAGGTCGATAAATTTGTTATCAATTATTTTTGGATAAGACGCGTAGTTTTTTGTATCCTAAAAAATAAAGTTACAAATAAACAAATTAAATTTTTGGAAAAGACGCATGGTACAATAAAATGTGTAATAACAAAATTGTTTGCCTAAATTAGATCTAAAAATTTGTTTGCTATTATTTTTCACGAGGCAGGTGATGCTAATATATTCGTTATAGTCGAAAGAGCTTTACCGAAGGAGAATTTACATTCACTATATTTTAGTTGTCGTTGGTTTGACCTTTAAGCGAACCGCGAGATGAGACTGTGTGAGAATTTCAAAAAATATCAAGTTTGAATAAAATCTTATTAAAAATTTAAAAAAATTATTGTATCAAAAAATGAGACTTCAAAAAAATTCTTTCGCCACAATGTATGATTTACTCAGAATTTTTTTTATGCAATAAACCCTGTTTCCATAAAAATTTTGGTTATCTAATTCTATACTGACATCCTTCAAGTACTGTGGCCATTTACTGTCGGAAGTTTTCTGTTTTGGTAGTAATATAAACTGTGGAGCATTTTTCAGTCCGGGAATATTTTAATTTCGGGATTTTTCCTTTTCGAGAAGTTTCTATTTCGGTATTCTTGATGGTTCACAATTTTTGTAGTTGCTATTTAAAATCACGTAACGTTCAAACTGTTTTTCGAACGATTCTGTTAAAAGAAGTAGAAATAAAAAATGGTTCCATTGCGCAAACGGTATGTTGGAAAATTGCTGAATTTGTAGAGGTGTTATAATTTAAAGTGGTTGAGTTTTTTGTTGTTCCACTTGAAAATGGAGCAAATATTTCTATTTTCTACCGTTAAAAAATTTGAACAATTTGTAGTGGTCAAGTGTGGAAGTTTTAACATTTAAATTTGTTCAATTTTCACATTTTAATAGTTCCAACTTCAAAATTTTTTAATTAGATTCTCGTGGCAATGGGTTTACAATTATATCAAAATTTGTTTTCCAAAAAGAAACTCTCATGTGTTATTTTAGAACAATGGTGACGACCATTGCAGTTCATATTGGATGGGACATGAGCTCCAGCAATTGCTAGATATTAATGGATTGGGAGGTAATGAGCAATCTATGTTTTACGAATCCTGTAAGATAGCTATCCTGGATTACAACAATGCGAAAGAAAACTTACGCGACATGTGGAAGGACCCCGATCCAAAAAAATACGAAAAGCCAACAATAACTCAGAATACGAAGGTAATACTCGAAGATCTGTTGTTTCTGCTTGAAAAGACTGAGTGTCCACGAGAAGGAGTACATTTCAAAGCTTGCGTTACTGAAAGCTTTGTTCGAGATTTTAAAGTTTTTGTAAGTAATCTCTGTAATAATATTTCTAATTTATAATAATATTATTAATACTGTTATGAGTCAATATTTAAAAAAAAATATATTGAATGCCTTGAAATTTCTGGAAGTATGATTTTGATTAATTTCGCAGGCGGAGGATAATAAGTGGATCTCAACAGACCGACCTCACAGGAAGCGCATGCGAATGTTAAAATTGCTGTGTTTGTACCCAGGTGTGATTTTCAAACCTCTTTCTGATTTGGCTCGATCGATTATTTTGGCATCTGGTACGCTCGCACCTACAAACTCTTTTCAAAGTGAACTTGGAACTTCTTTTCCGAACATGTTGCAAGCCAATCATGTCATTCCGAAAGATCAGGTGTATGTTCGAGGAATTGCACGTGGACCTACAGGAATTCCTCTTAAAGCGAATTATCAAAACACGAACCTGTTTAACTTTCAGGTAATCTCTCTAATTATAAAAATATCTCGCCGCCACTGTTTCAGGAATAGAAAACCCTCTCTAAATGCTTGCTATCTCCCGACTGCCCGCCTGACCTTCTTAAATGCCCGGCCAGCCTTCTCAAATGCTTTATACCTCCTTCACTGCTCACTACCTCCTTAAATGCCCGCACGATCTCCTTAAATGCCCTGTACCGCCGTAAGCGCCCGTCCAATCTTCTTAAATGCCTGTTGAACCTCCCTAAATGCCCGTTTGACCTACCTAAATGCCTTCTACCTCCTGAACAGATCACTACCTCCTTAACTGTCCAACCTAAATAAGAATAAAAAGTACAAAATATGTTAAACCACACTGTTGTCACTATTTGACTTTTTTTTAGCAATGTCACTATTTTGCTACTATTTCGAAGAAATGATTACGTAATTTTTCCGGTTAAATTTTGTTCGTTAATTTATTTATGGGGCATCCAAAAATAACGCTAGACGATTTATGGGGGAGGGGTTGAAAATCTTACTGCTTCTTATGATTTAACAAAGTACAACCTTCAACCGATTATTTGAATTTTCAACGAAAAGAGATGAGTGATCAACAAAAAATGTTATAGTTGATATTTTAACTAAGAAACTATTTTTATTTCAAATCAAAAAGAGTTGAATTAAACCAAATAGTTCAATTTTCAACAAAAATATGAATTAGCAACGCAGAAGATTGATTGCCTGCCATAAAAGATGCATTCTCAACAAAATACATACATCTTTAACCAAACAGCTGAAATTTCATCCAAGAACATTAATTTTCTACCAAAAACGACAAATTTTCAACTAACCAGTTTGAACAATGGATGTGATGTCCGTTCAAATTTTATTTCACTATTTTTAAGTTTATATGATTGTCACAAAATAGTTGAATTTTCATTTAAGAAAATTAATTTTTAACCAAAAAAACGAATTTTTAACTAAAATTATGAATCTTCAACCAAATCATTAAATTTTAAGACAGTAGTTCAACTTTCAACCAAGGGGTTGATTTTTCTACCTAATAAAAAGATGAATTTCCAACCAAACAGATGCATTTATCCTCGTCAAGAATCCACTTTAAAATAATAATTCGAAAAATGTTTTAGGACGAATTGGGAAGACTGCTAGTTCAAGTATGCGAATCAGTACCACACGGAGTGCTCTGTTTCTTTTCCTCCTACAAAATGATGAACACACAAATCGAAAGGTGGAAGGAAACTTACACTTGGAATGAACTACAAAAAACTAAGAACGTTCTGATCGAACCTCGTTATGGAGGTGAATTGGACGAAGTTATGACTGAATTCCGAACAGTTATAAGAGACACTTCAAACTCAAGTAGATTTGGGATCACAGGCGCTCTTCTATTCGCAGTTTTTCGCGGAAAAGTCGCCGAAGGAATCGACTTTAGTGATAATGAAGCCCGCTGTGTTTTAACAGTACGAAACTTCCTTTCTGCCAATTTAAAATTCCTTACTTATAAAAAAATAAAGTATCGAAAACGAAAGTTAAACATCAAGAGTGCTAACTTATTTTTCTTGCAGGTCGGAATACCTTTCGCTGTTCGCAAAGATCCTCCTGTAGATATGAAAATGATGTACAATGATTTAAATAGATCAAAAGGTCTGCTTAGTGGCGGGGATTGGTATTCAATCCAAGCCTTTCGAGCACTAAATCAAGCTCTTGGGCGATGCATCAGGCATAAAAACGATTGGGGAGCAGTTTTGGTTGTCGACGAAAGGTAAATGTTAAAGGCATCGCTTTTTTTATGAATTTCATCAAGGCCATGTGGTGAGTGTGTCACGTGACCAGATTCCTACCTTACCGGTACTTTTTTTGTCAACTTATTTTCACACGAATAGCCACATCGAGTTGAAAATTTGGGATAATGAATAAGAATCACTAAGAAAGGCGGCTCTGGCCCTAAATTGTAATAATCATGAAAAAAGCAAAAAAAAAAATTTACAAAAAAAACTTTCTTAATGATTATTAAAATTTAGGACCAGAGCCGCCTTTCTTAGTGCTTCTTATTTATTATCCCAAATTTTCATCTCGATGTGGCTATTCGTGTGAAAATAAGTTGACAATTAAAAAGTGTCGGTAAGGTAGGAATCCGGTCATGTAACTCACTCGTCACATGGCCTTAAGGTCGTGAAATACTTACCCGGTTCCTACCTTACCGACATTTTTCGCAATAACTCACGTTCACACGAATTGAAATATTGATTAAATCTTTGAGAAATCATACAGAATGCTCGAAGGAACGTTTTTCTGGTCTTGAATTTCTGGAAATACAAAAGAAAATTCCAAACTAAAATTTGTTTGTGCAGTTCCAGAAATTTATGATCAAAAAATGTTGACAGTAGGAATCGGATAAGTATTGCAGGGCCTTAATTTCTGAATTAATAAATTTGGATTTTGAAGGTTCGTGAGCAACTCGATTGTCAATAATCTTCCAAAATGGGTCAAGACTATGGTAAGAAAACTTTAAAATCCCCTATTTTTAAAAACTGGTTTTTATTACAGTCTAAAAAAATGTTTTAGTGGAGAAATCCTGCTCAAGTGAATCTGAAAGACGAACTGAAGGAATTTGTGCAAATTCAGAAAATTCAAGAAGAGGAAAGAATGAATCCATGTTAAATACAATTGTTTGAGACTTTTGTTTAGTAAAGTATATTTCGTTTCTTCTCTTAATTTAATGTTTATTAATAATAATTGATTGCATTTAAGGGTCCTATGGGTCCAAATGAAATATTTCTTTCTGATAGTAAAAAATTGAAATATTTCTTTCTGGGAGTAAAGAATTGACAATCAAATTTCCATATTATTTTTGTGTACTATTAATGTAAATGCTCATCTATGATTCTATTTAATGACTTAAAGATAACATAAGTCTTTGCCTAAATGTTATTGTACGTATTAAGACTACTATTTTTGTAACTTGTGATGTAGGTGATTGCAGATTGCAGTTGCTAGTTATTTAATTGTGAACTGTACTGAATGTTTTGGTGTTTCTAATTTTTGTTTTATTATAAACATTCTTTTTGTACATGGCTGACCGTAATTATTATATAACTTACATAGGGTTCGTTAATAAACTGGAATCATATGATTACATTTTGAGAGTGTCCCTTTTTTCTACCATTCTCAACTGCTTCTTCTTCATCCTCTTTATTTTGGCTGTGTTCGTTATCTGAAATGGAAAGGAATGTTAAATTAGAAAGATTTTTCAAGAAATTTATAATCAATTTAAATGTAGGAAGAAATTGGTTTTGGAAGTTTGATATAATGAACTTACAACTTGAACGACTTCACTCTTCTTTCTATTTTCCTCCTCTCTCTTCAGCTTTTCTATCCTTCGCTGTTTTTTCAATTCTTTTTCTTCCTTCATTTTTGCTTTCTTTTCGCGTGATATTTCTTTAATATGCTTTAAGTGTTCTCTGAGCTTTTGTTTCTGTTCGAAAGATTGGCGAATTCCTCTCGTCTTTACAATTGATGAAAATCTACAAATAAAAGAAAAACAGAAGATATAGTAGTTGAAGCTATTTTGGTCAAAATT
>CAKNXH010062784.1:231640-266130 GCA_932178445.1 Andricus quercusramuli
AAAGAAAAACAGAAGATATAGTAGTTGAAGCTATTTTGGTCAAAATTGAGTTAGCAGTGGAATCATCCTAGAAACATTCCTGCATCATACGCAGTCACATGATAATGAAAATATTATCCATAAAAGTATTTTTTTATTTATTTTGAAAACATTTTCTAGTAATACATTGATGTACACCTGCAGAAAGTTTGTTTTCATTTTCTTAATCTTTTCGAAATGCATTAAAATAGAAGAATTTTCGAAGAAGGTTAATTTACAAATGTGCCTTCAGTTATGACTAACTGCGTCAAATATGTGAAAAAAAATTGAATTTTAAATGTCGAATAAAATGCCAAAATAAATAAAATAGTACTTAGTAAATCATTGCAGTTATGTGAAATCTGAAAATAAATAACGAAAACATATAAATAAATTCAATTAAAAATATACTCAATTTCAATATTATTATTCAAAAAATTAAAAAAAAAACTAAAACTCGAGACACAATTTATACAAAAAAGGAATAAAGCCCACAAATAAGGCCTTTAATTTCTAAAAAAAATGTATTCCATGTTGTTGTCTACGTACAAAAAAATATGCCCGCTGGCGGGCACATTCTCATTGCGCGCAGCGCTTCGCGCCAAGTTTGAGCGCGCTTAGGGCGCGCGAGTACGCTCTCGCACTCGTTTTTGTACGCTTAATGGGTACATTTCAACTACATTTTTTCAAATATCATAAATATTGTAACTTAAATCAAAAACTATGATTTAAACCCCTAAGGAACTAGAGTCATAAATTGAAACTGAAATCGTTTTTAAAGAAAAGTTCTCAAAACACCTTCGGCTTTGACGATTACAGACTCATTGTGACACTCGCGCTTCGCGCTCTATAATTAGTTTATAGAGTCACATCTCCTTAAAAATAAAACGATTTAGACAAAATTGAACAGCATATAAGAAGGAGGTATGCTTTTCAATATAATTTTAGTAAAAAAACGCAATTTTTTCACTAAATAGAGAACTCTACTATGATTAAATAATCTAGAATATTTTCAATTTGTGTTTAATTAAAAAATTTCATTAAGATAATTTGTAAATCTTGTTAAAATCTATAAAAAAAATAACGTTTTTAACTCACAGATCTCTTAAAAACAAAACTTCCATATTCTTGAAAATGTTCTAACTTCTTGAATGTTGGTTTAATTGAAAAATTTCATGAGAATAGTTTCGAAATTTTCACATTTTTGAAAAGTATATAACTTTTCTAATTTTCATCGAAATCCAAAATTTCATCAAGATAATTTGTAAGTATTTTACCCATCTGTAAGAAACTTTCACAAAAATTTCTGATACTTGAAAACAAATTTTTTTCAAAATTTGAAAATGCTCTAAATTTTTTAATTTTCATTGAAAATATCTGGTTAATGAACTTAACCTTAATTTTGGGACCCTTAACAAGTTTCTCGAAGGCTGACTCGATTGGACAAATCCTTCAAAAGATAGCGTGGCTACAAAATTCAGGTAACCAGACAGACAGACGCCGACAAAATTTTATAATTTTCGGACTCGGTGAGTGCCAAAACGTGAAGATCCATTCAAAACTAGAGATAGAAAATTTTGACGATTACATTACACTCTCATGAATGAGAATGTAAACATTCTTTTTAAGTAGGCAAATTATGAAGTAAAAAGGTTTAGGTAGAGAACAATTTTTTGTGACAAAAATTTAAAGTAATTTTTCTTTTTGAAAAAGGCAATTAGCAATGTAACATTTCGGATACACATCTGAGATATAACGATTAATGCTTCAAAATGTTGTTTCAAGTCCAGTAAATTCACCGACTGAATGTTAGGTTATGCTCATGCATCAAGCAATAGTAAAACCTGGTAAAACAATGTTTGTTACAATGTAAAACAAACAATGTAAAACAATTCTATCTAAAAAAGTGGTTATAAAGATACACATACGAAACCGTAATTATTGAAAAGGTTTTAAATTTAATTTTTAAATATAATGCATCATACTGAAAACTTAAATCTTCGCATATTTCACACTGTTTTCTATCATTATTTCGTATATGTATGTTTGCAACCCTGCTTCTAAATTTCTTTAGTTGAAGACTTAGAGCAGTCTAGCTGTGAAATTGAAAAAGTAAAAAATCTTGTTTTTTTTTTATTATACTCTCCTTTAATATTGCACAGAGTTGTATAATATATTACCAGGCGACGCAAAATGATCTATTTACTAATGCTAACATAAAAACACAAAATCTACCAAAAATTACTTAAAGCGGTATACGAGCAGAACGCGAATTAGAGCTGTATACGGACTGAACTAGAACTGGAGCTCTCTGCAGTGAAGCTGTCGATTTTGACCTGATAAACTTGAAAATCGCATTTAAAATTTTTTTATGAATTGGTTTGCGAAATATGAATTCTGACAAAAAAAATTTTTTTTACGATAGCTTCACTCGGTGAACCATATCTCAAGTTATAAACGACCAATTTGGCTGCAAAAGGTATCAAGGTAAAGACCATCTAATCTGCAACGAATATTAGTGCCATTTACCAAAATATTGAAAATATAAAAAAAGTCATTGTTTTAGACGAAAATAAACATACAAAATTTAGAAAACCAATTCATTAACATTTTTTTCAATGCGTTTTTCAAGTTTAGCATGTCAAAATGCATTCGAAAAATATAGCGTCACTAAATGTACAATTTTTTTAATTTGTAGACCAGTTTTATTATAAATTTATAATTTAATAATCAAATTTCTAAAGTTTTCACAAAATTAAAAAAAATGTTGGAAAATATCAAGGGATTAAAAAATATTTCAAGGCATTTTCAGAGATTTAAAAAGAGTTAAAGCGTTTGAATGGGTTTCAAAATACTTCAGGGCATATACCAAAACTTTTAACCCTTTGAGGGGCATATTTTTCTGATGGATGAATTTTGGAAGTCATAACTGATTTTAAGGTTTTTGGGGTCGCTAATTACGATTCCGGAGTCAGATTTCGGAAGTTCAAAATGGCGGAACCAATATGGCGGCTATTTAGAGCCAAATTCGTGGTTTTTTGTTCAATCGGCGGGAAACCAAATGTATGGGAGTTTTTGAGGTCGCTGATTACGATGCTGATATCAAAGACACAAAATTCAAGATGGCAGATACAATATGGCGGCTATTTTCAGTCAAATTTATGGTGTTTTTGCTCCATCTGCGAGAAACCTGATGTGTGGGGGATTTCGAGATCACTGATTACGATTCTGATATCGAAGTCACAAAATTCAAGATGGCGGATATTGAAAATAGTGAGGATGAATCTCCTTTTGCAGATTTCCTCTCAGATTCCGTCTTGCAGAGATGGATGGAATTTGGGAGAAAAAAACGAAATGTTAGTCCGAGAGTAGCATACGCACATTTTCATATCAATTTTCTTACCAAAATTGCCGCCATATTGTATTCGCCATCTTGAATTTTGTGTCTTTGATATCAGAATCGTAATCAGCGACCTCAAAAACCCCCATAATCCGGTTTCTCGCCGATTGAACAAAAAAACCACAAATTTGACTCAAAATAGCCGCCATATTGGTTCAGCCATTTTGAATTTCAAAAATCTGACTCCAGATTCGGAAACTACGACTCAAAAAACATAGAATCCCACCATGACTTGAGCATGTTATGGGGCTTGTTTTCCTACAACCAAATTTATCCGTAAAAAGGGGCTTTTTTTGAAAGTAATTTGTTTATAATTATGAACATAATGAAGATATTGATTTCTCATCTATGAAAATATCAATATTTGAACCTCAACTACTCAAACATCCAATAAATCACGAAAGAATACAAGGAAGAAGTAGGAAAATATCCAAATTATTGATGATAAACAGGTGGGACGTATATGTCCCACTGCCCCGCAAAGGGTTAAACAGCGATTTTCGAAGTATTTAAAAATATTTCAATAGAGTTCACAGCACTTCCAAAGGGATTGTCAGTAGCTTTAAAACATTTTAAGGTGTTCAAAAATATTTCAACGGATTTCCAAGAATATTTTGAGATTTCATGGCCTATTAAGGATTTTAAGAGCATAAATATTTTGAGATAAACAAACATTTATTTGCATTTTTGTATAGCGTGTATGGCCAGTCAACCGTTGGTAGCCATTTTCTGATATATTTCCATATTTTAAGTATTAGAATTTATAGGTGAAGTGCAGATTTAATTAAAAATACGTACTTTTGACTACTTTAGCTCTTTGCAGTGCAATACAACTTATTACTTAAAATATGGAAATATTCAACAATCGCGCGCGTGATTGTTGGCTTGTTATAGTAAAACATTTATTCCAGTTTCGGGGAAATTAATTAAACAGGTGACGTGTCGAGGTTAGGTTTAATGTCCGTACCGACTTTCAACATTAATTGTGAAGTGAATTTGCAGTTTAAGAGAAAACTGAGAATTTTGAGTTCTAGCTATTGATGGGCAAATTAAGCTAGAAAAGTTGCTTCAAACTATTCATCCGGTTTCGAAAAAATTGAAAATAAAATTATGATTTGGAAATTGCGTAAAACTGATATTTCAACTGTAAAAAATGATGACTATTGATGATTATTTTTCCCGTTACCAACAATGTATTCTATAATACTTGAAGAAAGTGATTAATTCGGAATAATGAAAGAAACCATTTTTCACTTTTGACAAATACAGCCCCAAAAAATCATGTTCGGAACGTGTACAGCTAAATTATAATAAAATGTAATATTAGAATATAAATTACGAATTTCTCAACTTACCTGGTCTTCTGTTCTTTCCAAATTCTCCCCGACTTTGGTTTTCCTCTTGGAATAACAATTTGATCACTTTTCGCTTTTTCTTTGGATTTTTTCTCCAAAGTCTTTGTGTTTTGAAGCCCATTCTCAATGTTAGACTCACTAACTTTTGTCATTATAACAAATTATCTACAATTTTCATAGAATTATTTCACTTTTTAATAATGTTTTTAATGTTTGCATCGGTTCGTCATCAACACAACGTGGTGACTTTTGACTCAGTTTTGAGGTTAACCTCGTGTTCCTGTTTCGAGCGTTTCGAGTCCACCATGTGGACAAAAATGGAACCTTCAATTGAAGACATTACATTTTTCCCGGGTAAGGTAAGACGTAGCGTGCAGAATTCTCCTTTGCCTGCAGCTAACGAAAATATTTACGATATTTCCCTTATCAACTTGTCATTTGTGGAGAACCATAACCTCCAAAAAGCATCGAGTGCGGCGCGGACAGCCCTATCCGACTTCCAAGCTTTTGCATTGATGGCATCCGTAATTATATACTTCCAAGTGGTAGTACCAAAAAGATCCGACAGAGAGCGCCACTACTGCCTCTACACAGTTTAACAGTATCTGTTACGGGATAATAATGTGAATAACTAAAATAATGTTTTTTTTTCACTACAAAATAAATGTTGAATCTATTGCAATAGATTCATAGACTTTCAATAATAATTTTTACGAAAAAAATCTGAGAAAATAGTGATAGCCATAGAGAAAATAGTTAAAAATACATATGGTTTTCCACACAGTGTCAAAGTATTATCAAGATTGAATTATTAATCATTAATAATAATGTAATGACCTGACGGAATAATTCATGTGGAAATATAATTTCAAAATTGGTGGGGCTTAAAAATTAGAAGTTCAATTTTCCAAATTGGTACCCCTGCAATTTTGTTCTCTTAATGAATGGAAACTCACTGAAAATTTTAAAAAGTTTTGGTGGTACCTTGAAGTTTTTAACACTTACGAAATTTTTGAAATTTATTCTTTCGCCACCAGATAAGCATCGAATTTAATTTCAGTAAATTTAGTAATTTAATTTTTCATTTAGTTTGACGATTTGATAAATTTAGAATATATAAAAAATGTAGCAAAGAACCCAGTTTTGAAATTTTATATTTTCCAATTTTTCAAATCTGGTTATTTCAAAATAAAAATTTACAAACTACCCATTTTCGAAATTTTAGATTGCATGTGTGGTAAATTCGGTAATTTCGAAATTTATAGTTTGGTTGATAAATTTAGATATTAAAAAAAAAATTGGCAAAAAAGTTATTCAAATCTAGAATTTGTTAAACTTGGTAGTTCTAAAGAAAATTTGCAACGATCGGGCTTTTGAAATTTTGTAATTCCAAATTTGGGAAATTTGGTGGTGTTTGAAAATTAAAAGTTCAATTTTCACAATTGGTACCTACGCAATTTTTCTCTTAATGAAAGGAAACTCACTGGAAAATTTTAAAAGTTAAAAAAAAAGTTTTGGTCGTACCAGGAAGTTTTTAAAACTTGCTAAATTTTCGAAATTTATTTTTTTGACACTAGATAAACATCTAATTTCATTTTGGTAAATTTAGTAATTTATTATTATTATTTAGTTCGGCGAATTGATAAATTAGGAATAGATACATTATTTGGCAACGAACCCAGTTTTGAAATTTTAGAATTTCAAATTTGTCAAATTTGGTAATTTTGTAAAAAATACAGTTTTTAAAATTTACAATTTGTTAAATTTGGTAGTTTTAAAGAAAATTTGCAAGGAACCTATTTTCGAAATTTTAGAATTGCATATGTGGTAACATTGGAAATTTTGAAATTTATAGTTTGGTGGCTTGATAAATTTAGATATTATAAAAAATTTGGCAGAAAATACAGTTTTTTTAAATTTCGAATTTGTCAAATTTGGTAATTTTAAAGAAAATTTGTAAAGATCAGGCTTTTGAAATTTTAGAATTTCAAATTTGGGAAATTTGGTAATTTCGAAATTTAAAAATTTGGTACATTTGAATTTTTGCAACCAGATAAACATAGCGTTTATAAATAAATTTGTAGGAAATCCAGTTTTTAAATTTTAGAATGTCGAATTTGATAGATTTGGTAATTTCTAAGTTCAAAAATGTAAAATTTTGTACAATCAGAAATTTTTTATTCTTTCATTTTAGTTTTTAACATTTTTTAAATTTAAGTTTTAAAATTTAGAATTTTAAATCTGGTAAATATGGTATATTTAAAGAAAATTTGCCAAGATCACACTTTTGAAATTTTAGGATTTCAAATTTGGGCAATTTGGTAATTTCAACATTCAAAAATTTGGTACACTTGAATTTTTCCAACTAGATAAACATAGCTTTTATAAATAAATTTGCTGAGAATTCAGTCTTGAAATTTTAGAATTTCGAATTTGGTAAATTTGGTGATTTTTAAATTCAAAAATGTCAAATTTGGTACATTTAGAAATTCTGTATTTTTTTAGATCAGATAAACATAAAATCTATAAATAACTTTGTAGGCAATCCTGTTTTGAAATTTAAGAATTTCAAATTTGATAAATTCGAAATTCAAAAATTTGGTATATTTGAATGTTTGCAACCAGATACACATAGTGTTTATAAATAAATTTTGTAGGGAATCAAGTTTAAAAATTTTAGAATTTCGAATTTGGTAAATTTGGTCATTTCTAAATTCAAAAATGTCAAATTTGGTACATTTAGAAATTTCGTACTTTTTGTTTGAGACCCGATAAACATAAAATCTATAAATAAATTTGTACGGAATCCAGTTTTGAAATTTTAGAATTTCAAATTTAGTAAATTGAGTAATTTCTAAATTCAAAAATGCCAACTTTAGTACATTTAGAAATTTCGTATTTTTTTGCGTTCAGATAAACATAAAATGTATGAATAAATTTGTAGGGAATCCAGTTTTGAAATTTCAAATTTGGGAAATTTTGTAATTTCGAAATTAAAAAATTTGGTACACTTGAATTTTTAAAACTAGCTAAACATAGCGTTTATAAATAATTTTTTAGGAAATTTAGTTTTGAAATTTTTTAATTTGGAATTTGGTAAATTTAGTAATTCCTAAATTAGAAAAGGTCAGTAAATTTAGAAATTTTCTATTTTTTCGCAATCAAATAAACATAAAATGTATAAATAAATTTGTAGGGAATCCAATTTTGAAATTTTAGGAATTTCAAATTTGGGAAATGCGGTAGTTTTAAAATTTGAGAATTTGGTACATTTGAATTTTTTCCATAGCGTTTATAAAAATGATGGCACTTTTCTTTATTAGGGACATCGTACCCCGAATCACAATTCGGTACGATACACCTGTAACCATTTTCAGTTTGCAAAAACTTCCACTAAGTATTTAGAAACAATATTGTACATGTCACATCACTTAACTATTGTCAATAAAAAGTAATTTTAATTCTAAATATTACTATTCAATAAGAGCCCATAACAGATACCGTTAAACTGTGTAGAGGCGGTAGTGGCGCTCTCTGTCGGGTTTTTTTGGTACTACCACTTGGAAGTATATCTTTACGGACGGATATCATTTCATGGAGTCAGATAGGGCTGGTTTAGGAGCTTTTGACCAAATCTGTTCTTTAAACATTTTGTATGAAAATGGATCAACAAGCGGTGGAATCTCTGAATGAAATATCAAGTTTTCTAAATCCCGAAGCTCGAGTGGATTTAAAAGATGCTACGATTCAACAGGTGCTCAGTAAGTGGTAAACATAACCTGCATCAGACCTGTATTATTGTTGTAAAGTTTGTAACTATTTCATATGCTTATTCGATTATTTCAAAACGTTAACAATTCTTTTTGATTCTTATTTATTTCTAGAAATGATGTAATTCACAAATTTAGCGAATGTACTATAAAAGCTTGTATACAAGTATAGTTTTTCAATTTGTTATAATCTTAATACAAAAATTGGACATCGGTTTCTTTTATAGTTACTGTAATCATATACTTAGTTATTATTCTGATGTAAGTTAAATAAACTAAATTAATAAAAATTAAAATGATAGGTATCACAGGTTCAACTGAAGGACGAGAATTGCTCCTAAAATTACCGGAGATATTAAAAAAACTGGTTATTCTCTTGCAAGATAATGCAATAACAATTGCAAAAGCTGCAGCATTAGCATTAATCAACCTTACTGCTGATGAAGGTGGTTCTAGTGCTCTTTTAGTAATTTCTGAATCTTTCAAGTATGAAGGGAAATTCAGCTCCGATTTGATCCACGTTTGTTTAAAGTGAGTATCAAAATCACATTTTAACATAAAACCTTTAAAAATGTGAACATCTTGAATTGAAAACATTAGCGGAACAGTGCAATCTTATTGCAAAATGAAAGCCATAACATTTGGTACCATTTTAAATTTAAAATGTTTAGAGATGTGAGTCAATGAAAAGTTTCACTGAAATATTGAAAGGTTTGTGAGCAATTAAACGTTTCATTAGACCAAAGTTTCAAAAACATTCAAAAGTTTAACACTATATTACAGCCATGTGAGCGTCACCTCAAAAATTGTTCTCACATTTTTTTCAAAACAAACTTACCTTCACACGAAACGCTATATCGAGTTGAAAATTTGGGAAACTGAATATGAAGCACTAAGAAACGCGGGTCTAGTCCTAAACTTTTAAAAATTATAGAAAAAAATCTTTTTGCAAAGAATTTTTTTTGCTTTTTTCATCATAAAACTTTAGGTCACGCTCACATATGGCCTTAAATTCAATTCAAAACGCTTCAAATTGTTAACGTTTGAAGTAAAAATATTGCATTTTCAACAAAATAGATGAATTTTTCATGAATAGTTCAATTTTCAACCCAAAAGATCAATTTTCAAGTAAATGAATGATTTTTTCATAAAAAAAAGACGAATTTTCAACTAAAGTTATGAATATTTTACCAAAGTAATGAATTTTCAACAAATTAGTTCATCTTTCAGTTAAGTAGATGAATTTTCAACCAAAAAACACGAACTGTCAACAAAAAATGTAATAGTTAATATAAAAAAAAATTATTTTTAATCAAAACCAGCCAAATTCAACCAAAAATGACAAATTTTTAAGGCAATAGTTGAATCCTCAACAAAAACAGATTAATTTTCAAATCTGTAGGTTTGAGTGGGATAAAATTTTTAACAATTTCAATCAGTGACTGTATACTAGCTGTGAATCAACAAAATAGTTACAATTTCAGCAAAAGAGATGAACTCACATGTTATATGATGAATCATCAACTGGAATAATTAAATTTTCAGTTAAAAAAAAAATAATTTTCATCTCGTAAACGAATTTTTAAACAAAAAGGTAGATTTTCAACCAAAGAGATGATTTTTCAAAACGAAATGATGAATCCGCCACAACACAAATTCAAGCAATTAGTTCATCCTGTGACCCAGTAATTGAGTTTTCTAATAAAAAAAGACGAAATCTGTACAAAGTAGTTGAGTTTTCAACAAAAGAAGTTAATTTGCAACCAAGTAATTGAATTTTCTACGGGAGCAGTGCAATTTTCAAACCAGAAAAACAACTTTTTAACAAAACGGTTAAATTTTCAACGAAAAGAATGAACAAAATTTGAAACGAAAAAAGATAAATCCTCAACTCAAAATATAATAATAAACGTTTTAACAAAAAAGAATGAACTTTCAACGAAAAATAGTTAAATTTTATTATTGAGTTCTATTCATTGAGTTCGCATTTAATTGGAAAACGAGACGAAGATTAAAAGAGGGGAGAATAGGAAAGGCTTTGAAGCCTGCGATAAATATATAGAAATTTTGATTTATTTTTAATACTTTACAAATGTTAGCTTAGAAAACTGGAAATTTTGCTTAGAAAATAAAGCTAATTTTCCACGGCACACTCTTAAATCCGGACTACACAAGTTTGTCGGACTAGGCAAAATTTTAAGCCTGTAATAGTGTCTCGTATTGATACAGGATTCAATATTGATAATTTATTCATTCATAGCATTTTTTAAATATTGTAATTTTCCCCGTCGTAATATGTGAAACTTTGGAACGTTTCCAAAGTTTCATGACACTTTACAGCCCTAAAAATGTTCGCGATTATATAATTAAAAATGTAGTCTATAATTTATTTATTTATTTTTATTCTAAAAAGATCTTTAAATTCAAGCAATTACATTTAGACAAATTCAAAAATAATTTAAAATTAAACAATATTTGAGTGCAGTCGGCTTTCAGCATGAACAATAGGGTGGTTCTTATTTATACTTGGTGCATTTTTTTTCTCAAACTTCTCTGCTCTCACTTCCCAGTTTTATTCGAATGCCCCAAAAACATCTCAAATTTTGAGCAAAATCGGTTAATATTTAGGGTTGGCGCGAAGACCGTGAATTTTCCCATTGATTTAACATGGAAAAAAGTCAGTTTTTTGTAAATCTAATATTTAAACGCGATAATATGTTACAAATAATTCCGTGTTTCATTATATTGTTCAGAATTCATGAGAGAATAAGAATCAATCATACATTTTGAGGTTGAATAATTTGAAGCCACTCTTATGTGTCCCAAAAGAAAGCCCCATACGTGACAAATTTGAATTTTACGTAATAATATGTTATTACGTATAATAATCATTTATCGGTAATTTAAGAATACCCTGTCATTTTTTAACTCATATTAAATAGTTTAAATATTTTCAATTTGTTTAAACATTTAAGAGTATTCTTAAAAAGCAAAGTAGAACATAAAAATATTTCAACCTTTCGAAAAACAGCAAAAATAAAATATGTAAACAGAAAAATAGTTCAAACCATTTAAATTTGTTTGAACATCTGCGTGCATTTATAATAAACAAATTAGTATTTGAAAATATTGAAATTTGTCGAAAATTTAGTGAGATAAAATGTTTTTCCTGCTTTGTTTAGGGAAAATATATACTTGAAAAAATACGTATTATTTAAATAATTGTGCAATTATTTAAACACATTATTTTACTGTTATCATTGATTGAATAACTCATAAAGTCTAGAAAATACGTTCTTTTCGCGAGTTAACTGAAAAAACAAATATTTAAACTAATTAAATTTGTTTAAACAATTGAATATTAGTTAAAAAATGACTAGTTATTCTTAAATTACCGATGAATGATTGTTTATTTTTTAAACGCGTCAATAAACCGCAATAGTACGTAAAATTCTAATTGGGGTGGGTTCAAATTATTCAACCCCAAAATTTATGGTTGGTTCTTATTCTCTGATGAATTCTGAATAATATACTGAAACACGGAATTATTTGTAACGTATTATCGCGTTTAAATATTAGATTTACAAAAAGCTGACTTTTGCCCATGTTAAATCAATGGGAAACTTCATGGTCTTTGCGCCACCCCTAAATATTAGCCGATTTTGCTCATATCTTGAGATTTTTTTTTTTTTGGCATTCAAACAAAACGGGGGTGAGAGCAGAGAAATTGAACAAGTGAAAAATAAGGGCCACCGTAATGAACAATCTTAAGTCAAGTATTTAAAATTAAAAAATTGAAAATAGAAACCTCTATATTTGTTACTATATTAAAGAATATTTTAAAGCAGCATATATATTAATATCAATTTTTGTCCTTTTTTGATAAATTTAGTGAATTTCTTTAACTATTTCAACTTATAAAGTAATTTGACCATTATCATACTATTTATAATTAATAACGTGCTCTTATATTGCAGATACGTTATGGATCGGAATATAAATTTAGCAGACCCTTGTTGCATGATTTTATCAAATATGACGAGGCCTTCAATTTTTGTAGATAGAATAGTTACCCTTTTTGATAAAACTGGATACTCGTGGGATTCCATTATTGCTGCTTTTTGCAAAAAAGGAGACACAAATTGTGCTACTTTACACTACCTGGGGCCAGTCTTTAGCAATTTGAGCCAGTCCCCCAAAGTACGAAGGTTTGTTTCTATTTGAGAATTTTATTCCGCCTTGATTCTGTAATACTTTAACGTGAAAATTTTAATGAAAATTATTGCATTTTAGTAGAAAAATAATCATACGTGATGTCTGTCTGACCGCAAAATTGGAAAATGGCCGGGAACTTTATTCTGCGACCGCGATTTTTCATTCGATTGTCTTAAAATTAATATTAGAAGTGTTTTGTCAAAATAAAATATGCAATTACAATTTGGAATAGGGGATTTTGGAAGAGATATCTGTTGTTCTGATTTTGAAATGGAAATTTCCTTAAAGAATTATTATAGTTCTGACTTTAAACAGGGAATTTTTTTAATGAATCATAACTTTGATTTGGTTCAGGAAATTTTCCAAAAGATTTATAATTGTGAGTTATACCTCGATTTAAAAAAGAAGTGTATAATGAAGTATAATTTTGAGTTGGAACAGGAAATTTTCCGAAGTACTCATGTGGCATTTTTAAATTCGATCAGAAAACTTTCAAAAGAAAATTATTATTCAGATCCGGAACAAGGAAGTTTCCAAAAGAATTATAGTTCTGATTTGAAAGAGGAAATTTTCATTAAGAGTTATTTGGAACCGTGAATTTTCCAAAAGAATTACAATTTTAGCTTGCAACGGGGTATTTTCGAAAGGAATATTACGATTTTGTTTTAGAATAGGAAATTTTCGAAAAGAACTACATATAATTTAGACATGGGACAGGGAATTTTCCAAAAAATTTAAATTCTGATTTCGGATAGGGAAATTGAAAAAAGTAGTATATTCACCATGCTGAGAAAATGAGAAATTGTCCGGGAGAAAACCGAGAATTTAAATTCATCCATCTGGTAGGCATTCTGTCACAATCTAATTGCTTTTCTTCAGATACTTAACTGACAGAACTCGAGGTTTGATTCAAAGACTCCTTCCCTTCACGGAATACGCCGAAAGTGAATTAAGACGAGGTGGCATCGTCGGAACTTTAAGGAATTGTTGCTTTGATCTTGAAAACCACGACTGGTTTCTGGGTCCAGAAATTGATATCTTGCCGCATCTTCTTCTGCCACTTGCTGGACCTGAGGAATTTGATGACGAGGATACGAACAAGCTTCCCATAGACCTACAATATCTACCTGAAACTAAACAACGCGAATCTGATCCCGATATCAGGTGAGAATTGAGAAATATTCTTTAATTGACGTCACAACCCTATAACCAACTATAACGTTCTACGAAAACTTTTTCATACATGATTGTGATAACTTACAGATTTTGTAATTATTCCTCATAGATAACTATAAATTTGTATGAATAATTAAGATTATCAATCAATAAATAATTATGCACTTTCATGATTTTTCGTGAAAAATAAAAATGTTCTAACCAAAATCATTAAAATCTATAACATTGAAACGTAATCTTAATTTTTTATGGGTTTTTGTAGAAAATTACGAATTTTTACAAACAGTATGAAATTTTACGAAACTCTAGGCCTGGAAAAACTGGATGTAGTTTTGTATAGTTTTTCTTAGAAAATTACCGACACACAAGTGTGAATAAATTAATACAATTCTCTAAGCAGTTGTAGAAAATGATAGATTTTGTAATAGTTTCGCATGGAAAACAACTAACCTCTATGAAGCTGTAGGATTTTTAAAAGAAAATTAGGAGGTCTTATAGCACTGAACACAAAAGAAAATTAGGAACATATACCACACGGAAATAGAGAATTAGTTTTTCTTAATACTTAATAGTCTTTTTTTTTAGAAAATTTACTAGTTTCTACAGTCTAAAGGATCAAGAAAAGGATCCTATATGTTTATTGTCGAAATTCGGTTTCGGTTAAATTTACCCAATTTGATATACATATGTGCTTACAAAGTATATCAAATTGGGCCAATTTAACCGAAACCCAATTTACACAAGAATTTACACAAGAATGTACGCAAAGTCTTTTACGAAAATTTACAACCCGAATATTCAATTTAGTTTTTTTCTTAGTTCGTCGTCGTCGGATTTCTTTTTTGAAAATTACGAATTTGTACGACTTTCATTTTAATTTTTTAAATTAGTTTACCATTTTTTTCTCGATTTATTAGAAAAAATCAATTCTAAATCGATGGTAGTTCCACTATATGTATACATAAGGGCCTTGGAAATCATCGTATAAATTAAGAGAAGTTATAACTAAGCAAGGTACAAAGTGCATTAAAAATTAATAGAAATTTTCCTAGAAATTGATAAAAGTTTTCGTAAAAAATCGTAGAAATTATTTTTACCAGGGAAGAAAAGAAAATCCAAGCTTCATTTAATCTAAATTGGTACGAATCCATGTCAAATCAGGCAGGTTACATTTGAAGTTACAGAATCTCTCGGAGATATTTACTAAATTTCATTCTGATTCTTATAGCGTTTATCGCCTTATTTTAAAATTCGACAGAAAATTCGAAAAAGGTCTGAAATGAACAAAATGGTGACAATTCTTCTGAAAATATTAAATGTCGATTTTCACAAAAAAACCCACTCTTATACTTTTTTGCAAATTTTTGTTGAATGTTTTCTTTCATAAGCAAGATAACTTGTGAGCTCTATGCGGGCTAAATAACTCTTGTGACCATGAGATATTTTTTTCATAAAATCGAATTTTCTCATATTTTGAACTCCCGGTGCTCAATCGGGCTAAAACCCGAAGTTTATAAGGTTCATGTAAAAATCCTTGGTGAGCAGTTCTTTCAACAACAGAACACCAAAGAATTTATGAAAAAATAACTAAAAATATAAAAAATTAGAAAAAACTCCCGGTCTTAGTGTTTTTCACAAAATTATATGTAAATAGAAAAAATTCTACTAAATCGTAAATAATAAAGCTGAAAATTCTAAAATTGTGACGATACCATTACAGAAGCGAATTTCATGGAAAACGAACTTTAAAAAAATAACAATGAAAAAATAAATATATAAGTTACGAAGCAAAAATTTTCAGAATTGAAAAAATGTAATCACATTGGGGACTTTTACGAAGAGTTTATTGTTGTTTACGATGTTTGTTTTCCATGAAATTCGCTTCTCTCATGATATCGTCAAAATTTGGGAGTTTTCAGCTTATTATTTGCAATTTTTTTTATATTTATAACTTTTTTTAATTAGGCATATTTAGAAAAAAATTATTAGTATGATTGTAAAGAACACTAAGACGGGCAGATTTTTAATTTTTTTCTCACAAACAACGACAGACACGAAAAAAATTTAAGATAAAAGTTTGCACATTTAGAAAACTGTAATGAAAAATACGTCTCACTTTTTTGGGATATTTTACGCCGTCTACCATAAAAATTCAAAAATTATATTCCTAGGAAAAAAATTCTCCTGGCCTCAAAAATGAGTTAGCCCACATAAAGAAGATAGGGATGACTCTCTTATATTAGCTGAAGCTTTTCAAAAATATTGGAAAGACTAAAAAAAGTAGAGTTTTCCAGAAAATATTCTGCTGACGTTTTCAAAATTCGAAGAATAAAATAAAAAAAGATTTTTTGGAAAACCCATTTCTTTCTACATTTTATACAGTTTCTCCCTGTATAAGGAATGTATCTTAACAGCTTCATGCTGGCTAAACCATTTTTAGCCCGGTAGAATTTTTTTTCTAAAAATATAATTTTCCTCGGAAACGATGCAAGATATCACAAAAGAGCACAATTTATTTTCCATAAAACATTTTTTAGACGTGCGAACTTTTGCCATTAACATTTTTTCGTTTCTGTCGTTGTTTGCGAGAAGAATGAGAAAATTCGATTTTATGACAAAATATTTCTCCTAGCCACAAAAGTTGTGTTAGCCTGAATTAAAATTATAAGTTGTCTTCTTTATGTTAGTACTAATTTAAAAAAATTTCAAAGCATATAAGTGCGGGTTTTTTGTGAAAGACAGCTTTTAATATTTTTAGAAAAACCGCTGCAATTTTGCTAATTTTGAACCTTTATAAAATTTGTCAGGCGGATTTCGAATAAAGATGATAAACGTTATCAGAATCAGAAAGAAATTTATAAATATCTCAATTACTCAAAAGTTATAGAGGTTTAAAGAAAAATTGTGGGCTATTTTGAAGAATAAAGCACAAAATTCAAATACGTAGAAATTCGTAGACATTTTTTTTCCGAAAAATCGAAAAAATTCTTATTGCCTAATTTCCTTTAAAAAAACAATACTTTTCGTCTCCGAGAGATTCTGCGACTTCAAATGTAGAACCTGCCTGATTTGAAATGGATTTGGTCCTTGATATTCTTAATCCTTTTTTTCCGCTCAGATTAATGTTACTGGAATCTTTGACGCAATTGTGTGCATCAAAAAAAGGACGTGAATATTTCAGAGTAAAGAATGCTTATGTAATACTCAGAGAGTTACATAAATGGGAAGAAGACAAAATGGTGTTACTCGCTTGTGAGAACCTCGTCGACATTTTGATCAGGTAAACTAACTTGATGGGCGTGTTTTTACCGCGATAAATAATTTACTGGCATGTTTAACGAATATTGTTTTAATCAGGACGGAGGAGGAAATAGGAGTCGACAATTTAAAAGAGATTGAAGTGCCGGAGGAATACAAAGACAAGTTTCACAAAATGGATGAAGAGTTTATAAGCAGTTGAAAACATCATGTACCTAAATTATAAATATAACATGTAAATATCTTTTTAATAACTTGATTGCTCACAATGAGTTGCGGCAAATACCTCGTATTCAGTTTACTTTCTATTTTTATAAATTATTGCACGGCCCCTAAGGTACTTTACATTTTCACTATCAGGTTCAACGTAGCAGGTAAACGCAGTAGTGTTAACAAAAAAGTGAAAAAAATGACAGTTATTAAATTATCTTTTACATTCTTCTTTAGAGGTATACAAAGTCTCACTAACAGTAAGTTGAATAGTTACTTCAAAATCGTAATCTTTTTAATCTGTATTGTTAGACAATCTCTGAAAGTTTGTTTCCAATGCCATTTGGAATATCCTATTTCATTTGTTTAACTTATGAATTAATTCTGAGCATCATTTACCCGTTTTTTTTATTTAGATTAGTTTCTTCATTATGGTAAATAACCTAATCCAGCTTCCAAGCTCACCGAGCTTCTCACACTGGAAGCATTACTGGATCTTCTGTCGCTTCTGCCACCACATCCGCCGAAAACAGCAGCGATTTCTGCACTTTTCTTGATCGAGAGTGCCTCGTGGTGTAAACTGGCTTTACTCTGACAAGTTTTGGCTGATTTCTTATGCCGTTCTGTGCCTCCCACGTAGACCAAATTTCCATGAAGGTCTCTCGCACTGACTACCAACACTTTTTCGCTGCCCGAAGAGTTTTGGGACTTTCTTCCTGGACTGAAGAGATCGTAGTCGAGAGCGAGATTATCAGAACTGCCTCGATTTGGTGAGGGTCTTATCTGGAATTGAATATTGAATTTAAGAACATGTTTTTGCTTTGATTTCAGGGTTTATGTTGAAAAAAGGTGAGGGTTTTATCTGACCAGGGTGGCAGTAGGTCAGGGAGAACTTGGAAATCAGGGAAAAACGATTATTAAGATTGTAGGTTATTTTTTAAAATTTCAAGGAATTTTCAAGAGCTTAAAAAAGTTTGAATGGATTTCAATAGATTTGAAAGGATTTGAAATATTTTAGGGTATTTTAACAATTTTAATGGAATTTCCAAGAGGTCTAAACAGTTTTCAGGAATTTCAAAGGATTTGAAAAATGTCAGGGTATTTTAAAAGATTCCAATGCATTTACAAGAGATTTAAAAATAGGCAAGGAATTTCCAAAGATTTGAATGATCTTCAAGGATATAAACAAATTTTCGTGCGGTTTTGAAAAATTTCGAAAGATATGGAATGATTTTATGGAACCTATAAGGTTTTATGATATTTCAAAGGATTTAAAAGCTCTCGAGACATTTTAATTAATTGAGGAATTTCGTAGTGTGTCAAAGATATTCAAATATTGTCAGATATTTGGGTATTTCCATAGATTTAAAAGGTTTTAGGGTATTTTAAAAGATTCCAAGTACTTTTTAATTGATCTCAGTAATTTGAAGGGATTTCAAGGGATTTAAAATATTTTAGAGCAAAATATTTTCCACAATTTCGGAAGATATGAAAAGATTTTTTAGGACCCATAAGGTTTTAGGATATTTGAAGATATTCCGAAGGAGTCTCGTAAAATGTTAGTTATTTTTAAATATTTAAAAGCTCTCAAGATATTTTGATAAATTTTCAAATATTTCAGGGCATTTCCAATGATTCCAGGCTATCTTAAAAGATTCCAAGGAATTTTAAAGGATTTAAAATAGTTTAGGGTATTTTTGAAAAATTCCGAAGAATTATCAAGAGCATTAAAATGTTTCTAGGGATTTCAAAAGATTTGAAATATTTAAGGGTATTTTTAATAATTACTTCACATCTCAAAATGCGCTCAGAAGATGGGTAATAGTTGCGTATAGATACCGTACTGAATTCAATATGAAACGCTTAAGATTTCAGGTCGAAGTATCTAATAAATTATAAATAAATTAAACAAAATAAATAATTTTTCAACAAAACTTAAAACCACATTGTGAAATTTTCGACCTAAAAGATGAATTTTCAACAAAAATGAAATTAATTATCAAGCAAACAGTTGCATTTACAACCAAGTAGTTGAAATTACAAGCAATGGGCCGAATTTTTAACCCAAGAGTTGAAATTTCAACGAACTGTTCGAACTTTTAAACATGAAAAATTAAACTGTAATCAAAAATAGTTTCATTTTTAACCAAATAATAGTCGAATATTCAAGCCAAAAGGACTATTTTTCAGAAAACAGTTCAACTTTCAATACAACAAGATGAATATTCAACATATTATTTTAGTTTTTAACAAAATAATTAAATTCTGAACAAAATAGTTGAATTGTGAAATAAAAAGATGAATATTTAAAAAAATATTGTTCTAACAAAGATGTTCGACTTTCAACCAAGTAGTTGAATTTTAAATAAAAAAGATTAATTCTCAATAAAAAATACTATAGATAGATGATATTTCAACCAAGGAAAGATTTTCATTTTAAATGAAAAAAACATTCGAATTCAACAACAAAAAAGAGATGAAATTTCAAACCAAGAAAGCGGATACCTCAGAAAACATTTGAATTTTCCATCCGAAAAAAAAAATCTTATTTCAAGCCGAAATTCCGATACACATAGCCATTTTTGAATTGTTTTCAATTAACTTGATTTTTTTAATTCACCTTAAATTTTTATCAATGTGGAATTCTTCTCATTTCCCTTAAATTCTTCTAAACTTACTCCAATTTTAATAAAATTAATTGCGTTTTTTTTTGCATTTTTCCTCATTCATTTGAATTCTTTTGTATTTAACTTGAATTGTTTTGTAGTCTAAAAAAAGTGATCTGTTGGTCACTTTTTCGGTGGAACTAGTTCACTTTTTTCAAGTAGATTAGGCTATGGTAGCCTAATTTTGCGGCCACCCTAATTTGATTATCCAAGGCTCGAACTATTGACCACTTTGTTCGGACTATTTCACTATTTTGCCACTGTATTTGGTAAAAGTGCCACAAATGACCTCATTTTTCCGTGATTGACCGCTAATGCCACTACTTCTTCACTTTCTCTTTAAAAATAGTTTGGAACATCTTCGCTGATTGACTGAAATAACATGTCTACCATCTCAAATACAGAAATATATACTGTAATGGTGTGCATGTGTGTGAATACGATTCGACGCCTACCCCGTGTGAAAAAACCTTCTGGCGCTGGTCCGGCCCAAACCAGACCATCTGGTTTCCAGGATTGACGCTGATCGGATCGTCTTATCTGGGCCTGACCAAAAGAGTAACGTTTTTTTTTTTTTTTTGGTTAGCCTCAGACTAGACCGTATGGTCAGCCGCTAGTCCAGTGCTCTCCAGAAGGCAGCCATCGGCTGCAAAGACTGCCAGTGGCAGTCACGAGACTAGGTCAAACAAGCCCTCCTAAATTTTCGTCGAACTTGTCCTTCGACTCGTCCTTAATCCTTCACGGTAAATTACAGTTTGAAATGAAAAAATGAATTCTATTCCTCGAAACCGAAGAAAAAATGACACAAAAACTTCGTGGCAGCCATGCACTTGCTGTGGCAGCCACCACCTGCTGAAAGTTGTGAGCCCTGAATGGCTGATTAGCAACTAATTGGTGGTCGGTCAACCGCTGGCTGGACTTTCTTTACTTTTCTAGTGATTTGGAAAAAAATCATTGTTCAGGTACTACAAGTGTATTTAGCTGATCCGCGCCAAACCTGAATCAGACAAGACTGTCAGGGTGCCAAGAAAAAAAATTCGTGTTTTGATAATGCGAACTTCTTATTTTCTATCATTATATACACCCTGTATCTTTTTCCAAAAATGTCAAGAACAAATTTGCTGATCGAACTTGAAACTTTTTTTGTTTTGGGATAGCTGATCAGCACTAGCCCTGGGCCAGACGAGACCCTCCAGACTAGACAGTCTAGATAAAACCAGAATAAGTTTATACAGAAAAATTTCATTATTAAAAATAATTAATGCCACTATTGACCCTATTATTGATCTCTGAAGTAAGTCCGAGCCCTGGATCATTTCACGATTCTTACCTTAAGGAACTCTAGGCTTTTTGAAGAAGCAAGACTTTTGCTCGTTCTGGATGTCTTTACTCTGTCAGAACTTCCACCTCGACTGATAGTACTCTCTGATGGGACGATTCCTCGTTGTCTCAACTGTTCTAAAATCGTTGGCTGAACAGGACGACTGGGACAATAACACTTGTTGCTTTCAGTACAACTGTCTGTATCGCAAGAGCAAACCAGTGTTTGGGGAACGGGATCTTTGCGAGGTAGAGAACAGTAACATTTGTCTGCTGAGACACAGGTACAAGTTTCCGAGTCGTAGCTGCATTCACTGCAACTTACGTATCCACTGCTGCTTCTATTTGCACCTACGTTGCGACTCCATCTTCTGCCTAAAAAATTGTTAAACAAGTTTTTTTCATTCCTCGTTAGGGAACGTCCATTAATTACATAGAGATGATTTTTGAAATGTTAGAACCCTATTATAAGGATTCGTAAGATTTTTATTCTCCCCACCGCCTTCTTACGTAAGATTTTATCTCTTTTACTCAATATATCAACAATATTCAATCATTTTCACCGTAAACAACGAGATTTCAAGGGATTTCAAAAGATTTGAAAGTTTTCCAGTGATTTTGAAGTATTTCAACAGATTTCAAGGGATTTTGAGGCATCTCAAAATATTCCAATGTATATCCATCGATTTTACAGGGTTCCGTAAAATTTTAAAAGATTTAACGGAAAATTAAAAGAATTGAAGGGTAGAAATGCAAAAAGAGTCAAGCGCCATTTTTCACTTTTTTCAGGAGAGACTAAAAACATGTTGTAAATTCAGCGGGACCATTTAAGAAAAAAATAAGAAAGTACTTTTGAGTCACTTTCATGCTCTATCGAACTAAAAAAAAGTTTGCTCACAAAAAGCTATCCGGTTTCGATAAATAGAATGAAACAGGTCACATTTCGAGGTTAGATTTTGGGTCCGTATCGACTTTTAACATCTTTCAACATTAATTGTGGAGCCAATTTGCAGTTTAAGAAAAAACTAAAAATTTGAATTCTAGCTATTGAATGAAAGAATTGATTTCCAAAAAGTTTGTTTAAAAAAAAATCATGCAAATTCGCGAAATATGAAAATTCAATTATGACTTCGAAATGGTGTAAACCTGAAATTTCAACTTCAAAATAATATAATTTCCAAAAAATGAGGAATTGGGTTTTAGGTTATTCAGTGCTGAACGGAAGAGACCCAATAGTAATTAAAAATAATTAGCCAGTGTCGAGAAAAATGAAATTTTATTTTTTACTTTGAAAAATTATTTATTATTATTTTGAAAAATGATGCCACAAAAAAATCCTTTGGCAGGCATGTGTAATAGAATTTATCTGATTTTTTGAGCTAATAAACCCGATTTCGAAAATTTGGCGCTTGACTCCTTTTGCATTTCTACCCTTCAATTATGAATAATATAAAGAATTTTAGGAGATTAAAAAAAACGGGATCTCAAAGGATTTTTAAAGGATTTTAGGTGGTACCGAGGTATTTTCACGAATTTTACAGCATATCAGGGGATTTTAATGAGATTTCAAAGACTTGAAAGGATTTGAAGAGATTTCCGGGGATTTCAAAAGATTCCAAAGTATATGCACACATTTTAAGGGGTTTCGTAAGCCTTGATGAAATTTCAAAAATGTTTCAGATATTATAAAGAATTTCATGAGATATAAAAAAGTCACGGGATTTCAAGAGATTTCAAAGGATTTTAAAATATTTCAAAGGATTCCAAAGTATATTCAACCAATGTCAAAGGATTTTTTAAGCTTTCTATAAGGGTTTTCAAGATATTAAAAAAATATCACGGGATTTCAAAGGATTGCATGTGGTACCGAAATATATTCACGAATTTTGAAAGATATCAGGGGATTTTAATAAGATTTCGAAGATTTTATGGGATTTAAAGGAATTTCAGGAGATTTTGAATGATTTGCAAAAATTTCAAAAGATTTTAACCGATCTCAAAAGATTCCAAAGTATATCCACTGATTTTTAAGGATTTTGTAAGATAACAGAATAGTTGATGAAATTTCAAAGGATTTTCATGTATTATAAAGGATTTTAAGAAATTTAAAAAAGTCACGATATTTCAAAGAAATTTAAAGGATTTTCGAATATTATGGCGGATTTTGAGAGATTAAATAATAATAAAAATGAAGGAGTTTAACAAATTTAAAAGAAGTCACGATATTTCAAAGAATTTTAAAGGATTTTCGAATATTATGGTGGATTTTAAGAGATAAAAAAATGTCACGAGATTTCAAAGGATTGCATTGGATACCGCAATATTTTCACGGATTTTAAAGGATTTCAGGAAATGTTAATGAGATTTCGATGATATGAAGAGAATTAAAGAGATTTCAGGGGATTTCAAATTACTTCAAAATATGTTCCTGTATTTAGAGATATGAAGAGCTAACGATGATTTAACGGAATTTCAATAGATTGTAAGACATTTTAAAAGATTCCAAAGCATATTCACGGATTTTAGAAGATTTCAATGAGATTTTAAAAGATTTAACGAAACTTCGAAGGATTTCTGAATATTATATTTTTGATATTTATTATCATATTTTATTATTTATTTTCAGAATATTATAAGGGATTTTACGAGATTTTAAGAAATTGCAATTAACTTTAAAAGATTTTAATATATTGTAAGGGATTTCAAGAGTTTCAGAAACATTCCCACAGATTTAAAAGATATTTGAAGCAATTCCAAGAATTTTCGCCGTTTTAAAGGGTTCTATGGGATTTCCACGGAGCTCATTCCGTCAAAGGGATTTCAAGAGAATATGTACGATATCCATTGAATTGGAAGGATTTCAAAAAATTTCCACATGATGAAAAAAATGTTAAGGGAATTACAAAATTGTTAAAAGAATTCACAGAATTTCAAAGGACTGCAAAATATTCCAGGGATTTCAGAAAAAAGGAATAAAACAAATAATGATATAATGTGTACAATAGTATGAAAATAATTTCAACAGACAAGACAAGTAATAATTAGCATATTTAAAAAAAATAATAAGAAAGAGGAAACTTACTTAGTTTTTAGAAAAAAAATAATAATACTATGGAAAATACTATACGTACAAGTATCACTGTCTTCAGAAGTGGTTTGACCAACACCGCCCTTGCTTCTTCGCCAAGACGATCTTCTTCTGCCCAGTCTGCTCGCGAGAACCCGATTTCTGTGATTATTCCTGACATCACAGGACGAGCTGCTTCCGAAACTGTCATTCAATTTGCGAGCCGGAAAAATAACCGAAGTGAATTCCGTTGGACCGCCTTTGAGTCTCGATACTGACCTTTTGATCGCCCTACCCAGGAGGGAAGGTCGACTGGTCGAACGACGCCTCTGGGGACGCCGACGCCTCCTCATTATACTGGCTGACCTTTGGTACAACTCATCCTGGGTCAAGGTGGATGCCAGTTTCAACAGAAACTCTTTGTAGAGTGGCTTCAAGTCGTTAAAAGACATTCCCTCTGGATCTAAGAAATTCAGAATTCATTTCAATATTATTTCCTAGAGCTAGTGGTGCAGCCCTAAAAAAAGTAACCTAGCGATATTTTTCAAAGGGAATAAGTTTCGAGTATATGAATTTTAAAAATTGAAAATGCGGATTATCCCAGAATCATCTAAATATTTGTTGACGGTGTGATATTTTTCAATCTAATATAGAAACTTATAAGAGAGAATTTGCGTTTGTCTGAAAAACAAAAATTTATTTTCTTTGCCAGAAGGACACAAGATATGGAAAAAGTGAAAAAAATTATAAAAAATTGTTTCATGCCACTTTTTTCTATCTCGCGTTATTTTCTAGATTTTTGCGAAAATATGTATAAAATCCTTGAAGATTTTTTTTTTCTCAACAGTACAATTTTAGATTGTGGTGGAAAACCAAAAATAACTCAATTTGGCAGTTTTAACGTTTTGGTGGAAAAATAATGAACTAAGCTCGAGAAAATGAAAAGTATCGATTATTATTAAAATGCCGACTTTAAGGGAAAATGTTTGATGTATGAGGTGCTGACTGGAATTTTTTTAGTTCTATGTATTTCAAAGTTGAATTTTGAATTTGCGAATTGACACGAATTGTCTTTGTTGCTAAGAAAAATTAAAAGAAAAACGTATAATATGCTAGATTTTTTAAAAATTGTATATCTAATTTTAATGAGAATTGTTTAGAATTCAATATTGTTCAAAATCCTTTTAAATTTGCATTAATTAATAATTGTGCAAGAAGTTGTCGGTTAATTAGTCTGCAATGAGAAGATTGTATTGAAATTTAATAGAATGGCTGACTGTATTTTTTAAAATGTAGACCTGGAAAATGTGGAAAAGTCATGGTGTTTTGAAACCGGACTTCTGTCGCAGCCCTGTCCGAGAAAAGACAAGGAATTTATTTTTTAGTTCAGAATTTCTCTAGTTAGTAGGAAAGTTATCCAATCACTTGTAATTTTCTATTTGTGACATTTTTAAATATAAAATTATTCAGTCTACAACGCCTGATTTGAAATTTTTTTACTGTTTAAGGCTTTAAGTTTAAAATTGTTTATTTTTTAATAGCTCACATATATAAGTTTGCATGTCTTAATTTTTATTCGTTTATTTTCATATTAAGAAATTTTAAGATATAGTTTTGAATAAGTAGACAATATCAAAATTAAATCGTCTATTATGAGTTTGAAACGTCAGAACTAAGTAACTATTGATATCACGATTCAAAATGAGATAATTTCATATTAAAAAATTCATAATTAGACAATGTCAGATTAAGTTGCTTAAAATTAAACCATTTCTAATGTTTTTGAAGATTTTAAAGAATAAATAATTGAAAATTGAAAAATATTTGACTGGAAAAGACGTCATGATAATACTAAATCGAGCATTCAAAATTAAACGAGTAGAAATTTCTGAGTGCTAAATTGTCAGTTTTGAACTCTACAATTTGAGAATATTTTTATTTTTGAAGTATTTATATTTTTTATAATTGAATATTAAAGGGTTTTTACAATAAAAATCGTTTTAAATATCCTCGAAATTTGAAATATTTCCATTTTTAATGTTTCCAGTATGAAATTATGTAATTAAATTGAACTTCTTTAGAATAATTACATTTTTAATTTTTTGTTTATTATCTTACTAGAATTTATTTAATTAGTTTACAAAACATTTAAATAACAAAATGTGTTACAATGTTTCAAAATTTTAAATACCTGATTCTAAAAAGTTTTAGTTTTTAAGGCCTCTTGAAAAATTTTCACTTTTGAAAGATTTAATTTGAAAATGTTAGTTCTCATGTCTCTAAATGTTTAATGTTCTACATTGAAAAATATACATCTTTCAATGACTATTTTGAGAATTGATGAATGCTGACCATATTATGTTTTTAATTGTTGAGTTTTGCAGTTACCAATTTCAAATATTGCAGAAATCAATTCTAACTACTTTAAATTTTAAATTGTTTAATTTTTTAAGCTTCATTTTTATGAATATTCAATTTTAAAATAATCAATAATACAATTTTTTTAGCTGAAACCTTCAAAATGAAAATTGTTCAAGTGCTGTATTTTAAATGTTTTAATTTATAATTATAAGTTCTTCGAATACAAAAGAGTTACACTTTAAATAGTTTAATTACAGGAGGCAAAAAAGGACAAAGTGACAAAAGAATGATTTAATTTTCAAATTAGTTATGAATACTTCAAATAAACAATTTTTCAACTTGAAAAGCTTGAATTTTTCAATTTCAATGAGCGAGAAATGACCGGAAATTTTGTTCTTGGCAATATTTGTTAAAAAAACCAAAAGTGATTTCTTTCTTCAAAAATTGTAAAAGTTGTATTATAGTCCAAAAAAAATACTGTACAGATTAGATTCAACTGCAATAATGCTTTCAATGCTGAAAAATCTCTTCTCATTCTAATCATTAATTCTGCTCAATATGACTTTATTTTCCTTCTCACAAGACATCACAGAACACAATTTTACTTTAATCGCCAAGGAAGAGGAGAAAAATTAAAAAGAAGAAGTACTAAAAGCTTTCAGACAGAAATTCTCCTGAAAACAAATTAAAACGGGATTCCGTCTGACTCTCGAATCTCTGAAAATAGTTTTGGATAAACAGTGTAATTTATTTCAACATTGAAACACTAATAACTTCGGTAACAACAGGACACCAGTGGACCGGTTTTCAAGAGTCCAAGAAGAAAAGATACATTCAGTGTGTCACAGAAGAGAATCACAAATAGCGGTATTCAAATGGGAAGCTCTGAAACGAATACCTTTAATGCTCGAGAGACATAATTGAAAGTTCAACTCTAAAGAAACCGGATCTGCTGAAAATATATTCACTTGGAGGATCCAAGTTTGGAAACACCAAGGAGGTCGATAAGATATTTAGGCAAAATTCTCGGTCCAGTACCTCATTTATAAATTGATAAATTTGTTTACCGATTATAGCTGCTAGAATATCATCAACACTTGTCAGCCCTTCTTGATTTCGAAACTCATCGAATAATTCTGTAAATCCTAACGGGGTTCCACCTGGCATGGTGTTTGGTTTTCTGTTCGTTCCTGGTTTGAGGAAACTTCCTCTTCTTGGGAGTTCAACCCGGGTCATCAAATCACCTTTATCCACATCTATGTCACTTTGGGATCTTTTCAATTTTGTTTCTTGCAGGTCCTTCAAGGCATCTTCAGACTTGCTAACTGGAGGTTCACTTCCCGCTCTGCTTCTTCGTCTAGTTCGCTAAAATTTGGAATTGAAAGTTGGATCAAGATTAAAGGTATAAACTTTTGATTTTAGAGCTCCAAGATCAAAGATGTTAGCAAATAATCTGAAACTATATCGCCTTCGAGGTAAACATGTTGACTACACTTCTGCATTCTTACCTGACAACATTGAGGAACATTAGAGTTGATATCTTGCTTTTTGACAGGCTTATCAAGAGTAGAAATTCGGCTACCTTGTCGACTCGAGTAGATACTTTCCTCGGAATTTCTGTCCCTTTGACTCCGATTTTCTTGTTGTGGAATGTTCTTCGCGTTCCTGTTGATGGATGAGTTTCCCTGCGTCTGATTCCTATCATTCTTTGCTGGCTTCCTAGGAGAGTAGATCTCTTCCTGGCCCAAGCTGTAGATCTTATCAGCATCCCTCAGGAGTTCCTCATAGGGTCTCTCTCGACTGCAACGTCTGCTTCTAGGCAGCTTCTCGTAAATAGAGTTCTCTCGACTTTTATACTCTGGATCTTTCTTCTCTAAATCTTCCTTTTCTGAGACTTTGTAAAGCTGAACCGAATCTTGGGCTGCTGTGTATTTACCTGAATAATCATAATCCAATTATTTGTATAATAATAATAATAGCAAACTTATGAAATTTCTAATCAAGTTTACATAGTTAAAAGGAAATGACAAGACAAAAATACTACAGAAAGTGAAACAAGTCATAAGATCTAATTGTGAGATGTATCTCCATAACTTTCTGCAACTATACATGGAGTTAAGCTGCGTCTATATATCTAAGTCTTCCAATCACTTCCTGGCTTTAAGATTCCATGCACAGAATCTTTAATCATTGAACTTATACAATTTACGTTCAGGTTTTAACTCACCCCTTTGACCAATCCTCTCGCAATTCTTAGCTGCTGATCGATTAAGATCATAAAATCCTTGATTCTTCTCGTACATCCTCTCCTCGGTCCCAGAAGTGTCTTCATTGCAGACACTTTCATTTCTGTCACGACAGCATCTCTTTTGTGAATCATCTACGATATCATAATTCTTGCTTTTAAGGGGCACTCTCTCAAAGTCATTACACTTCCGACTATAGTGATTGTCTCCTCCCTGATCGTAAATTATCTCAACTTGACCTCTGGGTATTTCAAGTTCGATCACTTGTTCGGAATGTGCTGGTTTCATTCCGTAAATCTTATTTCTATTGTTCATCCTTTCTTCGTTTAACTGTGTTTCCACATCTGTAGATTCCCGCCGTTTCTCATTTTTTATGGTCACGATATCTGAGTCCTTGGACGTTGATGAGTACTTTCGATTTCTGGCTTCTAATACATCTTCAGGATTGATTTCAGTGACCCTCTTCTTTTTTCGAGGCGCTTTTTCTAGGACGCTTGGTTTTTGGGTTTCTTCTTCAGTGGCGCTGGATACGGAACTTTTTTTCGACCTGGGTGGCCTAACCGGATGTGGAGCCTTGGGTCGAGGAGGTGGTGAATGGCGAACACTCATAATTTTACTCGATAAACTTGGTTCTCTGGCGCTCGAAATTACAGATGCAAGAGATACACAACCAACTCCGTTCGTGTGTCGAGGTCTTCTCCTGTTAATAAATTTTTTTAAATTATTTAAGAGTTATGAACTTCAGAATATATTTGACATGTGTTATTGTTTTTTAAGCTAACCCTAACCTCTGACTTTATAGTTTGAAGAGGAAAAGTTAGTCCCAAATCGTCCAAAAGTTTTGATCCAAACAATCGATACACTAATCTTTTCATCAGTTTTTGGTATTTCAAACTTGAATTGCAGAATACTAATATTCCATTTCTTAATTTATTGACCCCCATCCTAACTCTATTTCGTTTTATATTTTGTCTAAACCTTGCTGTTTCATCTTCTGACCAATTTCCTCTCTTTCCCGCTATTTTTTATACTCCTTTCTCATCTTCCTCATCCTCTTAAATCGATATTAACTAATTTTTTTCACGTCCTCCTTTACTTTGTCATTAATTTCCTATAACAAATCTATTACCCCTTTTCGCTTTCCAACTGTTGTTTATTCCCTTTTCTCTCCCCTTTCTATATTTTAATTCCTGATGTATCATCCCCATTTCATATAGATTATTCAGTATTTTATTTTTATCATTCTTTCATCCTTTGATCTTTTTTTTCTACCGATTTTCTTTTTCCCATTTCATCTTCTCCAGTTCTAGTGTTGTTTTAGTAATCCAATGTTAGTAACCCAATTATGACTTTTACTCTTCTTTTAATTCCAACCCCTTCCTTCATATTTCTATGTTTTATTACATGATTCATTACTCTTCTGCTACCTTAAAGGACAAAAGAAGGCCCCTCTCTCCTTTCCATTTATTTCATTTTCACCCTTATCTTCATTCCTTCGCCCACTCTACCTTTTCTATATTTTCTACTTGCTTTTTATACCTCCCACTTGTATCCTTTCCGCACCTTTTTTTCTTCCACATTTCTTCTTCTCAAACCATGTTTCCAAAAAAACTGCTTTCTCCTCAACCTTACTAATTGCAATTTATTTTCTAACTAAGAATAAGCAAAAAGAAGGCAATTATCAGAATGAATGTAATGTAATGAATGTAAAAAAAAAGAGCGCGAATGTAAAGGAAGAAAGGAGTAAGATTAAAGATGCAGAGATGGCAAAAAAGAACTAAGACATAGTAAACAAAGAAAGAAAGAAAAAGAAAAGAGTAAATGTTCAACGGGAAAAAATGCTTTTTGGTCTTGCTATGAGGGTCGGAAATCAGGTTGATAAATTGATATAGGAAAAAAGGAAAGAACATAAAGAGAAAGAGACCAGAAGGAAGGAAATGAAGAAGACGATAAGAAAGTTAAAGAGTAAGGAAACGGCGGAGTGGTTAGATGACATTCTCAATAAGCTATGGGAGGATCGGATAGTGATAAAAGAGGTAATGGAAGAGAAGAAAATAATCTCACCAAATCAGACAAATTTTAAAAAGGTGAAGGAGCAATGTAGAAGGGGAGGGGGTAATTATTTAATAAATAGGAGATTAAATAAAGAATTAAGGGGGGATGATCGTTATTTTCGTGAATTTAAAAGCTACATTCAGTTCGGTAGATACGGCGTATTTGTAGAAAATGTAAAGAAAGAGAAAAGAAAGGGAAAGGATTAAGAGTAAGGATGATGCAGATGTTTAGGAAAAACAAGAGAAAGAGAACGAAATATGCGAATTTTTCGGAATGGTTAAAAGAGTTCACAAAGCATGCCTCTTCAGTTCACCTTTATTTAATATATTAATAGCAAATGTAGAAGAAAAAATGAGGAAGGGATGAAAGTTAAAAAGGAAAATATAGACTCGTTGATGTATGGACTTGATGTCAGAATTGATTACTGGTCTGGAGAAATATTTATATGGATAGAAGTTGTTATTGATTAAAAATATATATATTTAGAAATAGACGAATGAGCAGCGAGATAGAAAATTAGAGTAAAAAAGGTAACAGGGAAAGTGAAGCAGCTACCAGAAATAGGAAGAAGAAATCCACATTTCCGATACGACAAGCTGTTTTAAGGGTAGCAGAAAACATAGCATGTAAATTAGAAGAGAAGTGAAAACTCTTTCCCTTTCCTGCAAATTTCAAAAGTGCTGGCAATAGATAAATGAAAAGGGTAAAAGGATTGGTAAGTTGACAATGTACGAGAACAGAACAAAAAGTTGTGTAGTGCACTGTAGATAAACGGAAAAGGGATTTTATAGATAATGAAGTTATAGAAAGAAGAAATAGGGAAAGGCAGGTAAATGAATGATGAAGAAGATAGTGAAGTTATAACAGATGGTATAAAGAGATAAAGATGGAAAAAGGTTATGATGTTGAAGATACTTAGGGGCATGCTTGGGATGGTTGTACTAGAGGAAATCAGGATTTAAGAAGTACGCAAAATAATAAGATGGAAGTTTTAAGCTCGGTGTTAAGAGATAAAGGTATAGGGAAAGAAATAAGAATCGGTTTAAGAATTAGACAAAGTGAGAGGAATTAGATTAGAGACTCAAAGAAAAGACGAGTGATTTGATAACATATATTTAAGGAAGTTTATTTAAGAGACTAGATATGAAGGTGTTTTTTTAAGAAGAGGAAGCAGTGCCTAACATTAGATGAACATTAAGTGCAATTAATGATGTAGTGGAAGAAGATGCGGAAGTCTGAGGAAGAACTTTAAGTGAAGAGAAATAAGAAGGCTAAGGCTAATAAATGTTTCATTTCAGCGCCTTCAACGCATTTCACCTTTAAAAACAACCGACTCACCTGTTGGCATCCAAATCAGCAACAAGTGCTCGGTACAGCGTGGCAGCTGCTGCCACGGCATCTTCTTCAGTTTGACAAGCAAAGGCGTGGCACTCAAGTAGCCTGGCGACCCCAGGTCGTCTCATTACAACCGCAAAAATTGGCGGATAACATTCGACCTCGTTACTTAAACCACGCATCGTTCGGTAAAGATCAGAGTGCTTTTCTTCACCTCCCAAATTCGAATCATCACCGACCAGCGGCATGAAGGCGTGATGAAAGCCGTTGGCTGTCTTCTTCGACCGAAGTCTCAATGCACTCCAAACAGCAATTCGCCTAAAGGGATTATTTTTCTCACATGTTTCCGAAAATCGATAAGTCAAACCTCTTCGGGAAACCTCTAATTCTGCGTCGGTCGTTTCTACCATTCGTTCCAATAATTGACGAAGTGGTTCCTGAAGACCTCGAACACTTGCCACTCTACCCCCCACAGGAGCTGCTCCCATGTATTTTACCTGGTGAACAAATTGGCGTCGAATTTTTAAGAGGCGCTTTTTGGATGAACGAAAATTTGAGGAAGAATAATTGGGCAGAGGTGAAAGTTAAACGGAATCTGCAAATGCCAGATGAGGTCTCGAAATAACATGAGCAAGAATCCCGGAATATATAATTTGATTCGTTTTTAATATCGGGGTTTCATGTTTAATTGACTCAGTTAGTTGAATGCCTTTTAATGCTTTTGAATTTAATGTTTCATCTCTTTAATCGTAATTAAATGTTTCAGAATTATTTTTCCATAAATTATGAAACGTCTGTTTTAGGAAAGCATATTTTCTGATAAAAATTAATGTAGCCTTCTCCACGTTTTTGAATTTTAAATAAATCGTTTAAATATTGATTAAAATTACAGAAATAATAAAATATCCACCTGATAACATTTTCAAAAAATATTTTCACATTATAACTACTGAAAAAAAGTTCATTCCCTCGCATTTATTTTGAGCACCATGAAGGAATTTTCTAATATATTCGAATTTTATGAATTCAAACTATAAATTTGATGAAACGCCGGAATTGTGAACTTTTACTGGTGTTTGTGCCAGAAATAGACACCTACATCCTTTTTTCTAAGACTCGTCCAGATATAACTCTTCGATAAAACATTCACATAATTAAACGAGGAAGCCCGTTATCTTTCGCGTTCCGTACGAGTGAGAAAAACAAATTGCTCATATTATGGTTTTAGGATGTCGTAACTCATTCAAACATGTCTTGGACTTTTATGGGAATCACGTTAAATTCCGTTTTCTGATAAATAACTGAATGCTTAGAGCAATGATCTAAAGTTCTAAAGATTATTCACCTCATGGAAGTTTTCGAAGCTGGACCTATAATTTTGTAGGACATCTCGAATGAATTTATTTCGGCCAAGTGAAAAAAATTGTGTTCACCCATTTTTCTAGTTTTTCGTCAATTCTTCATTACGATTATTTCGAATTAAAATAGTTATTTTATGAACTATTCGAAATTTTACTTCGTTCCGAATCAAACATAATTTCGTCTTCAAATTTTTGCAGTTTGGGAGATTTTTAATATTTTCAACATAAAATTATTCAATTTGGTAGGCATTTAATTTTAAACCGCACAAATGGAAACATTTTATTTCTGAAATGTGGAATTACGTAACATTTCAATTTAAATTTCTTTATTATGGCATTATTAAAATTTAAAAATTGTATTTGCTCTGTTGTGTACGTTTTGAAATCGAAATTTTGTAATTTGGAATGCTTTTAAATTGTAGAAGATAGAACATTTTATTTTTGGCTGTTTCTAGTCGTCCCGAAAAATTGGTGACGTTGGACAATGGGATGTACATTATGGACAAATCGTCCCGACACTTCGTTTTTTTTAAACATTTAAACATTCTCAATTCAAATTTAAGTGATTTATTTCTTCTTCTTGAAGTTATAGGGTTTTTATTGCTTAGAATTTCAGACTGTTCAGTTCTGAATAATAAGGCATTGGAAGGTTGATGAGGCGGGGGGGGGGGGGGGGG
>CAKNXH010062784.1:266230-276274 GCA_932178445.1 Andricus quercusramuli
AAGTGTACAACGTGGCCCCCCCTCCTCGAAATTCTTTAAACCTGTACATAATATTCGAATTTCTATGAAGGTTTTTAAGCCTGACCAAGTGGGTAAATTATATTTTTTTTACAAAATGTTGGGTTTCCAACTCCTAAAGTTTTGTAAGATTACATGATAAGAAAATGCCTTGTAATTTTCAGCCAAATCGAATAATATTCAGGTTACTTGAAGGCCTTTAAAATTTTTCCACGTTGTTCACTTAGAAACAAATTGAGCAAAATCTTCAAACTGAAGTAACTTTCTGATGGTATTCATTTAAAATGTTCATATAATTTTGAATTTTAAACCTGAACACGGTTTTCAGTATGCTAAAAGCTACGATTCCGTTTGGCTCAATTTTTTAATTTTTCCCAAGTACATACATAAAATAGATAGGAAAATATAAGTTACCTACGAAATTTTACTATTCTGTTTGGGCTAAAAATTGCGAACCATCCTTATCTCATTTAGTATCTCACTTAGGGTTGGAAGCCTCACATTCAAAATGTTGGAAAATATTGACGACCTTACATTACTGTCCCCAGTAATGGGAAATAACCAGTTTCTTTCAACTAGTTACTTTTTCGGTCACGATAGTATTGATTCTCTTACCAATTTTACTAATGTTCTTTCAATTTCAAAAGAATCCAGAAGAGTTCTACGAAATTCAGAAAAATTCCAGTGAATTCAAAAAAGCCAGTGAATTGAATAAAACTTTAATCCAAAATATCCCACTGATTTCAGTAGAATTGAGTGAATGTAGAAAAGTTGAAGTGAACTCAAACGATTTTATCAAGAGTTAAAAAACTCAAGACGATTCTAAATAATTTAAAATAATTCAAAAAAATTCTGGGTAAATCAATAAAACTTCGAGGCGAATTCCAAATTAATGCAAAAGAGTTGAAAAATTTTTAACAATCCAAAATAATCCGGTGTTTTCTGTAAAATTGAAGTGAATTCAGAAGAACTTAAGAGCATTGAAGAGACTTTGATGAAATTCATCCGAATTTAAAAGAATGTAATGGAACAAAATTTAAAGAACCAAACAATTTTCTTCGAGTTAACGAAAATTAGAGTTAACAGAATTCAGGGCAAATTCAACAGAATTGCTTTGAATCGAAAATTTAAAAGAAAAAACAATGAATTACATAAAACCGAGCGAATTTACAGAAATTTAAGAAAAATTAGAAGAATTTAATGGCATTGATACAAATTTAAGGTCAAATTTAAAAAATGCAATGAATTAAAAACCGTTCTTTTTTATACACATCAGTTAATCAAGTTTGGAATGAATCAAGAAGTTTTTGAAGGAATTCGAAAGATTATGATAGAGTATTTCAGAATTCAAGATAAGTTTAAAGAACTTCAAGGTGAATTAGAACAAATTTAATGAAATTGATAGATTTGAATTAAAGGGAATTCAGAAGAATTATATGAAATTAATATGAAATCAAGATAATTCAAGAATAATTTAAGAGAATAAAACAAAAATTTCAACTAAATTTTAAAACTCCCATAAAATTCTAGTAAATCGAAGTAAATAGTATTAGGGAATAAAAATCTAATAAAAGCCATAAAAATTCAACGTGAATTACCAATTTTCAGGGTGAATTGAAAAAAAATTAAAAATCGAAAGAAATATTTATTGAATTTAGTGAGTTTCAAAGGAACTTCATAGAATTTAACAGAATTCAAAGGAATTTAAAATAATTCAAATAAATTCAAATAAATACGAAGGAATTCACCAGAATTTGCAGAAATAAAAAAAAATAAAACGAATTTCAAAAAAAAATCCTTGCATTCTCTGTTTTAATTTATTGAAAGAAGTTACTAAAATGATCTTTATTTTAAAAAGTGACTATAATCCCTGTAGGATAAAGACCTACGTTCATTTTTGAATGACAGCTATTAAATATACTTTAAGTTTTAAAGCTTTAAGATCGAAATTGTCCGATTATAAATACTTTAATACTGAAAATTTGTATTTCGACTTTATATAATTGGTAAATTTTAAAGTCTTTAAAGTCTTTCAAGTGAAAGTTGTCGAGTTTTTAATATTTCTTATTGAAAATTGCACGATCTTGTTTACTTGCAATAAATAAATATATGTCGTATCCACTTAGTGTAATTAGACTTTTCATGAACTACGAGCAGATTGTGTAACGCTATTAGTCGAAAATTTGTAGTCAGAATGAAATGACTAACGTGCTATCTAGCACATAGTGTAATAAAGTTTAATGAATATAACTTTACATAATCTTCACTTAACCCTAGTTTTTGATTGTTTGAAAAAACAATATCTTTTTTTAAAGTTAAGGAAGCAATTTTAAGAAACTAGCATAGTGATTTTGTGAAAAATGAGTTTCCTCGACAATATAAAACTTTTACTCTTTTTGAATTTTCTTCTCATTATTATTCCAAAAAGTGCAACAAAATGTAGCACAGAACAAATTTTGTATTGTCTCAAATAATTTCACTTTACATGCAAGAATGATGTAATCGAAAAAAGTATTTTAATTTAATAATTTTTTTTTGCTTAAAACAATTCGAAAATTTTATTTGGCAAGCTCTGAGGGAAAAGCATTATTTACAATAAAATGGGTTACCAAATTTTTTGTTCGAATCTTTATCCGCACGCGATAACTATGTTTTTATAATATGGATGAACCAATTTTGAGACTATTTTCGTTTTTAAAAAATTATATTAATTGAATGTTATTACTTTACATGATGATTAGTACGTTAGTCATTTTATAAAATGGCTCGAGCAGACAGATAGTGAAACTCTATTCTATTACTCTAACTACCTGAAGGTGATTGTGCTTGGGAGGTCCAAAAATTCGAGTTTCGAGTTTGTGTGACAGACCTCCCCCTTCAATTTGTTAGTTTTTTAGAAAATGAAATTCTTTATTTTGTTAGATCGGTCAAAATTACCCCTACTTCCCAGCTCTTGAAATTAGCATAGTCAGTACCTCGTTTATTATACACAATCCGCTAGTAGTTCGTGAACTGCCTGGAGATTTCATGAAAGTTCTAATTAAAATAAGTGGCTGCGACATATATGTCGTTTTGGCATCTTTTGAATAGATTGGATTCAGTTCGTAATACCAGTAAAGATTACAGGATTGATGAGTCGATGAAATGATCGGTTACGATTGATCTCATTGAGTAATCGAAAGCTATTCCGACCCATTTCACGTGTAGTATAGTATAGTATATATAGTGAAAATCGGATCGCGTGATTTGTATGTACACCCACTCGCGAATCAAGTTCAACGTTGCGACTTACGAAACCAACCGGTCATGAATGATCAGTAATGCGTGATATTCTCCCGATCCTGAACAAGAGCCTCTACCGAACTTAACGTGGCTTTGCAAGCGAAACGGAATGATAAATTTCAACAATGAATAATATTTGAATATAGGAAAAATGCATTCCTCTGTTCCTATGAAGGAGAGTTTCCAACTCAGAGGATTAAAATCCTAGACTCTTTTCTCTGAGAGACTCATCAAAAGTGAAAAGAAAGTAATTAATAAACTTCTCGGATAACTCATTGCAAAATCTTTACTTCAATTCAAAAATAATACATTTCTATTCTATTGAGGTTTCTACCAATTTATCAAAAGTAATTTAAGTTTCACGAAAATAATTTGTTTTAAATGTTGTAAGAAAACCAGTTAGTAATTTTTTCCACATTTGTCTATTATTTCACTTTACAAGAATTTTATATACCTGATTTAGAGTTTTTTAAAAATGCAACTCTGAATCTTAACTTGCATTTTCGATTTTCATGCTTCTTTTGGGTTGAAAATAAACTACAGGGAAGGAGAAATAAATCGGATAATATTCGAAGGACGCTCATCATGAATTTGTCTGTTTTTACCGAAAAATCGATTTTTCTTAAAAAACGTATGGATCATAAAGCAAAATTATATGGAATATAAAATCAAAAGACTTGCAATAGTTATATATAAACAATGTTGAATTAAAATCAATCAAATAGGTCATAATTGTAATGTTCGGGATTGGAAAATATTACTCTATATCATGCAGTTCTTTCCACAATTTCAAATTCATAATCAGAACCCTCAGCTTTAAAAAATGAATAATTGCTTTCTGAAAGCTTGTATAAGAAATTGAATAATTTTGATGGATGATCGCTTCTAGTAAAAAACTTCAAATAAAAAGGACTCAAATTAATTTGTTTCAGTCTTTTAAATGGATATTTTTATGTTAAGCAGCGCCTGGCTGTGTTATACCTGGATAGCGGCCGTCTTACTGAATGGAATGTACTTATCGGATTTTAATCTGCCTTTCACTCTTAAAACTAATACTGAAATTAGGAAAAATTATGTTATGTACATACTTGTTTGTTTTTATAAGGCATTGCAACACATTTGATCAATATTTGGAATTAATTTCAACCTAAATTCTTAATATTTAATATATTAATTTCAAAACTTTTAATTCAAAAGGATTAAAATGTAAAACTAATTTTATTTAATATCTACGAAATTTTGTAATTTTAGAAAGCTTGAAGGATAAAATGTTTTATTTTTTAACGAGTTTCATTTGAAATTTGTTAAACTTGAACAGTACCAAATTAATTGTGTTCGAAATTAAACAATTTAAAATTGTATCCTGTGAGGTTTTTACAACTTTATAACTTCGATTGAAAGCCTTAGTAGTTGAAAAATCGACTAAAATTTTATAAATTAAAATTCGAACATTTAAAATTTGACAATTTTAAATATAAATCTAATTTTGAATTTCCAAAAAGTTCTAATAGTTGACTAATTTTAACTTTGCAACTCAATAAAAATATAATAATTTAAACATTTAGGTATTTGAAAATAATTTGATACTGACATTATTTTAAGGAAGCGAAATTTAGATATGAAGCGCTTGAAATTCAATTTTCAGTTAATTAAAATTCGAATCGCACGCAACTATTCCTATTTCTTACGGCCCAAGTATCGTTGTCTACTTTTCACTGCCAATGTTCTATTACTGCTTTTTACAGACGTGAAATTATATCCAATTTTTCTAGGCACTTTTCTATAGCTGCGTTTTACTCACCTACGAGATATTTCCACTTTTTATTATCAGCGGCTCAGATATGCCCTTACTAGAATCATCGTCGTTTTAACAAGAATGTTTTTAAGAGAATAATTTCAAATTAAATCCTTTAAGATTAAACAGTATGTAAATGCGGATGACAACAAGAAAGGAATGTTCTGAATAATGTTCAAAATTTAATGATTTTAAAGTAAAACGTTAAGTTTTCGTGCTATCATAATGAAAGTTACTTTCTTTTACAAAATAAGTTGCTTTTTCCCCTTTTTAGCTAAGAATGTCACTGTTTGGCCTATTTCGTAAATAAGATTTTTTTCATGATTATATTGAGACCGTAATTCATTTCTCTTGTTCGATCGTTTAACAAATAACATGTTCCAGGGAAGAGAAATGTTGGGATTTCGATGCCATTAGCATAAGTGAAAATGCACAGCTGAGCGTGTACCGTATACATGAAGTCAAGAGTATAGAAGATGACAATGAGATCCACACGTACGTTGCCCGGAAGTAGCAATTTACATTGCTAATTATTTCAAAGGCGTGCTTATCGCGATCAAGTTTTTCCAATGTTATCCTATTACATTACTCATCAAATTAAAAAACGAAAAATTATTCTGGAGGAAAAAATCGGCTTCCTGAGGTTCCATTGTACAAGCATTCACAATAATATAAATTTTTTGCATAATTAGACTGTAACTACATAATTTAAATTATACCTAAATTTGACGCCTTAAAAATCTTAAAACTCTTCGTTCGGAATTTAAAAGCATTCATATAGTAATTCATCAATGTTTGCCCTCAGAGAACACATTATGGAGAAAGTATCTTAAATCGATGGTCTCGGTATGTCGGACCCCTTCCTTGATTTGAAAACTGTTACTTTCTGGCTTTCTTATCTGCCCTTTTTGACCAAGAAATATGGAGGCTGAATGCGGAGCGATAATTCACTCAAACGAAAGAAGTGATCTGCTTTTTATGGGCTACATTCGACCGGTTGGAGTGTCCCCTTAACCCCTTATTACCGACTGGACCGATTTTGGTATAACTGGTTACGAGATTGCATCGGCTCACCTAATTAACATGCAATTTTTATATTTCACAATTTTCCATGTACTAATTTTTCAGTACTGTCAATTCTTGAATAATCATTCAAAATGATCCACTGGAGGTTTTTAACCGATTTGAACTGATCCAATTTTAAGGATCAGTGAAAGTTTACTTTAGGCTTTCAGAGTGATATTAAATTGTTATTAAGGCCAGAATGTGGCGCATACGATTCAATTTTAATTTCTTAATAAATTTTCGTATTTTGGGTATATATGCTGCCTAAAAATAAAAAATATTAAGATTTGAAACATGAAAAATCGAAAATGTTCTCCTTGCTTTATTTGCAGCACAAGGTGAATGAAAAAATCTATTCACTATTATTTAGTACACCTATGATAAAAATATAGGTCCACAGTTTTTAAACAAATTTTATTTGTAAGCTTGTAATGTCTATAGGAAATTCGATGGGTGCAAACTGCAAATAAGACTAGACCATCATCTGATACTGATATTAAAAGGACGTAAACTTTCAATTTTTAGATTGTCTGGATGACTGACGTTACAGATTGACTCCACCATGAGACAAATCACTGCTTAATTCGGACATGATTTCGACTCGCAAAACAAATCTCGCGCATACAGGTGATAGTTGGGAGTACAATCTAAACATGAATAATACAAACAATAAAGTAGCCTCGGAAAGGACTGAAACTCGGATTGACCAAAGGCATGCACACGGTAAACGTAAAGGTCGTGTTTCGGGCGATGAATGGAGACTGGGTGTTTGGAATGCTAGAGGAGTGAATGATCTTAAGATAAGAGAACTACGAGAAACTATGCACGTAAGGAAACTAGACATTCTTTGTGTACCTGAGACGAAGAAAAAGGGTCGCGAATTTATAAAAATAGAAAATGGGGTGTTGGAAGGCGGTTGTGAAATATGGTCAGGAGTAGATAGCGAATCACATCGTAGTCAAGGGGTCGGTTTAATTATGAATGAAAAAGCAAGACAGCATCTCATAGGGCATAATTTTGTATCACCCAGATTGCTATGGGCTAGAATGAAGGTAGGAATCAGAAGATTATTTATCATAGCGTGCTACGCACCAGTTGATAGCGATTCGAGGGAAGTTAAGGACGCCTTCTGGGACACTTTAAATGATACAATAAGTACTTGCGACCAAGGTGAAAGAATAATTTTGTTAGGAGATATGAACGGATGGGTCGGCGTCCAACCTCAGGATACAGATACAGGAGGGGTACTAGGTAATTTTGGGGATCCAACAAGAAAAAATTATAACGGGGAAAAATTAGTTAGCTTATGCTTAGAGAAGGACCTATTTATTACAAATACCTGGTTTCGACATAAAATGATCCATACTTACACCTGGTGTAAAGGAAATAACCGCAGTATAATTGACTTCGTTATTGCAGATGAAAGACTAAGAGAACTAGTTACAGATACAAGAGTCATGAGGGGGGCCGAATGCAATACTGATCATTACCTTTTAGTCTCCAGGATGAACTTAGGGCGGGGGTGGAGAAGAAAGAGAACCAAACAAACGAAACAAACGCGAATCAAGGTCGAAAATTTACAGAAACCGGAATTACGAATAGATTTTCAGAATAAGATAAACGAACGCATAGATAAGGCAATTTGGGAGTCGCTTGAAAGGAACAAAGATGTAGAAGGTGCGTGGGCTTTATTGCGGGATACCATTGTTGAAACTGCGATTGAAGTGTGTGGTATGGCGATGGTAGGAAAAAAGTCTGGCGATGCGTGGTGGAACGATGAAATTGCGGCAGCCCAACAAGAAAAGAAAGAAGCGTACAAAAGAACGTTGAACATGACAGGTCTTAGCGATGAGGAGAGAAATAGACTCAAAAATGATTACAGACACAAAAAGAGGAAAATTAAACGTCTAGTCAAAGAGAGTAAAGAGAAAACCAGAACAGAAGAAGAGAACAAAATAAAAAACTGCTTTGAAGGAATTATGAAACTATTATTTAAAGAGATGAAGGGAAGTAAAAGTACAGAGTTTTTTAGCATGAGAAACAGCAAAGGTGAAATGCTATATGATATAGACGGGATAGTAGACGCTTTAAAAGACTCTTTTAAAGAGCTATTAGGAGGTGAAGATATAGGGCAACAAAACTACGACATTGAACATAATGCAATAGAAAACCCAATTGAAAAAGTCAGTGTCACTGAGGTCAGAGATATAATTAAGAACTTGAAAAACGGTAAGGCTGCTGGTTTAGACAGTATTAGCGCTGAAATGCTTAAATACGGTGGCGAGTACATACCTCACAGGTTGTGCGAATTGATAAATTTATGTTTCGAGACAGGAGAAATCCCAGACGATTGGAGAAAGGCGATTATTGTACCAATATATAAAAAGGGAGATAAAAACAACTGCAGTAATTACAGAGGTATCAGCCTAATAAGTACCGTAAGTAAAATATACTCAAAAATACTTATTCGTAGGGTAATGGAAATTACCGAAGAGAAGATATGGGAAGTCCAAAGTGGATTTATGCCAGGAAGATCATGTACAGATCAGATATTTAGCCTAAGACAGATCACAGAAAAAAGCTTGAGAGTAGGAAAGAAAGTTTTCTGTGCATTTATTGACCTAGAAAAAGCTTTCGACACGGTAAATAGAAGTAAACTTTGGGAAGTCCTTAAAGAATATGGAGTGAATGGAGGGCTCCTACAAGCAATAAAAACAATATATACGGGTAGTAAAGCAAGTGTAAGGGTAAATGGGAAACTGAGTGACTGGTTCGATATAATGCAAGGCGTGAAACAAGGATGCGTTATGTCCTCGTGGCTATTTATCATATTCATGGATAAGTGTCTAAGAACTGCCCTCTTCAACGAAAAAGGTATAGATCTCGAAACCGTCAAAGTACGTGGGTTGGCTTTCGCAGATGACAAGATTCTTATGGCAGAATCAGTCGAAGACTTGCAAAGAATGTTGAATAAACTTAACACAAGCATGAAGAACATGGACCTCAAAATTAACGTGAATAAAACGAAAGTCATGGTTTTTGAGGGAAAAAGTGAGAAAACAATATGCAACATTGTCCTAAATGATGTGAGATTAGAACAAGTTGACAAGTACGTATATCTAGGTAGTCTATTCACTAGCGACGGAAAAATAGATGGGGAATTAGATAGGCGCATAAATAAGGGTAAGCAGGTTATCGGTAGAGCAGGATCCATCCTCACGAATAAAAACATATCAAAAAAAGCTAAAATGGCCATACATAATTCCATATTCGTACCAACTGTACTATACGGTAGCGAGGCATGGACCTGTCAAGAAAAGGACAGGAGAAAAATCAACGCGATCGGCATGAAACCTCTGCGCATAACATGCGGAAAAACACTGATGGACAAAGTCCGAAACGAGATAATCCTCAAAGAATGTGGTAAAGGAGACACGCTAGTTGACATATGGGAAAGAAATCAGTTAAAATGGTTCGGACATCTTGAAAGAATGAAAGATGAACGACTGACGAAGCAAGTATATAAAGGTAAAGTAAATGGCAGAATGCCCAGAGGTAGACCGCCGAAAGAATGGTTAGAATCTGTAAATGAGACATTGATCCGAAGAGACATAAGAAGTCATAGGAACAGAAGAGCTTGCATGAAGAAATGCATGGACGTAAATGAAGCTAGAGTAGTATGCCAGGACAGAAATGTGTGGCGACAAATAGTTTATAAGCAGAGTGACAATAGAGTGAATGATGCCTGAAACAAAGACCTTGGATACTAATGGGCCCAAGTGGGGAACCATACATAACAATTTTGTGAGGCTCCTCACTTGGGGTGATCGCTAGAGAGATTGATCAGCAACCTGGGTCGGAGCAGTGTTGCGGAGTGAACGTGT
>CAKNXH010062784.1:281274-349672 GCA_932178445.1 Andricus quercusramuli
ATATTTCTATTCTAGTAGATGTACCGTGTTTTCAGATTTTGTTCATGTTTTGAGCATAAAAATTGCACTTGGAATTATATAAAACAGATCACCTAAGTGGAAAACTTCATTTCATAAACTAAAAAAAAATTAAAAATAGCTTTGAGTTTTGAAAGAAAAACTTGTTTGGACCGCTCTACTATTTAGTAGTAATTATATTGTTTAAAAAAGAAAATATCATTGTTCATGCAAAAATTTATAACATACAAAAATTGAAAAACTTCTTTTTTTGACCGAACCTTTTTTCTTATCTCATCTCACAAAATTTTTAAAAATGATGAGATTTCATTGTTTGAAAGCTTATTTTTTCGAAAAAAAGATTGAAAACTTTGTTGCATTTAAAAAAAGTTCGGTAGTATTACAAATGGATTTATCCAAAAAAAGAAAAAAATACGGGTTAATTTGTCCCAGGCGGTATAAATTCAGGGTGTATAAAGTATATATAAAAAGGTGATAATGTATTCATTTTTTGCCAAGAGAAAACATTTCAAGGGGTGTTTGGACGTAAAAAAATATTTAGGTTTTTTCATTGCAACCCTGCTATAGAATTATTAAAACCTAGCCCACTAAATATGAATCAGTTAAGTTCTTACTAATTTTAATTAGCGACTGAATTCTAGCAATGGATCAGTCACCGTTATACTGATAGTTACTTTGAATACACTACAGGCGGAAATGATCTGCACGCCTGTTTTTGAGCAGTTGCTAAAGTGCCTCGATTTTTGTTATATTAACACGGCATTTTTTTCTTTTTGATGGCACGAAAGGGACTGAAATTCGACGTCTAATAATTCCAAGTGGAAGAAAAAATGAAAATTTCATAAGGAGATATTACGAAAAAACGTCAAATTGAGATGTTTTCAAAAAATTGGAATAGCTCTGAAAATAATTCACATTTTTGAAGTCTTGGGCTTATTTTGAAATTGCAGCAAGTTGAACCCTAGGGTAGAATCTAGGGAGAAAAGATAAAAATATTTGAACAAATCAGGAAAATACTATACTCACCTTTAAAATTATAGCTGAAGAACTTTCAAAATTTTTGGTTATTCCTAAATTCATTCCAATTTTTTTTAAAACATCGAAATTTCACGTCTTCTTGCAATATCTTTCAATCTTTTTATTTAATTGACATTTGGTCTTTAACTTGGGCTTATTAAAGACAGAATTTTATATCATCTTGATATTTTTTTTGTGTTGTTTTGACTTGCAACAATAATGAGACAACGGACAATGAGAATGCAGCTATGTTCATGGTACATTTTAACACTTGAAGTATTCTCATCTTGAGAAAAAAATATCTCATTTCGGGGCCACAATAACAAATGAGCTGCAACAAAAATGAGCTCACTGTTTTTCTGTGTTTAGCAGCAGCTTAAAAAATAGGCGTGTGGATATTTTTCACACGCTTTCCGATATTATTAGTCTTTAAAATTATTTGCTTCGAAAAGAGAGAAAGCAGCTTAAATCGTTGGTAAATTCAGTCACGCAAGTACGATGACTATCCCATCTGGTTATAACCGAGTTTAGCGCACCTAACTTCGGTAATCAAACGAGAAGCAGCCTTAAACAATTCCGTACGTCCAAGTATGCATATAAGTCTCAAATTACGGATTGAAGCCAAAAACATGTTACATATCATCATTAAAAATAACGTGACGGTGCAGGGCAATTTCTGAGTAGAAAAGAAAAATTTCCCGACTCCAGACAGCTCTTCTCGTCCAGATTGCGCGTAATAGTCTTGACCAAAAACGGAAGTTGGTCGATCAAGCTTTTAACAAGACTCGTCACAGTTGAAAACGAGATTCTGAGTAGAAAGAGAGAGGAATTAGGAAATATGTTTGATTTCAGGGAATCTCTGTTAGAGAGAAGCTAGTCTCGCCGCTAATGATGGATTAGTATAGCGGAATCTAGAACGAGCATCATTTATTTATGTTGCTTATACTATTAAAGTTTAGCTCATCGCACGAACCGTTTCCTACGGCCGAGATAGCGAAAAAGGTCAAGAAGAAAACATCTGGCGTTGCTTACCGGTAAAATCGCTGCAGCGCATTCTCCAGGTGTTCCGCTTTCGGCCTCCACAGAAGCGAACATTGCTTCGATTCGAGCCTGGACGGCGTTGTTGATCTTCATTTGTTCCTCGGAACTGAGATCCGACGAATCCGGAACAACTCCGGTGGACATCATCGCATGATGCCATCCTCCGGGGGTGGAACTGCAGATGGACCTCAGCTCATCAAAAAGTGCATCAATTTGAGCCTTACTTCTCATGGAGCACACTGAAGGCGTCCCTACCAATCGGAAACCTTCGTCACAGCACGACATCCTGCTGTTCTTTTGAATCTTTTTTGGCTTCTGGAGTCAAGCTATCGAACTTCCTGCAAATCGACCACTTCCGCTTTCGTTGGTATCGATTTCTCCGGCTTCTCGCCTCCTGTAAGCAAAAAAGGAGGAAATATTGAAAATCTCGTGCTTGGTCGTTAGGTTCTGACAGTTCTGATATAGATAGATCATGAATTATTCTCTCTAAATCTGGAGTAGTAGAGAACTACTATTATTGAAATAATTCGAAGTCGTTAACTAATTGCGTTCTTTCTACTACATGCAAAAAAAATTGTAAAATTTACAGAATGTTTGGTACAAATCAGGACCAGAAATATTCACCTTACTTCAAGCAAAATCTACAAATTATGAAAGAATTCGGATACTGGATGTTAGCTCAAGAGTCTAGAAATCACGGTCAACAACACTTTTTCTGTACCAACAAAAATTTGGCTGATTCAATAACAACAAAAAGAATCTTTTGGTTCTTAAACGTTTTTTTTTACGTCAACAAAAGTTGTTTTGAACGTATTAACATTTTTTTAGAACAACAACAAAATGATGTGGCATCTGTATAGTAACCAACCAGTTCTGTTGTCCGAACCAAACAATTTTCTTAGTGTACTTTCTTTAGTATTCACACTTCCCGAATATAGATAATGATTATCATGCTCCATTGTATAGTTAATTTGTTATTCCTTTTTATCAATAGGAAACATTTTCCAATATTACTTCTTATTATATAATATTATTTCTTAATAAGGCCACAATTGTTATATTAATCAATGGAAAGGTAATCATTGTCTGAATTGAACGATTCCAAGTTAAAAGAATTTCATCGATCTTCTCAGGGTATATTCCATACAAAAATTAAATTCCTTAAAAAGATTATGGATATAGCTTTTCAAATTCAGCAATCAGTTCTCCGATCTTCTTATCTCATTTTATAATTTCAAATTACATATATGCTTTTTTTCAGAGAACTCCAAACTCTTAAACTGGCTTGCTAAATATGTCAGGGGGTCAATCGACTTAAAAAATCATCATTTTTTCAAATAAATTGCAAGATTTGTAAAGAATTTTAATGAGAAATAAAGGATTAACAATAAGAGTTATATCAAATTTAAAATGATTGGTTTCTCTATTTTGTATACAGTGTTTAAAAAGAAGGAGTGTTAATAATATTTATTGTTATCAAGAAAAACAGAATATATCCTCTTACAAAATTTATGAAAACCTTTCACTTGATCTCATGCGATGCCGAATAGAATCTACTTTTATTTTATTCTGCTCGTAAATATGATTAAAAAACAGGTAATCAAAACTAGAAGTCCTTTCCACTAAATTCCCTAGAGCCTTAAAGTTTATTAGAAAAAAAAAATATTAAACGAAATTTATAATCGTTTATTTAAGAGTATTTTTTAGTGTATTTTTAAACATGTATACTCAGTTCACTTGTCCTTAACGTCAGTTTAACAAATTATCAAGTATGCTTAGAATATAAATTTTACCATCAAATGATTGTATAATTGTATGTATACCAAATAATATATAGAAAGGTCTTTTTCAAATAATCGCAGTTTAAATCATTGATCTTCCAATGTATTGCTAATAAAACGAAATAGGCCAATAAAAATAAAAACAAACTGTATGTCCCAAACTGTATATTCCATTTCAGGGACGACTGGGATATATGCTAAGGGTCAAACAACTTGAATGAGCAATATATGTAAATTGCAAACCATAGTTTCTCGAAAGTGTCAACGATAGCAACCACCTTGAGCTACTTCTTTGGACGACGACCTAAGAGTTCGTTTATGGAATAACTGTCAGTGGCTCATACCTAGGATATACTGAACAGCAATTATAAGCGCGTATACATAGTATACGGACAATAATTATGACTTACCGTGAACGTGACGTGTGGCTAGCGGGTACCGTTCTTAACTAACCGAAGATAGAAAAATTATTTCAAATTAGCCTCCTAATATGGATCTTTCAAATTCTGCAAAATTTAAGACAGCTAGGAAAAAGATTAGAGCTCCTTTAAAATTGAGGACAATTTTTAGTGGGTCATCTTTTGAAATCAATATGCGGACTGGTTTCAGCATACATTCAAATTCTCAGAAGAAACAAAAACCCATCGTGACAACTGATTCTCGCTTCAATCCTGTTTTAATTTTAAAAGATAGTATTACCTTTTAAATATTTAATAAAATGTTATTAATCATGCATCAAATTGATGTCAGAGTATTTTCTCGGCGTACCGTTCTAATACCAAAAACTAGCCTCAAAATGATACTTTTTTTACGCATTGTGAAAAACAATAGCCAAACAAATTATACAAATAGCCATGCAAATTAGACAACGATATAAAAATCTGCTGATTTTACAGAATTTCTGTAAATCTTACAGGACTTTCTGTAAAATCTTAAGAAAAATATATGCTATACCATTCTCTATACGATTGACACGTTGCAGTATTTGGATGCATCTTTATTTGATTTATAAGATCTTCTAGCTACACAGTTTCAAATTACATTCCGTCAAATGAAGACCATCCGAAGCATGAAAATCGTAACGCGTTTCTCTTTTCTATTTTATATCGTTAATGAGTAAAATCGTTTTTAAAAGTTCGACCTGAGTGGCACGCGTGTATACGCACTTTAATTTATTGTATTTTAAACCATTTTTATTACGCGGCTGGCTGTTTGAAATAATCTGTTATTAATATATATTTAATTATTATAATTACTTCAATTAGTGAAATAGTAAAACGAAGTTTCTTTGCTGATTCTCTCACTTTCATTTGGCTTAGTGGACCAACAAATTTAAAGTTGTATTAAATGTCATGACATTCTAAATATTCTTCTTCAATAGTGTTAGAGAAAATCAAGAATTCATTGAAACTCGATGAAAAATATATTAAACTATTTCAGCGTAGATACATTTACAATATTTACATATATTTCAGATTCATTAAAAATGTGTCCCAAATTATAAACTTTAAATTTATGGAAACGGGCAGAATTGAATTTATAAGACATTGTTCTACAAAACTTGTATTAAAAATGTAAACAGGAACTCCACTTATAAACGCTAAAAGGTCTGTGCTCTGCTTTATCATGAATCATTATTGATGAATTCATTCTCATCATTTTAATATTCAATGGCCTAATTCACATTTTAGTTAAAGTAATAAAGTATAAAAAATATTAGAGATTACGATGATTTGTATGTAATTTGAAGCAATTTTTCACAAAATAACATTCTAAAGAACAGTACACTTTCCTTATATTCACTATTCTCCTAGTTTTTTCCTGAAACATTATAATTCACTGAAGTGTGTTTACTTCGCATGTTCAGAAGATTTTTCCTATCTTTTAACTTATAAGCATTGGTCAATTAAAAAGTTCAATGCCGTAAAGTTAGTTTTAGGAATATTCTTTCAATTTATGTTTTCATTTTTTTTTTAAATAAAATTGTTGAATTTCGAACACCTGTAGCTTCATTTTTGTTTAGAAAACGCCGTTTTCCCATTTTTAAGTAAAGACAAAAAATAGAAGCATATAGTATACTTATATAAAAATGGTTTTAAATTAATAAATTATAATATTTTGAATCTAGTCAAATTGAGAAAAATATTTTTTTTTTCAAATGTATACATGTATTCTAACGAATTTTATTTATAGTTTAGTTTTGGTTTTTATATTCGTTCAATATAAAAAAAATAGTGCAAAGCCTAAAGCTTGAAAGACTACATTATAAATTATTATAAAATTCAAGAGCTGTATACAATTTTTTTAAATTGTATAGGTGCTTACGTATGGAGTATTTGGGCTGATAAAAGAAACAAAACTTGTACGTTGAATTCTAGGTTGTTAAATCAGTCAATTTCATCTGAAGCCCCTTCTCTTCGAGGAGTATTGAATGTTGACATTTTTCAAAATTGTATCTATTGATTAAAAAATTATAGTGTTTTTTGTGCAGATACTAATTTTTTTAACGTATTTGGCTTATCTCCATGATTTTTTAAATATATACCTACCGAAAACCGCGATTAGCAATTATTTAAATTTAAATTTTGTTTTGTTTCGCTTTACTCTACTAACAGGGATTATCCAATTAATTTTAGAATTTATATTCAAAAGTGAATTTCACAATAAAATTAGTGAATTTTAAATTATTTTCTCATTTTTCTTATGTTATTGTGATCATTATTTTATATGCACTATATATGAGAAGTTAAACTTTGTTTTTCGTAATAGAAGACCATTAATGATCTTCTAAATCTGTTAGGAACAAAAAATGGAATTATATATATAAGTTAAAAAAGGGTTAAACAACCACCGCAGGGTCTCATTGAGAGCAACTGCTATCTAAAAATGACACCGGCTCCCAGTAGAACCGCGGTAAATCACACTTATGGCCACATCTCACAATCGTGATATGGGTGGTCACAGGGCACGATGAAATTGAGGAATTGACTAAATAATTTATTCATCTCCTAATCTATTTTTCAATGGTGATTAATGAGGCAAACTGATTTAAGAGGATGGATCTCATTACTTTTTAACTATGATAAATATTGGTGTCTCAGGGCTCTTTTTTCAGACTCTCCTTTCTAAGATGAAATGGTCTTGAGAGATGGTGTCAAAATTCAAATTTCTCTCCACTTGCTAAATTAACAAAATATACAAAATTGTTTACAATATGAAAAATTGAATACCTTACACAATATTGAGTGGTATAAGCTTTTGATTTCCTTACAATCTTTTATTAAAATTATATTTCTTATAGTATGAAGACTAAGTTGGTTCATTGCAAAAAATTGTTTTTGCCAGAAATGAAAATTGACTAGTGTTTCGTCCCATTAAATGAAATTCTTCTTCGAGGATACATAAGAATTCACGCAAAATCAAATTTACTTTGAAACAAAAAAATTGCTAATCAGATATCACCATGCGTGGTAGGTTAAATTTTGGTATGCTATAAAAATTTCGATCTATTTTCTGCAATAACAATGTAAGGGAAAACCAACCCCACCATACTGTTGCAGAACCTAAAGTTACCATTGCCTTATGACTTTCTATATACTTTTATCTTAAAAGGTTTCATAATAAAATTCAATAATTTACTATAACTATTCTTCATATTTCAAAGTTACAATATTTTCTCAAAGTCCTCAATATTCTTCCACGAAACCTCAGCTGTAAAGATGTCAACAATTATAAGCTGAAACCTTTTATTTCTCATAGCTCAATTTATTTTGACAGAAAACTCTATCTTGAGACATTGACTAATCTGTTATTGCAAAAAATGAATGATTTCTAAGCAGGTACATTGTAAGAAACAATGTCCTCTTCATCTCTTTGATCGTACATCTTCCAAATGAAATTGAACCACCATCAATTACCCTCCACTATTCCTAACCCTGAACATACCAGGTCCTTGCAGATTGATCCTTAGGAGCATAGTCCAGCTTCCGGAAGCACATATAGAATCCGGATGAATAAAACACAGCACACAAGATTATAGTAACACTGAATACCGATTTCACCTTGACATTGACAGAGTGTCTCACAATTGCAGAAGGCGATTCACTGCCGAGAAAGAAGCTTCTTTCAGCGGAAGTGAACTGTGGACCATCCACCTCATGACTGAGTCTGACTGATGCAGAGGATCCGCTCGCGTGCCGGGTAGAGTTTGGGTAGTGGGTGGTACCCTGGACCCGATACCATGTTACCACCGCCACGAGACTCGAACAAGGCTTATTATCTATTTATCTCAAGGTTGCGAAGAGTCGGTGGAAGAACCGGCAGCAGAGTGAAGCTGTTGAACGAAGAGACACGAGCACTGTCTGCTAGTGATGCTAGTGCTAGTGCTCTTGCTTCTGGTGTATAAACCGGTAACGGTACCACGCGTTTGATGGCGTTCGCCAAGCGGCGCGATGCGTCCAATGTGAGAGTACTGTTACTCAAACCATGTGAGGCATCTTCAGATCTTCTCTGCTTCTGCAAAGCATTTGAGTGGCGGTAATTCTTCTTTGAGGGGCGACCCTGCAATCTACAATCTACATCTATAAAAGGATTTCGTTTCGGGGGGGGGGGGGCGGGTAAGATACCCACGTGTATATTGTGTATGCTTTGGAAATTTTATGGAAGGGGAAAAGGGGCTGAGAGAAAGGACCTGGGATAAGAATCTGGAGAAGATTCCAGGAAGTGCGTGCGGATCATACTCTTGAAACGCATATAAGCATTGTGAAAAAATGAAACTACTAGATTTGAAAAGTAGTTTTTATGTGGAAAGGCGTTTTCCATGTAGAAATGAATTGTTTAGTAAGGAAGTTTTCAGTTTTTAACTCCTGAAAACAATTTTTGTTCTCTAAGTTCAAAGGAGTAGTCTACTTTGATATTAAATTACAAAAAAATTTAAAAATAAGTTCTTGCTCTTAGAATGTGTCTGTATTTTGAACAAATAGCTATGCTTATAATTAGTGAGGAGGTTATTGTTATGATAATAATATACTGTGAAATAACATGAAAAGTGCAACTACACATATTAATTTTTTTTGTTGGGCTGGGGGGGGGGGGCGGTATATCAAATGTCCATGATTGTCCACTAGAGTGGCCGTACGTGGGTGTCTAGGCTAAGACCACGTGGACTCGCGTTCTCCTGAATCTCAGAATTTCTTTTCAGAAAATCATGAAAAACAAATAAAATTTGCACTACTTTTTGTTTGGACTTTCTACCTTCTATCCTTAAGCTTATGTTTTCAAGAAAACCCGAATTTTTAGCCAATTCACCGTTATTTTTGGCTTCCTAGCTTTTCAATATGAAGAACATCTATATTTTCATAAAACATAAAATAAGTCCACGTGGACAGAAGATACAAGGGGCGGTTCTTTCAAAAAAAATACCGGATTTGAAATTTCAAAAATTGAAAAGATAATACTAACAGTCGCCCCAGGTTATTTAAACTTTAAGAAATTGAGTGATCTTATTTTGTTGTTCCAGAAAAAATTTATGAAAAATCTAAAACGAAGTCTGAAATAAAATTTACAAAAGAGACAAGAATTTTTTTAATTCTCAGATTAAATTTCACAAGTTTATAAAATCTGTTACCAAATAAAATATTCAAAAAAGCATCACTTATAGATTTCTATAACCAAATTACTTCATACGACTTTTAAACTAATTTAAATGTTAATTATTTATAGTATGAATCTTTCGAGTTTCAAAATTTGGTACGCTAAAATTAAACTTGAATTATTTTTAAAAAAGTGTTTAGGCCCAGAAAAAATATACATTTTACGCTCACCGAATTGCGATGCGCTTTTCCATTTTCTTTGAGCACATCGAAAATATTTTATTCTAAATTATTATTTTACATTTCTTAGCAGACGATAAAATGCATTTAGATTGAATCATTTACAAACATTTTCAAACGGGGTGTTTATAATGAATAAATCTGTAATTATCTCATTCTTAAAAGTATCATGATCGTTTTGATGTTCTTCTAACGTAGGATTTTCACGCTCTTTAAACTCATGAAATTGAATACGTGCGCTATCTAACGATATACTTATGAACTTCCAACGTCAATAGTAAAAAAAAAAACGTCACGGATAAACAAATTTAAATAAAACCAAATATATGATAATGTAATAAATCTTTATTTTAATAATGCTTCAGTTTTTTCAAAGACAAATTGAATTTAAACAAAAATGTAGGGCTTTCCACGAAAAAATATGATGCACTTTCGATGATTTTTCCAGACTCAATATAAATTAATAAGATACATACTAATTTCATTCTATACTTTGGACTCACACAATATTACCTATTTTAAAAAACTAAACCTATTGTTTAGAGCTAAACTTGAAATCCATATGACAACCGATACAAAATGAAACTTTGAAGGAAAATATAATTTTTTATTGAGATTTAACAAATATTATTTCAAAGTCATTCAAGGTAATTTTCAATGAATCGTATAGAGTTGTTTCTGTTTTCTTGACTTTTTTTTGAATATTCTCACAATTTATGATTTTTGGTATAAAAACTCACAACATAAAAAATTCTACCGAAATGGTCCCACCAAAATGTTATGACCTCAAATAAAAATCTAAAAAAATGAGTTTATACAATTAATATTTTAATTAAACTAAGCTGAAAAAAGTGTTCTTTGCGATCCATATACTATTGTCATGTGAAAAATGTAATGCAATATTAAAATTTGGTAATGATTTGCTTGCTTCAGAAACCTCGAACACTAGAAGAATTAAAGAAAAAATGTTTAACTTCCGAATTTTGAAAAACGATAAACTTTTCAAAAGACAAACTTGAAAGCCTTCAAATTAATAATCTTCTAAATTTACTAATCAACAAATTATAAAGCTTTCAAATTTGAATATATGTAGCTTGATATTGACGAATAGTTTCAAATCATCATACCCATAGTTGATTGATTAAAATTAAAAATCTATATATAAATATTTGTCAGTATATTTACATCCAGGTTGATAGTAATTATAAACTAGAATCTCCCTCGATCCTCGAATCGACAAACTTCTCTCTACTTATTTTTCCATTCTCTCATCTCATATAATTTCATGGTTTTGTTAATAATTCACGTCAATACGCTTATTAGATTATTTCGAATAATAATTATGTCATGGCCGTGTCCTGGGTTCGGTACTCAATTTATTCCTGATGATTGCATGTATATGAATTACATCTAGAATTGAGAGCAATGACTGCATTGCCCGGAGGACACGCTTCGAGATCGAGCAGGAAATCTCTAAGGAATAGTTACATAGAATCATAGGTAGTGAGATGCTTTCAATGCACGCTCGTTATTTCAAGAACTTCGTTTCTGGAATGTCCCCTCATTTGATTTTTTACTTTCTAATTTTTTTTCTTTGTCACTTCCATAAATCTCTGTTTGCAAAGCAACGAGTTATTTTATCAGATGATTGTATCAACGTTCCTTGGACAAGAAAAAGGTGGATGCTTTCCAGAAATGCTGTATTGAAGTAATTAATATAATTAGTCAAGAAATTTGCTCATCCGGAATAATACAAATTCTTCCTTGTCATTATCTCATCGATTATTAATTTCTTTATTTAATTATTTTAGTATTGAAACTCTCTATTAGGGACAGCAGTCCATAAGAGGCATTCTCAAATAAAGCTAAAAAGTGGTAGAATTTATAATTCAGCCACAAAATAATTTCAGTGTTACGCTTTTTCCGAAAAAAAAAACTACACTTTTGAAGAATATTCAATGCAGGATAGACCGGGGCAAGACCGACTACTGGGACAAGAGTGACCTTGCAAATAACATTTCTATTTTCCTCAATCATTTCAGATCTTCTTAGCAACCAATAAACTATTTTGTTAGAGAAATAGTGCTATGAAATCCAATCAGAACTAAATCAGAACTAAAATCAACTAAATTTCAAAGAGACTTGTAAACAGATTTTCGTCAATTTTCAACCAGCTAATTTTCTTTTTTTTTAACCGAATCAATTTTTAATTATTTGAAAAATCACAGAAAATATTTTATTTATCAGGAGTCTGTGTTAGGTGACGAAATTGGTTGTTTATTTAAATAAATTTGATAAAAAGTACAAACACCCGAGGCACACCATGCTCTGACAATCACGTCTTAATCAGGGAATTACACTGATGTGAAATTGGTGACTTCAAAATTCAGTTCTTTTTATAAATAATCCCTTATGAGGAGTTCTAAATTGCCCTCAAAACATGTTCGTTCCCTGATAGTATAAAAAAACGGAGAAAGGAAAGAGTGAGAGGTTGGATTTGGTTGACTTTTATTTTCCTCCCTCTTTTTCCAATTGTTATTTTTTTGTTTCTAATGAGCCGAAAAGTGAGGTAGTTTGGAAGTCTGGTTTTTAATTGTGAATTTTCTTCATGTTCATATTGAATAAAATTATTCATGAAAAAATATATTTCTTTTCGATCTTAAATAAAAAAAAAATTTTTAATTGAGGCACGTACTTAACTCATGATTCGTTTCAATCTGCGCAGGGTTTGCTTTAAATATTATAAGAGTTATTTTAATTTAGTCCAAATAATTTCACCTCAGTTTTTTGAAAGAAATCTTTGCATTAAAATTTGTGTAAAAAGAATGTATTAAATATGAGCAATTTTAGAAATGCATACAAATTTTCTGGATTATTTCTTTTCCTTTGTGTGGAAATGTAATAGTCTGAATAGATTGGTTCAGAATCACCCACTTTACCTTACATCACAGGAAATAAGTTCTCTTGTGAAAAAGAGCATCATTTATGATATTGCTATCAGTGATACGTTCTCTGAACCTTTTATTCAATTTTTAAGTCTTACACTTTAGAAGTAATAATTTTTTATTGCTGCGATTCAAGTTGTCCAATTCCGCATTATTATTTACAAATATATGAACAGAAATACATATTATCCTCCTATTCATGAGGTAATAATTTTCCATTTTTGAGAATAGTATATTATGATATTTTTTATAACAAATGGATGATTTCAGGCATTTCTCGAAATACAGTCATGATCTCAGTCCATGTTAGATTTTGTATAATAAAGCATAAAATTAATGTTAACCTAATCTATGGTAATTTTAGAGGTGATTTATGGTAACTTATTATAGATTACCCAAAATTCATTTTTTTAAATTTCCATAAATTACCGGAAATTTATGACAAATTTCGGTAATTTATGGTAATTTTACAGGTGAATATGGTAACTTACCCAAAATTCATTTTCAAACATTTTCATAAATTTCCGGAAATTTTTGAAAAATTTCCATAAACTTCAGAAAATTTATGAAAATTTTTGGTAACTAATGATAATTTTACGGGTAAATATGGTAACTTACCATGGAATACCCGAAATTCATTTTTAAAAATTTCCATAAATTTCCGGAAATTTATGAAAAATGTCGGTCATTCATGGTAATTTTAAAGGTGAATAAGGTAACTTAACTAAAATTCATTTTTGAAAATTTCCATAAATTTCCGGAAATTTATGAAAAATTTCGGTAATTTATGGTGATTTTACAGGTAAATATGGTAACTTCACATGGAATACCCAAAATTCATTTTCAAAAATTTCCATAAATTTCCGGAAATTCATGAAAATTTCGGTTATTTATGGTAATTTTACAGGTATATATGGTAACTTACCCGAAATTCATTTTCAAAAATTTCCATAAACTTCCGGAAATTTATGAAAAATTCCGGTAATTCATAGTAATTTTACAGGTAAATATGGTCACTTACCATGGGATACCCAAAATTCATTTTTACAAATTTCCATAAATTTCCGGAAATTTATGAAAAATTTCGGTTATTTATGGTAATTTTACAGGTATATATGGTAACGAAAATTTCCTCTCAGTTTTTACCGTTAGTGGGTTGATAATCATGAAATGCAAGCTCATAGATGCATAATCTTCATTACTCATCTCTGACGTCACTTTTCAGTCCCTAGGGAGTAAAAAGTAGAGCTTTAGCCCCGCTTCATAGGCGTCGAAAAGGGCTGAAATCAGGCATGTGTCATAAAATACAATTATTTGCACTTTTCATAAAACCTAGTATTTGTAATTTTATATTTTGCCAAAGAAAATTAATAATATTACCTTGACTCAAACGTCTTGAAAGGTTCCTACATTTTCAGTTTTATTCTTTGTTATCTGCAAAATTGACTTTTTACATGTCTTTTTCATGACTTCTTACATCGTCATCATGTAAATTAAAATAGTAACCTGTTCCTTTTGAATCATGTAATTGTGAGAGGCAGTGTTACCTGCGTACAGAGTAAAGATTTCAAGACCGCAAGTAAAATTTGAGTAGTTTAAAGAAACGGTTGGTCAAGAGCACTCTTCAAAAATGACGAAATCACGAATTTTTTTATTACATTTTTGTATAAAAAAAGGCTGTGTCAAGTTGTCCCGAAAAATTAGGGGGTTTGGACCAATATTATTTATGTGGCCAGTCACAGGGGTGACTCCCCGCCCCCCACCCGAAAATTCGGGACGACTAGCCAAGCTTATGAAAAATATTGCACTGGTCATCCCGAATTTCGGGACGACGAGACACTGCGTAAAAAAATGGTGTCCCATTGATGAAATCACATAAGAAAGGTGACCAAGTTACTTACAGTTAATTCCGTTGAAAAAACTAAATCTGCCTGTTGCAAGTTGACGAAAATCTGTATTTGTTTATAAAATTTATTCAGTTTAATAACAAATGATGTCACCTAACAAAGTCTCATAATAAATAGGGTCCTTTCTGAGCCATAGGCAGTCGATTTCGTACAAAAACTACATTTATTTTTTTAAATGTAATCAAGTTGTGAATTTGTTCATAAAATTGCTTGTCAAATGTTAAATTATTGCTCTTAGATAAAGTATAGTATGGAAAGGAATTTTCCAAGTCATTTAGAGTTCATTCCGTTGAAAAAAACTAAATATTCTGGTTCAACATTGACAAATATTTATATTTCTTTGACAAATCGTATATGTTATTCATTTGCGACTAATTTTCAATCAATTTTCTCAATGGAGCGAAGTATTTGTATGGGTGAAATATGCATTTGTTTACTGAATTTGTTTATAACATTTACAATTACTCTAGATTAAAAAAATGGTAACTAAAGATTTCTTTTAGGTATGTTTTTAAAAGATTGAAGAATAAAGTCTCTAAATATTTTTAATCTTGAATTACCACTTTTACTTACTTTGATATTAAAGAAAAAATTATTAAAAAAAAATGTATTCTGCTCTCACTCAATCGGATCTCGATTGTAAGCTGCTGACAAATTTGTCCAGAAAAACTTTTTTGTCCCACTGTGCGCCATGCGGGACCAGACCAATGAAATACAGATTGTTAGAAATAATTAACTTAGTAAATAGTTAATTCATCAAGATAATTAGGACGTATTGAAATCAAGTATATAATAATTTGTGACTAAAAATAATAAAAAAATTGTTCAATTCCATGTCTTAATAACTTTGTATAGAGCGATGAATTTGAAACACGCCGGTCTTGCTTCGGTCTACCCCATTCAGCAGTTTAATCAAGAAAATTGTCCACTATAATTTTTTTTATTTAAATAAGATTTGTCCCTAAACTTAAAGTAATTGGCGATATAGGCAATGCGATTATATCACCTCAAACTCCCCGCGATTATGAGCTCATGTTCCATGTACCATGATATAGTCAAGTGACAGGTGCGACGCGTTACCTGTACTGCTGCGAAACCGTTCCTGGAAAGCGGAAGTAAGTAAGCGACAGGATGACATGGCACTCGGGTTTTCTTACAACTCCGCAGGTTTTGCACCTGTTACTATATAATATTTCTAATATACCCTCTTATCTAACCAAGATACGCGGTAGCGAATCGGCGCCAGGTACTAACAAAAAGTAGAAAAAGATTCTGAATACTCATACGAGAAAAAAAATTACGATGAAGGATAATAATTCCCATGGAAATTATTATCTATAACATAAATAATTTTGAACACAAAAAGTGGAATATTTCAGTCAATTTATGAGATTTCTTAACTAAACTTGATGGGTATATAGAACCTACCAAAGTACAAAAGTTCTGTAAGTTTGAAAGACGTTATTTAAAAATTAAATGATTATAAGTGATTATATAAAACTTTGACAATCGATTAAAAGCATGTTATTTGAAATGCAGACCAAGGCACGGATTGCAGGCTTTTACCAAATAAATTTCAACTTTTTTTCAGAAAGATTTAATCATATTCCAAAAATAGTTTATTTATGACACATGCACGATTTCAGCCCTTTTCGATGCAGAGAATAGAATTTTGTAGTTATTTATGGAGAGCTACCATACATACCTGTAAAATTACCATAAATGACCGAAAATGTTCATAAATTTCCGGAAATTCATGGAAGTTTTCAAAAATTAATTTTGGGTAATCCATGGTAAGTTACCATAGATTACCTGTAAAATTACAATAAATGACTGAAATTTTTCATAAATGTCCGGAAATTCGCGGAAATTTTAAAAAATGAATTTAGGGTAAGTTACCATATTTACCTGTAAAATGACCATAAATGACCGAAATTTTAAATGAATTTCAGGAAATTTATGGAAATTTTTTAAAACGGATTTTGGGTAATTTATGGTAAGTTACGATATTTACCTGTATAATTACCATAATTCACGGAAAATTTTCATAAATTTCCGGAAATTTATGGGAATTAAAAAAAATTAGTTTTGGGTAATTTATGGTAAGTTACCATAAATCACCTATAAAATTACCATAAATTAGTGGAGTGAAAAGAGAGAGAGAGATCCTTTTTCTCTGAATAAAATTGAATTTAATAAATTAGGTTAACATTAATGTCATGCTCCATTATACAAAATCTAATATGGACTGAAATCATTACTGTATTTCGAGAAATGTCTGAAATCATCCATTTGTTATAAAAAATATCGTATGCGCCTTTTTCCCCTAGGTGCATAATATACTATCATTCATTTAAAATGCACCTGCAGACAATACTAATTGACCAATTTGGATAAAACTTTGCATGAATGTATTAAACAAGGTTGACATAGTCCACTTTTGTAGGAAAATGTAATACATAAATATGCCGTGGAATTATGTTCGGATTCATATAAGAAAATTAACTACTTTCAATATATGCAGACACGAGCTTTCATCGACTAGATTAAACTGATTTTGTAGCAAATTTTTAGAGCAAATTTTTTAGGGTGTATTTACTTATAAATTTGGGGGATCTTAATTGCAATTTTGATAAATCTAAAAATAAAAAAAACGTATAACCAAAAGTCGAATGCAGGCTACAATTTTATTCTAATGTTCATAAAACGTTTATAATTTTTCCTTCTTTTACGATTTCACACATTACTAGGGAAGAAAAAGTATATCATTTCTTCCTTTAAAAAAAGAAAAAACGTGATTTTAAAAAATACAGTTCAAGATACAACTTCTATCCATTGAATCAAAACTTTTTTGCAGTCAAATGTGGCCATATACAGCAAACATTTTCTTAATGAGTATCTTCAATTCTTTGATTTTTTTAGCAGGCGGGGATAATTTTTTTTGTTCATATTGCTGATAGATCAAAGCAGAAAAATTGAATCCCACCAAAAACACTACTTGTGAACAAATTTCACCTACTACTGTAGTAGTACTACATGAATATTGAATATGTTATTTATTTATGATAAATTTAATCCAAGTTGTCGAATCAAAAAATAAAGCGAATGCGAATAGTAGAAAAGTTATAAATAGAAATGATTTTTTAGTAAAAGGAATTTGTTTAATGAATGAGTTTAATACATTTTTTTTATTTGATAACAAAAATAAAATTATATTTTAGGGAAATAAATCAAAGGAAAAAAATTTTGGCAGGCCTATTATTGTCTATAAATAGTAAAAATAAGTGTGGAAAAATAATGATAATAAGATATTAATTATTATATTTCAGACTCTCCAAATGATTTTTCACTTTTTTGTTTCTTTAAAATATCAATTAATTTTTTTATGAAACACAAAATTATTTATTAAAACAATGCATTGAACTAATTCCTTATATTGAAAAATTATTCTATTCATAATTTTGCTATCCATTGTAGTTGGCATTTTTTATTTTACAACTTTGATTACCTTTAAAATAAATAAATAAAATATTAATATTCGTGTACTTGGCGAATTTTTTCCACAATTAGTGTTTTTGGTAGGTTTACTTGTTAGAATCTAATTTTTTAATATAAAAATCTCTGATATAACTAATATGAATTGTTATTGTACAGTTTAAGAAACACGATTGCAATAAAAATCCTTAAAATGTAAAATCTGCAAAGCAACTAAAGTTAATCTTAAAACGTCACCATTTCTATTTTAAAGTTCAGGTCTTGATATTTTTTTAAATTGAAGTGCCAGAAATGAAAATGACATTTCGATTTGGTTGCTGAATAACATTTTTGGAATTATAATAAAATTCGGGACACAAGTCGAGGTTTCACACATTACAATACACTTTAGCTGAATTACATTTTGAAAAGTAGATGTTTCTTCAGAATTGGAAAAGAGAACTTATATGTCAGAATCAAAATTCGAAACCCTCAAATAATTACTGAATTATTTAAACGCATTTCAATGAAATTTTCAATTTCATAACATTATAAATGATATGCAAAAACTATCGATCAGAAAGCCCTAACAAATCTATGTGTCCAAGAGGACAAATTGGATATAATAAAAAAAGCTTTCAATTTTTAAAGCGCTTGAACTACAAATGTTTAAAAAACTGAAATAGTCTAAAATTTATGTTTGAAGTAGAAAGAATATATATATATATATATATATATATTCTTTTTAAGTTTTGGTTTTGAGTTATATTTGAAATGTTAAAGCCAATAAGCTAATTCATATTGGACTTAAAAGTATTGAGTAGTAACAAAATCAAAGTCTTAAAATTGAGTTATTTTAAATTTGGAAATCTTGAAAAATAATTTTCTGCAATTAGATTGTCCAAGTAAAATATAGCTTTTGCAATTAAAGTCTTGAATTATAAATACTTTTATTTTTTTTTATAAAAGAAAGTTTTTACTTTATTTTTAGAATACAGAAAACTTAAACACAATTCGTAATTTTACAATAATGCTTGTTTGATGCTTCTAAATTAAAGAAAAGGCATTATGGAAGGTTTATCTGGTCCTTATATATTTTTTCTGAAATTATGAAACCTAAGGGCCAGATAAACCTTCCATAGTGACCTTCATTTAGTTTCTTAGATTTTCAATTCGATATCTGACTGTGTGAACATGAGTTTCGCACATCATCTCTGCTTTCGCGAAAAAAATGTTGGTGGTAGGAATCTAGTAAGTGTGACATGGCCTTTAAAAGTTGTAACTCGCGACATGGAAGCTTGAAAAATAAATTGAAAGTCAAATCTATATTTATTTCAAAGGCTATACATTTTTCAACCAAAATTATAGATAAGAGGACATCTAAATACTATACAAGGAATAAACACTTTTAATTTCTAAACATTCAAAATGTCAAAAATGAGACATATTTTGAAATTTAGAACATTTTTTAAGCAAAATCTCTGAAATGTTTTTAATCTGTAAGTTGATTTGCCTACCAGCACTAAACCCCGCCTCTAGAATCTCTGAAAGTTATACACACGAAGGCAATAATTTTATTCGAAAGTAACAATATTATAATAAAACTCAGATAATAAAATGTGCGTTATAAATTTTATTTTGCTGGTTACGTCACGATTACTAGATACTTCATAAAAGATGGATTACGTCCTCACCGTGAAAATAGAGTCAAACGAGTTTTCTTCAGAGACCTCTTGTGTACAATATATATTGCATACGAATACATTAGATATAATTATTTAATGAATGTGTATTTTGCGATCGTAAATTTGAGGCTTTGAATTTATGCGTGGAGACTATTTGAATTTGAAATTTAGTGAAGGGATAGAAATGTCTTATTGTTACGACATTGAAAATGTGGGTTAATTGTAACAATGAAAGATAATACAAAAAAACACGTGAATTTAAACCAGAAAGTATAAAACTGTTGAACTAAATAATATTGATTGGGAAATGATTTCCTAAAATTCTGTAAACTGAATATTTTAGAACAATATGCTAAAAATATTAACATGACCTTCATTCTAAAGTATAACTATATTATCTTAATTGTCTTATCCTAGTTGGGAACGAAAATTGATGCTAGCCCAACTGTAAAATTCAGTAATGCCAATTAAATTACCCTACTAAATACGTAGTCATTATAACTGCACATTCTTTGAGTTGAAAATAAGTGACATTAATCGTCTTTAAATCTTCTTTATTTCATGGCGATACGGCTTTTGTTACCCATTTCTATGTTAAATACAAAAATACAAAATATGTCAAGTATTAAACTGTAAAATACCATTAAAAACATTTCTCTATTTTTAAAATCAGCTTTAAGAAATAAAACCAAGATCTTGCGATGAATAGTTATAATTCCCTTTCAGTTATATTTTTTTAAGAATTTTTCTAAATCTATAATTGAATATAAATTATAATCTACATGAACTATGCTGTTTGGTCGCAATCAGTTATCCAACCAGAACTGAGAATAAATTAGAATTGTGCAAATTGTCATTTTCTGCTTAAATTAACTTCAGCTCTGATAGAACTAATCATACTTATTATTCCTTTTTCACACAGAAAATCCTGAGGTATTATTTTGATCTTGAAGTTGGATCAAAGTGATTTGCAGCAGAGTGATGCTCATTTGATTAAAATGATCCATATTTAGTATCAAAATTATTTTACAGTTACACGTGGATACGTGAATATTAGATTTGTTTTTGATGAGATCTTTGAAAAGAAAACACGACTGTCGGTTTTTATAGGATCGTGAATTTGGGCTCGTACATTTTTTTGATTCTCGAAATTGTATTATTTTGATATTACATGAAAGATTGAATTAAACTGCAGCCCTTGAGCTTCCATGGTCAGAATTGTTTGCCTTTTTATTTTTTCCTTTCAAATAATTTCAGAAATCATAATCATCTACATTAAAATAGGAATAATAGTTTTGTACAATAAAAGAAGCATTATATATAATAATTTTCAAATTTATTTATTCATTCAGTTTATCCATATTGAAGATCCTATGTTTTCGCTCACATAATGCGTGCTTTTGTGTCTTCGATTTTTTTTCTACTGCACCCAGTTCGACAGTTTATCAGTATACGTCAGCTCGACATCTTATTAAATTCTGTGTCCACTTGAAGTGGTTTCATTTGAATAGAAATTCTTTAATTTAAATTGGAATATCAAACTCTCACGTTGAAATTGCAAACATATACAACTGAATAATTTCCAATTTCAGTTCTCAAAATTGAACTATTCCAAAAAAACATGAAAAATTCAATCATTTTTTATTATGCACATTAGATTTTTAACAATCTCGAATTGCAAACATGTATTCAAAATTGAAGAATTTTCAATTTTGAATCTTTGAAATTGAAGCATTTTTAATTTTAAATCTTTGAAATTGAGCTATCCAAAAAAACGTTTAAAATTACATACTTTTAAAATATATCAATCTTGAAAATGGAATAATTTGCAATTTTCTATTTTCAAAATTCAAGTATTTTCAATGGTAATTTCTATGATTTACATGTGAAATTTCATCAATTTTATTTGGAAGATTTATGATTAAAAACGCATGTCTTTTGATCTTCAAACTTATCAAAATCATCACAATTCACGAATTTTTATTTGTACATCTTTAGTGTAAACAAATGTCAAACTGCAAATCGTTGAAATTCAAGAGTTTTCAGTTGTTGATATTGAAAACTGAATTGAAAAAAAAAACATTAAAACTTCATCATTTGAAATTACATATAAACATTAAAAATGTAAAAATCTTCAGTTGTAAATCTTGAAGATAGTCCTATTTAGAAAATATATTAAAAACTTAATGATTTTATACCATAAACTTTCAAAACTAAACAGGTTGGAGAATTTTCAATTGTTGACATCTTCAAAATGGGTCAGTGTCAAAATTGAAAGACTCCGAATTGTAAGGCTCCGAATTTGAGAATATCTTAATGACATCTTATAACGATATAAAATCAACTATTAATTTATTCATTTTTTCTTTGCTTGCATTTCCTGCTGGGATAAAATCTTATATTTGAATTAAAGTTGCAGATTAGAGGCCATCCATAAATTGCACAATGCAATTTTCCAACAAGAGCCCCCCCCCCCCCCTCTTCCCTATGTAACACTTTTTCCGAATTTTCCTTTAGTTTTTGCAATACGGAATTTGATCGTTTGCCCCAAAAAAGTAAGTACCCCAAATTTTAGACAAATCGGTTAAAGTGGCATACATTTTTTAATTTTTATTCGAATCATGCTATCTCCGTAGAAAATAATGTTCATGAATTGCTTACAATATCTTTATAGTCGGAAACTCTAAATTTTGACAAATCACAGAATGGGCCGAAAAAAGCTATTTCTCATACTTATTAACAAAGGGTGACCAAAAATAGTGGAAAATTTAATAATTTATCCTCAAGCGATTGCAAGCTCTCAAAATCCAAAATTTCGGAAGAAACGCAAATGGCGGCTAGTTCAAAACTTAAAAAATACCTTTTCCCACAGTTTTCAATATCATACTTTCAAACTTCGGGAAAACAAAACGTTTGGTTGCAGAAATTACTTGACAAATTTGAAAATCTAAAATTAAAAAAAAGACAAGATGGGGTCCGCAATTTGAAATTTAGGAGGCTCATCTTTGAATGGTAATTTCAAAATCCCAAATAATAAAAAATACAAAATGACAGCCAATTCAAAATATAAAACGTGTATACTACTGTTCCCAACGAAATAATTTTTAACTTTATCAGACAAAAATGTTGATTCAGAACCTACAAATCATTTCTCTTAAGATCTAATTTTCAGCAATTTTTTATTTGATTAAATTTGTTGTTTTCTCGAATTATGTTATAGTTTTTAAATCGACATTTCTACTTTTGATAAAGTTTGAGAGTATTTTGTTGAAAACTGTAGTAATAAGATTTTTGTATATAATGAATTGACCAACATTTTATTTTTTTCTCAATATTTTGAATTGTTAAAATTATCAAGTAGTTTCTGAAGCTAAACAGTTTGCATTGACAAAGTTTCAAATTATTTCGTGCAAAACTGTAAAAATCAGCTATTTAAAAAAAAAATTCAATGGGCGGCCAATTGTATTTTTGAAAATTTTGGACTTTGAGATCTTCAATTCGTTTGGGAATAAATTATTAAGTTTTTTTACAATTTTTGATCATTTTTTGTTGATAACTTTCATAAATAGCATTTTTGGGCCCATTTAGATGGCTGCTATTTTGTGATTTACCAAAATTTTTAGTCTTCGACTATGAAGATATTTTAATAATCTTATGCAAAATCTTATTCTCGGAGATAAAATTATATGAATCAAAATTGAAAATATCATGCAGAGTTTTCAGTTTTGCGTGATTTTTCCCGTGTAAATCTCGTAGAAAATTTCAAGGCCATATTTGGTGGGTAAATATTGAACGATTTGGCTATATTCGATGTACTTTATTATTTTGCCGTACGCAAAAATTCTGCTAGTGGGAGAAAACGAAATAAAAACAATTAGTCTATACATGAGAACACCCCTGATCAAAATAAAAAACGTGTAAAAAATCTAAAATAAAAATAAGCCTGTATTCTGTACTTACCTTAATTTTAGTTATTTTTCCACAGAGTGATAGTAAAAGTAATAACCTATCCTGAGAACTAAAAATATTCCTTCGTACAGATAAGAAAATACCGATAAACTTGTACTGTTCTATATTTTTTCTTACTGACAAATAAGTCTGAAAATTGAAAGGGGCCATCCATAAATTACAAAACGCAATTTTACGACCATTTTGACCATTTTATGGATTGCCTAAAACCTAAAAATACCTATTTATTTGAAATAGATAGGTAGGAGTAGGAAACAATTAAAGAAATGAAAAAGACGTATGGGTTATAATTAACTTTGAAAGAGTGGGAAAATTCTAATAATGGAGTGAAATTATCTCTTCTCTTTATTTTTAATTATCATTTATCTCATGTGATAGCTAGGAACTTGTAACTATACAAGGAGAACCTATTAAATGTAAGTTCTGCAACCGACCTAATCTGCAATAGCATAACTGTAAAACGTCAGGTTGGCTGCTATAACTGTAATTCGAGCTTTGGGTTTCAATCGCGGCCTTCTCTCATCATTTGAATCCAAGCTTGCAAAGGTCACGTACCTGAATAATCGCATAAATAATGATAATAACCGACAACCACTCCTGAGTACCGAGTACCGTTCCTTTAGTTATTGTCAGGCTTTTCCTTCTCAAGGAACGTTCCTTTCTAGCCTAACATAGAATAGAAATATTTTCTACGAAAATATAACAACTGCCACATAAAGTCAGTACTTTCAAAGTTGACTTAGAAACTGCTGTTTTTTTTTACAGTTAATAACATTCTCAGAAAACAACTCTTGATGATCTTTCCTGGTTTTTGTTTCAATTGATTGAAAGTATTTTTCTGTCTTCCATGTAAATTATTGAATAATTAATTAATTAATTATATATATTATTTTTATGTATTTTTAAGTTTCAAATTTTAAAGCATTTATTTTTTAAGCTTTCAAGTTTGTAATCTACAAACTCTTAAGCTTTTCAAGTTTTGATATTTTCGAGGATATTTCCAAGATATTATCACAATTTTAAATAGATTTTTCATAGAGAAGTTTTTTTAGGGTATTTGAAATTTGGCTGTGTCTAGGTTCACCGAAATTCGGTGGTCGTAAAGTTGAAATTTTTTGGAATCATAATTCACAGTTCGAATTTTTTCAATTAATTTGTATTGCCTGTCAATTTTTATTCATTATTTTGAAGGTTTCCCATTTTTAAATATCGAGCCTTCAAGGTCTTTGAATTTACCATTCTGAATTTGAAAGATATTAAATTCAATGCTTAAAGTTGTGCAGAATTTTAAATTTGATGGCCTTAAAATTATGTCGTTTCGTTTATAAAGTATCAAAATTAAAATAAAAAATCTTCAAAACCGACTTGATAAGCTTCCCCATACTTTTTTTACTTCGTATCTTTAAATGTTAAACATCGGACGCTTTACAAAGGTTCAAATTCTATATTTCAGATTTTGAGGGATTTATATGTAATTCAAAGACCTTCTTTATATTCTTTTATTTCTAAATTTTCAAAACCCATTTTGAATTGAGGCTTTTGAATTTAAAGACTCTATGTTGTTTTGCTTTGAAAGATACAAAATTGCAATTCAATTTTCAAGTTTCGAAAGAGACACATTTTAAAAACTACATTACATTCTTAGGAATTTTGACAATTTTTAATTAATAATTTTCCTACTGCAAAGATTTCTAATTTTAAATAATATTAAAAATTGAACGATTCAACTCATTAGCTTTCAAATCTTATTCTTAATTATAGCTTTTTAATTATTACAGTTTTGCAATCAAGAGCTTTTTATAATCATTTGAGATTGTTATTAATAATCGAAAGGTAGATGATTCAAAAATATAATCATTAGGGTGTCCTGAGAACCCTAATGTTTTTTGTTTCAATTACGCTCCCCCTAAACTTTTTACATTTGGTGAAAATAGAAATTCGAATTTTTTATTGTATTAAGAAAAAGTTTAAACTGCGGTGTCGTGGCCTAAACAGCCCCAAAATGATTAAAATTATTTTTTAACGTTAATTTCCGTAAATACCTACCCTTAACAGGGGTTGAATTTTGAAATATATTTTTTTTCCAATTTTCTCTATCGTATGAAGACATTTGGATACTACAATATCCAAAGCATTGCAAGTCAAAGTTTCAAAATGCACAATTTGATATTTTAACCCCTATGAAGGGTAGTTTTCACGCCTAGGATCCATTTTTTGTCGGCGTCTTCTACCATCAGTTGTATTTCCTGCAACATACTTATAATTGTTACGTAAATTAACGTCAATTAATAGTTATAATCATTTTGTAGCTGTTTAAAATCCCAGGACCACGGCTTAAACTTTTTTTTTAAATAAGAAAAAAATTCGTATTTATTTGTTTACCAAATGGAACAAGTTCAGACGGTGCATGATGAAAAAAAAACATAACATTTTTTTAGGACACCCTAATACTCGCACTCTTCAATTCCATGCTCTAAAATTTGAAACGTTTATGTTTAGTGTAACTTTGAGTTCAAAGACTCTAAAATTGAATTAATTTGGTTTAGTAATCATAAACATTATTATTTAATACAATTTAATTAATTTAATGAAAGTTCAATAATATTTTTTTCAAAGTTCAGTTTCGAAGATGAATTCTTACGACCAGTTCAATTTGCATATAACATTGCCTTTTTACTTTTGATCAATTACACATATCCCTCACCTCTCAAGATTCACTCAAGCCTATGTTCTTTGCATAACAAAGGGAAAGTGTTTGTCATAACCACGTGTATACTTCTAACCTTGAAATATATTACAGTCTCGTCGGCTCGGTGCAAGAATAAAATTATACAATGTCGATGATCTCAGGTAAAGAAGGAAAATAATGAACAATAATTTCTTGCAAACACTAAAGAATTGCCTAGTAAAACTCACATATTTTAATTTACACTTGTAATTAACGTCATGAAATTAATAAAATGTAATGAATAATATCAATGAAAAGGAACATAATCGAATATGAATATTTTAAATTATTGGGCTATCATAAAATTATATTATAGACTTGGGCTAAACACATACTTCTTCTTGTAAAAAATGTATTTTACTATAGTAAATTTTCAGTGCTTGCATACACTCATTTAAGTTTAATTATATACATGGATGTATTTATTACTTGCACAAAGACTTTTACAATATATATTCACATATATGAGTCATTGCTTTTTATTTATGTATCTATACCTTTCTTTATGAAATATTACTCATTAAAATACGTGTGAAGGATGAAAATTGGAACAAATTTTCACAAATTCCTCACAAATAAACGAAAATACAAATTTACAATTTCCAAGATCCTCGATCAAGATCCAAATTCCTAAATATATTTCTCAACAATCTCGAGAGAAGAATTATTTCTTTGAATTTTCTACAAATCTTCAATTTTTCTTTTTTATTTCATTATACTATTATATTAGCTCCCAGATTGGGAAATTTATGGCTCGGATGAAAATTGAAGATGAACATTCAAGAATTCATATTTTAAATCCTGTTTAAATATAGACACGATCCTAAAAATATTATTACAAGATTTGAAAAGTCTATATTATCTCAGGACTGCTTTTTCCTATCTGGATGGTTGTTACAGCTTGCATTTTTTTCAAAAACCATTCGGAAAAATAGCAAACGCCTAAACATCTGAGATGGGTTACGCCAGTCGAGAAACGAGAATGTCTCCTTTCTCTAAGAAAATAATTATAAAGGAATCTTCGAGGACTTATCATAACAGGCACCTGTGCGTCGCGATATATCGAAAGGAGAAAGTTTTCCTCTATCATCATCGCTTCATTCTTTTCATCCAGTCACACGCACATAATCCGCATATATACGTATTAAAGATATGTATACATTTGAGTCTTCTTCGCTTATTCCATGGCACATTCCTATTGTTATTACACATTTCCTCTCTCACTCCGTCATCTTATTTTTTTCATTTTTTATGATAAAAAGTACGTATATACGCTGCTCTTGCAAAACAATCATTGTATACCAGGTAAAGTAATTTGATGCACAAGATTACGCAACTACGGAAGACACATGATCATTTCAGAGATTATGACTCATTGTCAGTTACAAAAAAAGAATGAACAGGAAAAACGCTTGCGAAATTCTGTTTTGAGTATTCCTAGAGGAAAACGGCATCAAAATTTATGTACATTCGATGACTTTATCCGTGTATAAATAAAAGCTCTGCTTAACCACGGCAATCAAAGATAAAAATATAATTTTTTGAAAATGAAATATTTTTTCTTTTTCACTTTGTTGACTGTTCACTTTTGAAGAGTCGATTCAATATTTGAAAAATATTGAATCGGCCTTTAAATTCGGATTATTTCAATCAATAGTTGCCATTTTAAGAATATCTTGAATATCTTAAAAAAAATTAACATTTTGTAACTTTTATGTACACATAGTTTTTAAATTCCTAAAAGTCTAAACGATTGTACATTTGAAGGCTTCTGAATTATGAAATAATATATCCAATGTTTACAGAGATTTTAAAAGCTTTAATTTTTAGGATGAATGAAATACGTCTTTAAATTCAGATGCTTCCAACATTTGCATACTATTCTCTTGTAAGTGTAAATATTTATACTTAAGAAGCATTACAATTTGTATAACATGCTCTTGTAAGTATACATATTCAAACATATCGATATTCTTAAATATATTCGATTTTTAACTTGTGGGCTTTTAAATTAAAAAATGTAAAATTATTGAATTTTAAAGCCTTTTACATTCTTTAAAAGAAATGTAAATTAAACTTCATTAAATCAATTTACTTCAAATTTTTGAAATCGCATACTTAAAAATTTGCAAATTAATTTAAAATTTGTGTAATATTCTAAGCTTGAAGTAACCTTCCTAAAAAATTAAAGAATAAAATGAATAAATAGTTGTAAATTTCTATGCTTTAAAACGTTGGATATTTTAAATACAATTCTTTAAAAATTGAGCGATTTTGAATTTGAAAGCTTTTCAATTCTTCAGTTAGAATTTGAACGATTTGAGATTCGAATCTTCAAATTTTGAAGAACTTTGAATTCAAAACTTTCCTTTGTATTGTTTTGTTTTGTAAATTACATCATTAATATTCACGATTCGAGTTTGTAAAGCCAAATTAAAATGCATCTATTTTTGTTCAATTTTAAAGGTTTCCATTTTAAAACGTTCAGTTTTGAAAACCTTTAAAATCAAATTTTTTGAATTCACAGGTTAAATGATGAAAATTTCAATATTGCAAAAATTCGGACGTCTATCAAATTCAATTCTTAAAGAATATTTTAATTCAAAATAATTTTTTTTAATGACTTAAAATTAAATATGGTAATGGCTTTAAATTTCAAAACTCCATTTCAAAAAACTCAAATCCCTTCTCAAATCGAAATACAATACAGAAAACTAAAAATCTTTGCATGAAACTGTGAGAACCACAAATTGATTGAAGAGTCGAAGTCCTGAATTTCCATGAATTTTCTTCCAATAATTTTAATGTCACGATCAGAGGGAAAGTTACATTATGTTCTACACTTTCTGATTATGTGCCTTTCATTGTGATTGAGGCCGAACAAAAAATTGCGTATTGCGTACTTCGTAGTTTTCATTTGGCACATATGTAGTTCAAAAATACAAAAAAAAATTTAACGACTCGATGAAATTGACCATAAGTGAATAAGTGAAGCACAGCTTCTCGCGAATTATATTGCACTTTCTGACCCTCTTGTGAAAGGCAATATTATCGACAATAATGTTATCCAACATGATTACTTTTCTCGTTTTTATCCTCTCCAAAACACGTTTTTTTAATTGATTCGTTCCTCACAGAAACAATCAGGAAGAGAAGTTTCACAAACACTCAATTAAATTTTCAATTTCAACGATTCTAAAATTTTCTTACAAAATTAGAAGACTTTGTTTACGTCACTGGGAAGAAGACACTGTTACCATGTAAAGAAAAAAATTACAGGTGAAAGTGACCAAAGCTGTAAAACTGCAGACCTTCCTCAATTTCAGGGAAATGACGTTAATACAGAGTTGCGTAAACTCTGCTGTCATTATGAGGGTTTTTAAGTATAATGTATTAGAATATTAGATTATAGTGTCGATGAGAAAGGTCCTTGTTAAAATAAGAAAAGTTATTTAAATACGTAACGTTAGTATTATATAATCCATCGCAACAAAGTGGACCAAAAGATTACAGTCTTTATCTCTCATTAAGTTTTTCCTTCCATAAAAAACTAGTACACTGTGATACACTGGAAAATATTTAACAACATACATACTATTTTCTGAAGGAATAAAAATGGTTGGGATTAAAAAATGAATATTTTGGCCCATTTGTGAGTATAATTTTCATGGTATCAGGTTTTTGGAAAAAAAGAAAACCTGCAACGTAGGCCGTATTTCTTTAAGTCTGACTCGATTATTTTGGTAATTAAGTCTAATAACATGTTCGCCTTAATTTTTATACGTATAACTGTTGAAGACTTATTTTTACATATTTACTTAAGTCAGTACCCCATAAAGAAGTGCGGATAAATTAATTTATTAGTCCCTTCAATTAATCAGAATTATCTGTGCTTTTCTCAAAAACTTGTATTTAAATTAATTAGCTCTTTGACTTGGGAAGGTTTGAAATCAGCCTCCCTCATTTTATATGCGGTACCATAAATCCCAGAAATCAACTAATTATAACACGTTTTGTCGATTTACAGTATTCATTACATTTTTTCCAAATCATTACGCATTGAGGTCACAGCTTACGCCTTGTATATATTTACATTTCATACCAGTAAGTTAATTTTTTTAAGTACTTTTTGTATTGGTATTTTTTACTCTGGTAATGAAATTTTTCACAAACTCAATGATAATTGTTAGAAAGGGATAATAAAAGTTTTAAAAAAACAATTATTCCAGTTGCGATAATAAAACGGCATTCCTATCATGGCAATTATTCTAACGGTCGCATTTCTCATTTTCTACACCGACTAGATAGATCCACAAGGAAATATTTTTCCGCTAGGTCTTTTAAGCTGGCAATTTCAGGGGAAATGCGGGTGAGTAAAAGTGAGGTCGTAAAAGTTACTTTAAAAATCGAAGGACATATTCCGATAATGTTGTAGAAAAAAATTGAATAGGTGGATGGGGGGATGGGTAATAAAATATAACTTTGTGGCTCATCATCTTGTGTTCATCAACTCGTATGATTATTACTATTGATGGCGTAATATTCCATTATGACCTTTCTATTTTTATATGCTTGTCTGAAGTTGTTTTGCTGACTTCAAAATGTGTGTCAAGAATACTTTTTAAAAAAGAAATTCCAGAGTGATAAAATAGAAAATTTGTCGAGTCATTATTTTCGAAAATTCTCTGGTAGCAACAAATCTGACAGCAATACAAATTCTGAACCTGTAAATTCAAAAGTCTGATGCAAATTATTCTAACTGATGCTAATTTTGAGTATGAATGAAGCTGGCCTCGAAATCATTTAGCAGACAAATATTCGTGATCCAGTTGAAACTTGTGATACATATTTTGTTTAAGAATACTCAAGAGCTCGCTCATGAGTCGATAATTTGTGACTAACTAGTAAACATGCTAAACAACCACGTGTTTTTCTTTTGTAGGCAAATATAAATGAATACGAATCAAATAATTTTAATTGTGACAATTAAAACAAATTTACTTCATCAGGTTAATTAAAGTCACAAACCTTGAAAGATATTTTTTAAACTGATACCTTTTGTTTCTAGGGACCAAAACCATACATTTTTCAAGAAAACCAAATGCTGAGACTTTAAAATTTTGTGAGAAAATAAAAAAGCAAGAAGACAATAAAATTGAGGTAGATGATATCAAACTGATAACAATCTTTCCATGTCATGTGTCTCACAACGAAAAAGGGACAAATTGCTGGAAGGGAGAATTGCACGCTTTGAGAACATCAACCATCAGAAACCTTCTAACGACACTCATAAGTATAAATTAGAGTGGTCTTGAAGTAATTTTTAATTATATCTTTCTTCCTCATTATTTTCGCTCTTAATGAGAAAACAAATTTTTTAATTTTATTTTGACATAAATATTTAAGGACAAAAATTTGCAATCTAGTACACATGAATCAATGTTCAATTGCCAATTTATCGCAAGAAACTATTTCTTTCCGGAAAATGTTTAGTTGAACCCCTTTTCTAGTCTCCCTTTAAAAAATACGAATGTTAGTGACTCTTCACAGAAGAGTGATCGTGACGATTCGTGATTCAAATCTGAAGTGCTGATGAGCAATTCTTAATGTGCTTTTAGTTTGTAATGTTCTTGATTATGACACTTTGTGTGTATTTATAACTTAATATTCCTCATTTTTATGATAAAATAGTATAATATTGTACTATTTTTCCAAAGTAGCAAAAAATATTATCAGAACAGAAAGTTCTTCATTAGCACAAAAATTTGCCGGACTAGAAATTTTAAATACAGCAAAATTTGCCGGAGCTCAATACTGGACCAAAATTTGATTTGAATAAGACTTTTGAATCTATATATAGACTGGTGGTACCAATTGTCAAACAGGAACCAGTAATAGGCCAATTTTCAATAGTAAGAACTACTAAATGATTCAAAATACTCATGTCAAAAATAGCAGAAAATGAACCAAAAGATTATTATCGTCAATGTGTATTTTGCAATCATTTGAAAGACTACCAGATAAACTGAAAATCCTAGCTCCCTAATTATAAAAAAAATACCAAGAGTTTTAATAAAATAATTTTTCCGCACCAGGTATGAGTACTTCAATCAAGAGGTAAACACGCCCCGCGAACCTACAAAAAATATTAATCCTAGCGGGGTCGAGGCCTCGGGAGAGGCTGAGGCGGTTGATGTTGCTGATGATGATTGTAGTGTGAATTTGCCTGTCTGATGTGTGGTCCAGGCGGATATTGGTGTCCATTTTCATGGGCATCATCCAGACTAAGCCCGGCAACTAATTGCTCAATCTCCTTCTCTTTCTTCCCTTTGGGTACAGCATTTCCATTCTGAACGCTGAAGCCCAAAGAAGCTAGGCTCCCATGGCTCCTGCTACGATGCTCAGCCCTGATACTGTATGAGAAGGCCCTTTCATTCAAGTGCCCCTTCCTCCGGTAAATCCCAGTCCCAAATCTTGACTCATTCTCCGGACTCTCCGAAGCTCGAGGTTCCGGAGCCGTGAGATCTGCGTGGGAAGCTGCAAGTCTCCTCGAATTACTCAGCGTCGAGTTTTCCACTTCCGGATGTCTCCTGCTTCGATTTCCGGCGGTCCCGTAATTCCCTGCAGTGTAAATGGCTGTCGGCGGTGGAGGAACCACTGGGAGAGGTGCATATATTGGTACCACTGGCGCCGCTGCTGGGATGGCCCTCAGGCCCCGAGGATGGTGATGAGCCTTCCTAGGCAAAGTAGCTGCCGGGACCAGAAGAACGGGTGCTGGTCTCGCCAGAGTTCCGGCTATGGAACGGCTGCTGGGCGGAAGTTGATGCGGATGATAGTGCTGCTGCCTGATTGGATGACCCAGTGTGTGATGTCCGTGACCGTTAGTGTAGAGAGGCTGAGCATGCATCTGATGATGGTGGTGGTGTTGCATTGGGTCTTCATGCACACCTCTCTTGAGCTTTTTGAGCTTTTTGTTCGCCTTTCTCCTTGAAGATGAAGCGGAGTCCTCAAGCATCAAAGGTTGACTCGGAGGTGGCGGTGGTGGAGGTGGTGGTGGTGGCGCCACAAGTTGACGAGGTCTGGACCCCTTGATGCTCCTGAGGGTACCCTGTTCCTGATAAACACCGTCGACCTCGTCTCTACTCCTGGCCCAGACTTTGTGGTTCTCGTCGCCGTTATATATGCTCAAATTATCAGTGGATGCTGTATCGAACCTCGTGATAGGCGGACTGTCCAAAGTGGTACTGGATCCTCCAAGAGTATGGTACAGACTTCCAGTTTGTTGGGGAACGATGACTCCATTCGAATGGGAATTGGAATTCGTAGTGGCCGGGTCGGAACCCTTGGCGTAGCTACTGTCGGCGTAGGCGTGGAAACAACACCTCACCAGGGCATTGGCAGCCATGTCGCGCTTGCAGATGAAGGCGTGGCATTCCAGGACTTTGATACCAGTTGTTCGCCTCAAAACTGCGGCGAATAAGGGTGGATGATTGGCACTAGGTGTTCTGGCAAAGGGAGAGTCCAGGGGCAGGAATCTCGTAGCTGAGGTGTCTCCATTTCCACCTTTCACGTGGCGCACAGCCGCGCAGTAGTGAAGAGCCTCTATGGGGAAGAACCTGGTGACCTTTTTGCGGTGCTCGTCGACGTTCTCCAGCAAGAGGCCGTTGCTCCAGACGCTTAACCAGGAATCTATCCCGCGGGCTCCGAGAGCTCCCTGCTCGGGGTAGAGCTCTCGGAGAGGTTCCTGGACACCTAGAAGACCCTCCTTGCTAGCATGTGGTACCGAACTACCCAGGTACAGAACTCTGCAGCGACAGTACGGCGTCGCCGAGTCGTGATTTGCCCCTCTCATCTTTTTGCTCCAACGACCGTTGAACTTGGTCACGACTTGTTCGCTTCACCTACTCTTCTATAAACACTCCGAACGGTATTTCGAACACTGGGGATAACATACGCGGCGATTTCACTCGGTTATCGAGGCACTGAAATTTAACACTGATGACACTGATCTTGAGGAAGACACTGTAGATTCTGAGAGACACTCACGAAGTAGGTTCACAGTGAACTCACGAGGATATCACAAATAACACAAGGTCTGAGAGAACTTTTTAGGGAACTATCATGCAACGTGAAGTGCAACATTAGGTTGCGTCGGTATACGTTATGATTGCAAAACTAGTCAAGGAGTTCTAGATTCGATTTCGCAGCAGCTGTAGCCGCCTCGCGGAGATCACGTCCAGCCATTATGGCCGCCTCCTTTCCATCTAGCTGGCCCCTTCTACCTGCCTGACTGGGGTTGAGTTCCTCCTCTCTAGTCTACGTTTAAAGTCTACCACTACCTCTACCAGGCTACCACTCGTGCTCCCTCTCACTCCTCCTTTTCTTCTCTCCTTCTTTCTCCTTCCCTTCTCTCTTTTTTCCCAGGTCTCTCGGGAGGTATGCGGCTTCGAGGACTGTACGTATGTGCCTGCGGGAATTCTTCAGCGTCTCTGTGTTGGTACCGGTTGGAATCTGGAGGTGCGGCTGCTGCTCCAGGGGCCGTGGTTTTCGCGACTTTTTCACTCCGGCCACGAGGCACCGTTCAAGCGCATTATGGTTAAGCCGCAAAGGCGACTTCCGGTCGTGGAAAGGAATAGTCGTCCGGAGTTGGAGGTTTTCTTTTGTTCGCGAGATCCCGGTCTCACGAACTACCGGGTCGTGTGATACGACGGGGGATGAGGAAGAGGAGGAGAACAAGCGACGGGGCAGCTTCGCGAGGATCGAACCGAGCATAAAAGCTTGTAGCGGTGAAGGCGGTTCGGGCCGGACTGAGAATTGAAATCCGACGACGACGCTCGCCAAGAAGAGAGGTAGAATCGAAACCCCTCTCCTTCAGGTATTCAGCAGGTATACACGACGGGGCCCCCGAACCTGCGCAGGGCCCCGCTTTGCCTGCTTGGAAATTCTCGCCTAGTTACGCACCTACGTAACCTGCGTGCACGAGGAGATGGTACGTGTCGACCGATGGAGTTGAAAAATCAAGTGGATCTCAAATGGAGAAGAGGGAAACCAGCGTCACCGGGTCTGTCACCTCATACAGATTCGAGGTCTCGAGGTCAGGACGTCTCGAAATTCGCCGCTAAGGAGGCACCTGTTAACTGTTTGCCCTGTTGAGGCCAAGATTCCCTGCCGAGGGTCCCTGATCATCTTGATCAGATCATTTTTCATCGGGAGTCCGGCGACGATGAAAAAGACACTATTCTTCGATTTTATTTATTGCTGTCTTTTCCCAAAAATAATATAAGAGAAAAAAGGGGAAAGTTGTTTAATTTATAAGCGTGCTCCAAGTATTCTTTTTAGAGTGTAGGTATCTGTTATTTAAGGTCTCCTTTTTAAGGTTTTGGAAAGCTGCCTGGAGCCAATTTCAAATTTCTCCTCCAGACCAAAAATATTGGAAGTAGATTTTGTTATTTTAGCCTACATTCTAGAATCTACTTACGGGACACATTTTTTTCAATTTTCCTCCTTGATAATTAAGAGCTTGGTTGAATTTATTATATAAAATTGCACTTGAAATTAATAATATCAATATAAAACAAGATTGCAATGATTCCAATTTAAAATCGCATACTTGAAAACAATTATTGCTTAATTTTTCATTCTTGTCGGATTTCACTACAAAACCGTACAGTTTTGAATGTTCTTTTCAGAATTTTTCAATTTTCCAGGCTTTTAATTTGAAGTTATTTAATGATGAAATAAATCATTTATGTATGTCTCAATATTAAATTATTAAATTTGAATGTTTAAATTCGATAATTAAACAATTTTGAGTGCCGAAAATTTTTAATTGTTCAATGTTATAGGTTTAACTTTGATTTTGTTAGTTTAGAAGATATTTAACATATTCGAAAAAGGTTAGTGCAAAAAGTTGTTATGCATTATTAGAATAAAAATCTCTGATTTCTTGAAATCAAAAATTGTCCTACGGTATCGCAATGAAGTAAAAAAAAAATATTTTGAGAATTTGAACAATTTTCTTATGGGTTCCAAAATTATAGTAATTAATTTTATGTACAGCCCTTGATGTCAATAAATGATAATAAAAATTGAAATTAAGAAGATATGACTTTTGCTTTAGTCGGAATTTCTTGAAAATTAGAAAAAATAACATTTTTTAAGATTAAATTAATTTGTATTTCAATTATTTTCTTCCAGTTTTATGTATAACATGTTTTCAGTTGCACTAGTGACTAGACAATTAAGACACAAATTCCTTAGATCTCGAAAAAATTTTCTTATACGTTATATTTGTTGAAAATTGATGAATTTAGTTGTTCATGACTTTTTTTAACAGCAGTAAAGTCTAAGAATCAATTTTTCGAATTCTAAGAAAATTATAGCTTGCTTCTTCAGTACGAACTATTACGGGATTTTTTTCTTAAATTTAATAAAAATTAACTTAATCTTGAAAAAGTAATTTTTGCTCAGTTTCAAAAAATGGTAACTTGAACAAAAGTTACATTCTTTAATTTAAATATTTTATTAGCTCTAAATACCAAAATCTTCACATAAAAAAAAATACTCTTCGTGCTCAAAGGATAGTTAGGAACGTTTTCAGTTTCAAATAGGTCGATTTTGATAAATTATGGAATGCTTTCAAGAAATAATAAAAATTGTTTAACTGGAATGGCTTCGACTTTGTAAACGTATAATTTGCAATGTTTCTCATTTACAGCGCACCTAATTTTAGAGGCTTGGAATTTGATAAATGTAAAATTTACATTTTAAATCTTTCAACATTGGTTTAAAAAATTGGAGGCCTTTAAAGTTCAATGTTTCAAACTTTCAAAATTAAAAATTTTCAAATGGAAATCGCTTCAAATTAAACAATTCAAAATTTATCCCGCTGAGAATAGAATAATTTTGATTCAAATATAAAAAACTGTTGGCTTTAAATTTTTAATCTTAAAAAATTGTACAACTTTGGAATAAAATTCTTAATTAGTAAAACAATTGTTCCAGATTTTAAATATTTGAATTTAAAAGCTTAAATTCGATTGGGAGCGTTTTCAATTTAAAATTGTTTAATTCCAATCACTTACAAATTATGCAATTTTGAATATTTTGCTTCGAAATAGTATCTAATTTTGAAGACCTTTAAATGGAAATTGTTCGACCTAGAATGCTTTCAATCCGAAATTGATCTTATTGGTACATTTATTGTTTTAAAAAAATTGTTCAATTTTCCATGTTTTATTTTCAAGTGTTTTTAAATTTTGAATTGTTATACTTTGAATGCAGTACTTCTCTATTCAGTTTTGAATACTCTAAATTATAAATCTTTTAGGTTTAAGCACTTACATCTTGAATTTTTAATTACCAAAAAATTTTTTGATATCAGGAGATAAACAGCATTTTTCTGAGATTTGGGTGGTCCTATTGCCGAATTATAACAATTTCTAGCAATTTCAAAATGTGGAATAAAAATGAGAAACCAAGTTCCATAAAAAAATGAGAATATTAAATTATTATAATATTTTTTTAATTCTGTTCAAACGATCACTTTGATAATAATTGACATTTCGCAACACTATGTGTAAACAAATATACCAGAAGTGGAAAAATGTTCATTCGAACAAAATTTTAAAAGACACACAAACAGTAGTTATTATTTCTAAAAGCGGAAGCAAACATATTAAATATATGGAAGATAAAATTCTATTGTCTAAGATTCCCATGGGAAAAATGGGCGTGACTGAGCACACTAAACACCATATTAAATTCTTAGTAAACGTGTCGGAACCGATTAAGCTCACTGGAAATCTCTTTTATGGGAAAAATTTTCCCATTTTCTACTATTAAAAATATCTTACTGTTTATGGAGCAAAATTAAGAATATATTCCTGATGTTATATAAAGTATCACTATTCGAAATTCAGGATTGACTAATCTTAAACACTATCACGTAACTGTGTTAACGGAATTTCTTTTTCGAATTGTAATTTTCTGAAGCTAAGTGCCAGAAATCTATTTTCGTTCAAGACAATTTTCGAATTCTAGGAACTGTGTCAGTTTAAATATGAGTGTAATGGTTTAAACATATCCCAATCAATTCACATTAAAATTCCTAAGACTTTAGATGGAAACTCTCTGATAATTCTTCCAAACATCCAAAAATTAGAGAAGGTCTCGAAATCTTTCAACTTCTGAATCTAAGATACTCATCAATCTAAATTCTTCAGCTCAGCTTTTTTTCATTAATTAATAATATAATTTTCTTTCTGCTTTTTAAATCTAGCTTTATTTCACCTTTTTCCAAACGATCATAAAATGTAGATGCGACATTCCTTGGCCACATCCGCATATTTATGAATAGCCATTAACTATCTCTGAATGTATGAATATATTCACTCTGGAATATGTTTGAGAAACGACGTTTCGCTAACCAGAAATGTTCCTTTCCAATAGTTTCTACTGGTTAAAGGTGTAGGCTATCTACTGTCACTAAAGATTCCTTTGGCAAGTATGTCGCTTTTAAATGATCGTTTGTTTACGTTGCACATCGAGTTTACACTTATACTTATAGACTCTTCGAGTCAACCAAGAGCCGGTTCAGGTGAGTTCGACGTCGGTGAAATCGATCGCTATCGACACCCCTTTTCTCATAGCACCTTTATACACTCCGGATGAGACATTCTATAGATTGTACAAGGTCAAATTTCCTATTAGGGACCGTTAGACCGGACGGTATCATATTTCTTATCTCAAATTTCTTCCAAAAGTTACAAAAATTAGCATTAAATTAAATCCAATCCCATCCAAATATTGAAAAGCCAATAGCGCCACTTTTGATTAATATCTCCAAACCATCTCGAAGCTATTGTTGTCGAGAAACCCGTGTTTATTTATTGGTGGGAGGTGTCATTCTATTCCATATACATATATATATATATTTTTTTTTTTAATAAGAAGCACTGCAAACTTCAGGACTCTTGGTTTCTTTCATTTTCGATTATTATCTCGAAACGATCTCGAGACTATTGTTGTCGGCCGTGTGTTCACGATTGCATGAAATATAAATAAAATTGTTTATAATTGAAAGAGTGAAAACTTCAGGTTTATCAGAAATGTAAAGTTTTCTGAATAATATATTCAATAATTCCATACAGAATTTAATGTTTTCAGTGCAAGCAACATAGAATCCATGAGGTCCGCTTAGCTACGAAGAATATGCTTTTCATAAAATCGATTGAAATTTGAAACTACAGCTTCAAATTTAAATTAACCTGTAAATTGTATGCACTACCCAAATAAATTATTTATGAGCTAAACTGGTAAGTTTTAGCTCAAAATTTTTGATAATAATTTTCAAAGGCCAAAGAGATTTTTCTAGTTTTAAGTAGATATATGTAAAAAAGTTTTTTCTCTACTAATTCAACTGAAAAATCTGATAATAATGTAATAAATTTCTTTTAAATCTTTGAAAAAAAAGGTTTTTAACTTATCTTAGCCCTTAAAGTTATCCCCTCTCTGTGATAACATAAAGAATGAGGGGGGCCGCTGAGGACCCCAGCAGAAATTTCTTGTTTGTAACAAGGATTTTTAATATTTTTGCACGAAAATTTTCTTGGATGTACTTTTTATATCCTTCATAAGATACAACAAGTTTATATATTTATTTTTGATTTTAACATATAAAAAAAATTAAAATCTAAAAAGAAATGGAAAAAATGACTCGCGATTAGAAAAAGGCGGGGTCAAAAAGACCCCAGGGATAACTTTAAGGGTTAACGTTGTAGCAAAAATCCAGGTTACTGGATAAACTTATTAGAAATTTTCCAGAAGGTTAATAAATTAAAAATTTCAGCATAAATGAATAAGCCTAATAAATGGAAACTTTGATTTGAGATCGAACCTCTGTCTCTATAAATTATCCTTAAAGTTTTTTTGGTGATTTGGAAACTTTTTTGGGTTGAAAATGTGAAAAAAGTAAAAAGCTTTCACAAATATAAATAAAGCAAGACACTTAATCTTTGAATTTTCCTGTGAATATTTGAAGTACTTGTTTGTTTCAAAAAATTAATTTAAAGAGAATATTTACAAAGATTCAAAAATATTACCTATTATTTAAAAAATTGTCAAAAATTAATCTAGAAGATTATTTTCATAAAATCAGAGAGCCCATTAAAATGTCAATTCACGTGTTCTGTTACAATGAGAAGCTTTTAAGCTACGGTAGTTTTATATTTCAAATTAATACCTCATTGAAATAATGTAACTTTTCTCAAAACTTTCTGAGTAGCTATTGATTAATCAATAATTGACTTCGAAAGTTCGCCAATAGATCAATCCACGCGTCTCAAAAACGCGAACAAATATATATTTGTAATAACAACCTTTCTCTCATATAAACAGAATACACACATTTTTTTAATCTTCATAAATCTGTACTGGTTGGTCATAAGATTTTCACCAATAGGTCAATCGGAGCGACTCAAGGACGCGCACAAAAACTTTACATGTAATATATGTCGTTTTTTGAATATCAAAAAATATTTTCTCATGTAAACAGAATAAACCATTTTTTTAAATTTGTAAATAGGTAATATTGGTTCATAATAGGTTTATCAATAGGTCAATCAATGCGTCTCAAGGACACGCACAAATAGACCAAATATAATATTGTCGTATTTCCAATATCAAACAAGTTTTTCTCATATAAATAGAATAAAACATTTTTTGCAACTTCATAAATTGGTACTTGTATATCAAAAAAATTTCAACAATACGTCGATTGATGCGTTTCAGAGACGCGAACAAATACGCTAGATATCGTATTTTTGTATTTTGAATATCAAAACAGTTTTTCTTATATAAAGTCGTTGAAAATTTTCTTTTTAAATTTCTAAATTCAAGAAAAAATCATTTGTAAATGGTCAATCTGGCTCAAAATCCTATCAGATCTGGATATCAATCCGAGCTACACTTCTTCAAAATTTCATGATGATAGCTCTGTTACTTTTCGAGATATGGTGAACAGAAAAAAAGTTACACAAACACGCGAACATTTTTTAAAAACTTTATTTTCGAGCTCCTGGGATAGAATTATATCAAAATATGTCAAAAAAGTATATTTTGAAATTGAGGTCATTGCAAACCTCCCTCCATGAGAAAGCAACATTTTAAAATTTGTTCCAAGCATCATCATTGAGTTTGAAATATCTTTTAAATTGACTCACATTTTTTCTGAGATTTGGTAAAGTCCTGTAGAATAAAAAAACATGTTTCAGCATTTTCTATACACTTTTCGTTTTCGACATATCTGAAATCTTCAAAAAACTTGTTTTTGCTCGAAAGCCTAGGAAAATTATATTAATATAACTTTAAAGCATATTCATGTACATTCTATTTCCTGGCTGAAAAATCATCTTTGGTTAAAAATTCAACAATTTTGTTGAAATATCGTCTTTTTGGTTTGAAAATTCATCTCTTTCAGTAGAAATATCATATTTTTTATTAAAATTGCAATTTTAAATGGATTTAACACTTTTTAATTAAACATAATTTTTTTTTAGTTTGAATATCAATTATTATTACACATTTCGTTGAGGAGTCATCTTTTTTTGTTGCAAGTTCAAAAATACAGTTGAAAGGCAAACGAATTCGTAAATATAATTCACTTCTTTGGTTGAAGATTCATCATTTTAGTTCCAAATTCATCTTTTTGGTTGAGATTTTAAATAAGTTTTGTTAAAAATTCGTCTTTTTTTAAGAAAATTAATTTTCTTGGTTAAAAATTAAAATCTTCCTTGCTTGAGGATTCAAATATTTGAAAATTTATCTTGTTAGACGAATTTAACTCTTTTTGATTGAACCTAAAATTTTTGTCTTAGTTTGAATATCAATTATTATATTTTTCGTTGAGAAGTCATCTTTTTTTGTTGCAAATTCAACTACTTTAGTCAAACTCATTCGTTAAAAATTCACTTCTTTGGTTGAAGATTCATCATTTGAGTTCTAAATTCATCTTTTTGGTTGAAATTTTAAATATTTTTTGTTGAAAATTCGTCTTTTTTCCAGAAAATTAATCTTCTTGGTAAAAATTACTGTTTGGTTGAGGATTCAACTATGTATTTTATTGAAAATTCGTTTTTTTATGATTCAACTTTTCTTTGTTTAAAAATTTAAATTTATTTGGATTGAAATATCAAACATCACATTTTTTGTTGAGAATTCATCTTTTTTGGTTGAAAATTCAACTAATTAGTTGAAAATTGAACTACGTTGTCAAGAAGTTATTTTTTTGGTTAAGGATTCACCATTTTAGTAATTTTAGATGAAACTTCGTCTTTTTTGGTATGAATGTTCGAGTTACAAAATTAAACAGTTTTGTTAAATTCGTCGCTTTTGGAAAATATTCAATCTTTTTAGTTAAAAAATACTACTGGTTGAAAATTAATCTTTTTTTGTTGTTGAGTATTTAACTATTTTGTGGAAAATACGATGGAAAATATGTCTTTTTTGGATAAACTAAATTTTTTTAAATTTTGTCATGAATCTTAAGAAAATTACATTTATATAACTTTAAAAATTGACAAACAAATAGAGCTAAAAATCAAATAGTTACCCGAAAGTTTTATTTTGTGTTAGAAATTATTTATCCCCTCAAAGCAAAATTTATAATTGGCAATGTACTTCAATTATGGAACTCTCTTTGAGAAAAGTTGAACATAAGGGCATTTAAAAAAATTTAAATTGATGGAGGCAGAAGAAATTTTTTTTAAAACTCGTATTTTTCTCGTTTAACAATTGGAAATGACAGCAGAAATATTTCTGTAAAGCTTGAAATGTGGAACCAGAGCTGCGTGACCGATGAGTCCCTGACAAAGGCTCAATGTCAACATTTTTCAAAGGAAATGCACTGCGCGTCTTCCGTGAGTCATAGCTCATAAACCTTTATGAAAAGTCAAGCTATTCACTTACTCAATTTCATGTTTTCTCGCTAAAACGCAAAGTCTGTGAAATGGCTGATAAATGTTTCACTTTTTCTGTACCTTTTACTTTATAAAGTTATAAACGTAGTCTCCGGAAAAATATATGCTGTAAGCCTTATTTAAATATAGAATAGAAAATTTTTTTAAAAAGACTGTACAAGGTCTCACAGCCTGGTCCAATTTTCAATTAACCATTTTTAAAATGTATTTCCTGTATTCCCTATTTCAGCGGTGAGTGTAGGTTTAAACATTTTTTATTCAGCGTGACCACTCAAATCCTGGAATAAATTCCTCTCATTTCTCGATTTATTTCTGGATTTCAAACGTTTTTCTTCGTGATTTAGATGAATGGCTTCTTGTTACATAAAAGAACCACTTGAAACCTTCATTTTCATTTTATTTCTTTCAAGATAGTGAAAATAAACTAATAAAGTGAGGTAAAATTCTTTCTTAGCAAAACCATAAATTCACAAATTTTTAGTTTACCCAAGTAAGAATCTTATTTTCTATTAAGAGAAAAAAATAATGAAAAACTGGATAAGGACCATTTTCTTTTTCTGCCCTAGCACACAGAATTTGGTTTCAAAGTTTTCGCATGTTCAATTTAGAGTTCTTGGAAGACACATGCTTCTATAATTTGATCAAAATTTTGTATTTAAATCCAGCTGCTATTCTCATGTCTTCAATATTGATAAATGAGCAAGAATAAAAATGAGACAAGAAACTATTTCGAAATGTGAAGATCGAGTCTTGTCCTTTTCGATCTTAGATGACATTTGTTTGACGTAGAAGGTTATCAAGCTTTGTTGAATTTCAAGAATTACCGGTTTCATATTTTATAATACCTCTATTTAGCATCCAATCTCCAAACTCGTTCGCTCCATTTTCATAGATGATGTAGGCACGGCTTAATATTTATTATAATTCTCGCATCCATAATACATTCAGAGTGTCTGTAGGCTCATCGAAAATGTTTGTACAGTTCTCACAGAATTTCGGTGAACCTATTCCACCTTTCAAATTTCCCCATGTTGGGCGCACCACCGACTTTCTTTGAGCGCATGGCCTAATAAATTTATCCAGAATCTAAGTTTTAAATTTGATAATTATTAAATACTAAAAATAAATTCAGAATACCAATATTTACTCTTCGTATTCATATAAGAAAATGGAAGAAGTCAGATTAAATCATTCAAAGAAACTTGTTTAGCCATTTATTATTATACCATTAAGCGTGACTAACTCGGTGAGGAAGGGAGTAATGTTGGGGAGAGGGTATAGATATTTGCATTGATCTAGAATTTCAGTAAAAATAGTTGCAATGATCCAGCAACGTCTTGAACAAGGATTTCTGCAAATTAATCATCAAGTTAACTCGAAACCAATTCAAGAGAAAACGAATCCTATAAAAAAATGTTTTAATATATAAGTAAAAATCAAAGGGTTGAAATTATTCGATTTTGAATTGAATTGAAGAAAAAGTATTCCAGACCAACAAAAAACCTTTTTTTCCATTCACATTAAGGAGTACGCACTTATTTTGTAATTATAATTTTTTTGGTTAGTGACAATATTTTGATAAAAGCCATTTAAGATTTCTTCTATGAGTCAAAATAACAAGTAGATCTGCGTCTCGAGGATTAGAATATGGAAATAAAAATTCGATAATTATTATTATTCTCTATAATACAATTAACTACACAAATAATTATTGGGAGAAAATTATTATTTTATTGATTTTTTCGCGCCCCTAGTTTTGACATAATATTTAAAGAAGCGGACTGGCATTTAAAATTATCTCAAAGATTGCAAGGGATTTCAGTGAATTAAAAAATTGTAATGGGATTGCAAAGAATTTCTTAAACTTATAAGGATTTTAATTGATTTCATGTAAAGGATTTAAAATGTTTTAGAGTATTTCAAATTAATCCAAGGGACTTTGACAAAATGTCAAAGGATTTTCATAGGATTTCAATAGATATCAAATTTTGAAAAATATTTTATAATATTTTCATACATTTCAAAGAATTTCACAAGAATTAAAGGTTTTTATATAGGATTTCAAAGATTTAAGGATATTTCAAAAGATTTAAAGGTATTTCAGAAAAATTCCAATATTTCCAAATATTTCAAACGATTGTTAAGGAATTTCAAGGGACTTTATAAGATTTCCCAGTATTTCTATAATTTTGAGGTATTTTAATGAATGTCCCAGGACATCAGAGGATTTCATAGGCCTTTAAATATTTCAAGGGATTTCAAGTAATATTCACAAAAATGGAGAAATTTCGTAGGATTGGAAAGATTTGAAGAGATTTTCCAATATTTCAAGGTATTCCTAAAGACTTAAAAATTTTAGGATATTTAAAACGATTGTAAGAAGTTTTAAATAGATTTCAATAATTTGAAGGGATTTTAAAGAATTTTTGAGGATTCTAAGGTAGGGGAGACTACCCTACAGTAGATGATGATCCTAAAATAAATAATCCTTAATGATAAGGACAAATATAAATAAAATAATTAATTATCATTTTTATATAATAACACGTATCGTGTCATAACTATTAATTACATTTAACTTATTATTTAACATCCATTAGTATTTTTAATCAATGATTATCTACTGTAAGATCATTATCTACTGTAGGGTGGTCTCCCCTATTCTTAATAACTCCAAGGAATTTTCAACTAGCTTCATTTGTTGCAAATAAATTTTGTGTTACCGGATGACAAGGTGTAACACAAAATTTAACTTTCCAAAGAATATTTTTAGTCTACATTAACTTTGTAATAAAGTATTTTACAGCTAAGTAGTACATGTTTTTACTAATATTTTCTTCATAAAGTCACCTACAAAATATGCTGCTTCTAATGATAAAACCGTGTTACCGGATGACACCAAATTGTTGTCCGATCTTTTTGGGGCTTCTAAAATCTAAATCATTTATTTTGGTCAGATAAACACACTTTGAATGTGATCAAATTTTTGCGTGTTGATGTATATTCAATAGTATTTAATTATTATTAAATTTATATCTGGAAATTAAACTTACAAGTCATAAAATTAATGAGCAACTGTTTTGTTACCGGATGACATAATACTCGTCGACATTTAAAATGTTATTGTAATTTTAAAGTCTGAAACTCTAAGAAGAAATGAGAAATTAGCTTTATTTCGTAATTTTGCGATTATTCCTGGAAAATAAGTGTATTTAACAATTAAATCTTCCGCTCTATTTTAAAAGATATAACGCCATAAATTTTTTAAAAAAAAGGTAGTCGGAAGCACATTACCTGGTGACTACTTCTCATATTTAATCAAATTTATTTTGCTATGGAGAAAAGTGAAAATGATTGACAGATAGGATATTGTTGAAGAAAATACGCTTAATAAAACCCTATAATTAGGAAAATTATTTCTCCAAACACAAACGAATAATATTCCATAGATATGATATATGTCTACTTTTTGATTTTCACCCATATTCTTTCAATTTCAATTAAATATTTTTTGGACTTGATTTTTTGCACACTAGAAAAGAGGAAGATATAAATTTAGGAAAGTTTAAAGCAAATTATTATTAATAAGGTAGGCAATTTTTATTCTAATAACTTTTTCAGACTTCAAGTGATACTTTTCTGGTTGAATGAAACTTATTCGAAGTGTGAAATCCCGAACTTCGAAATCTCTGTACTGTTACACGGAAATGTGCGTAGCATGCAATGTATATAATGTTATTCAATTTATGCACACTGGAATGCATATTCTCCTCGACGGAGTCACCTATATAATTACGTGCAATCAACTTGAGTATCGTAAAGTGAGAAAGAAGCAGGAGGTCAGAACAAGTAACTTGAGAGTATAACGGATGATGAAAGAAAACACTATAGTCGATCGTTGATCTATGTGAAAATTATTCTTCTTTACACAATTCTATTTTTCACTTATCAAATTTCTAAGACGGGCTGTACAAAAATAGACTGCAATATAGAAAATAAGGGAACAATATGTCAAATGCAAATATCATATTACTAAAAGAAGAAAAATCAAGCTATAGATATTTTCAAACTTGGTTGTTATAGCAGAATAAATCGAAGACTTGCAAAGAATTCTAAGCAAACTAAATACAAGCATTAAGAACATGGGCCTTCAAATTAACGTAAATAAAACGAAAAGCATAGTGTTTGAAGGAAAATGTGAGAAAACAATGTGCAACATTGTCCTAAATGATGAGAGATTAGAACAAGTTGATAAGTAGATATATCTAGGTAGCCTATTCACTAGTGACGGGAAGATAGTCGGCTGTTAGATAGGCGCATAAACGAGAGTCAGAAGGTTATCGATAGAGCAGGATCTATTCTCAGAAGTAAAAATATATCAAAAAAGCTAAAATGGCAATACACTGTTAGAAAAATCTGTATTAAATTTAATACAAATGTATATAAAGTCATTCGCACACACAGGAGTTGAAATATAATATACAGTACATTTTATATTAAATATAATATAAAGGCTGATATAGCTGCGTGCTTGAAAACTCAAAGTGCTTTTATTCCTTTAAATCTTATCAAATATTCGCCATTTAAATAATAATATAGAATTCGTCGATTAAATTTCTTTTTATGATTAAAATGCAACGTACATGTGAAACTCTTTCCAAAATTTGCCCTGAATGGTAGAGATTTAACGTGAGGACAATTGTTTGTAGGTTAGGTTTGTCATTTATTTACGTACTTGAAGCTTTTAACTTAAAATCCAATTTTATTTTTGATTAATTGTAAGAAGGTACCATGTTTTATTATTAAGAATCGAAAATTACTGCTATTCTTATTTAGATTTTGTGTAAAATGGAATTATCTGAGAGATGATCATTAACGTATATGAAATTTAATGAACCCGTACCCAAATAGCGATTTCATATGCTTGAGATATTAATTTCAATATATATTGGTATTTAAAATTTAATACTGTTTTTAACAGTGTATATAATTCTATATTTGTACCGACGTGACTGTGCTATACGATAGCGAGCATGGACCTGTCAACAAAAGGATAAGAGTAAAATTAACGCGATTGACATGAAAACTCTGCGCACAATTAGCGGGAAAACACTGATGGAAAAAGCGAGAAACAAAATAATCCTCAAAGAACACTCAAAAAAATCTCTGGTTAAACCAACCAGAATTCCGGTTAAATATGCTCTTACTATTTTTTCTGGTCAGACTAACCAGAATTATGGTTGAATTAACCAGAATTCCGTTTAAATTAACCAGAAATTCTTATTAAAATAATGAGAATTCTGATTACTTCAACCAGAAAAAGTAGTAAGGCCATATTCAACCGGAATTCTGGTTGGTTTAACCAGACATTTTTTTGAGTGAATGTGGTGCAAACGAGACAGTAGTTGACACCTGGGCAAGAAATCAGTTAAGATGGCTCGGACATGTTGAAAGAATAAAAGATGAACGTCTCACGAAACAAGTGTATAAAGGTAAAGTAAATGGCATTATGCCCACATAAGAACATAAGGACCCATAGAAACATGAGACCTTGCATGAAAAACTGCATGGACGTGAAGGAAGCTAGATAAGTATGCCAGGACATAAAAGTGTGGCGACAAACAGTTTGTAAACAGAGTTACAATAGACTGAATGACTGAATTACGTGAAGCTCTTCACTTGGGGTGATCGCTAGAGAGATTGATCAGCAACCTGGGTGAGAGCAGTGTTGCGGAACGAACGTGTTATTTGAATAAATAACACGACAATTCTAGATCAATCGAAAAAATCTATACCTCCTTCCCAACACTACTATTTTCCAACCGACCGAACTCACGCCTACCCCGAAAGGAAAATGGCTTCACGGTATAATAATAAAAAAATATGGGGAGACAATAACTTTATTCTTAAGGCAGGAGATATCCATTCCAGAGTCCAGAGTTCAAAGTGTTGAATTTGAAATGTACATACATTCATATTTGGAATATATAATAAAAATATTAAATAATTGAAATTAAAAATTGGTAAAATTTGTAAGTGTAAGAATATAACAGATAATATAAGGGCGATCCATAAATTACATAACATCTTTTTTGCAACTTCCTTACCTCTTCCCTCCCCCTGCAAGAAACCCTAACAAAATGGTTTGGACCCACCCCTCCCCGCTTATGTTACGTAATCTGCTCAAATATTTTCAGCCATGTCTTACTATCAAATAATTAGAAATTACTAACACGAAAAGAAAGAAAATTAAAATATTATGGAACATGCCAGAAAGAAACTACACTCTTTTCGAAAATTAAAATATACAAAAAGCTGTGCCATCTATAGTAAACAAATTTTCTAAGAAACATAATTTTTTTAAATTACTCTAATACTGAGATACTAATAAATATACTGCAGAATGAAATGCAAATAACAATTCCGCAGCGTATTTGAAAAGCTGGGTTAATGCAGTGTAGTGCGTTTAAATGCCAGAGTAAGTAAAACCAGTAATTCTGAATGCGAGTAAGGAATTTCGACGAAAAGCTGTTAACGTTAGGAGTGTCCGCTTGTTGAAAATGATTTTTTAATTTTTTAAATACGATAGATTTCACTTATAAACTTTTGCATTTTAATTGAGTGTATCCCATTAAGATATACGATATTTGTATTCTAAACTTAAAATTTATGTCTCTACGTCGATAAATGGGTGACCAATCCTTGTCATCGCAAATAAATCGGGAACATAATGATTAACCACAATATCTGAAAAGCAAATGGCTAATAACTTTGCAAAAATGCATTCAAAAATATTTCAACTTCTTAATATAATTTTTTGTAACCTTGCCTTACGAATAATGATAAAAAAAAACAGTCAAGAATAGTTTTTAGCTCCGGCCAATCATTCCACAATTTAGAGGCTAATCGCTGTGCTTTCGAAATCAGTAATCGATAACCTGCAACGAGGTGGCCAACGAGGTGGCCAATGACTATTTCACAACATTTCAGTGGACAATCATATAATTACTTGTAGCCAATCATTGTATTCTTTGAGATTATTGTTAATTTCTTCAAATATAAATTATTTACTACTTTTATAGCTTAACTTAATATGGCAATTTGAATCTTCATAAAATTTATTATCCATTTGTGTATTTCAGATTTAGAATTTCGTTCGACGCTTGTTGTTTTTTCTAAACATTTTTAAACTGGAAAAATTCCTTAAGTCGTCAATCATTATACCGATTGGCCTACTTATATACAATTATTTGATATTTTTTTCATGATTTTGAAGTCCATTTTAAACAGAAAATTCTTTACTTATGAATTAATAGTTAAACGTGAAATAGAATAACCTCAACATTTTAAGTAACAATAGCGATCACAATAAATGCAAATAAAGTGTAATAAAACGAGGTTTTATCATTTAAATATTGATATATTGATATTACTGATATTATATATTTATATTGATTTTATTCTCAAGTTGTGAAAAACTGACTCTTTAGCTCCGCTAGGATTCGAACCCAAATCTTCAGATTGCCGGTCTGGTACTTATAAATTTCTGGCTAATACCGTCACATCAAAAAATATTAAAAAGTGAATGTTTTAGGAAACAGTTGATTTTTAAATCCGGAAAAATAATTTTTCAAGAAAATAGTGGAGTTTTGAAGCAAATCATATATGGTTGATTTTTTAAAAATATCTCGTAATAATATCGACCCCCTTCCCCACCCCACATACACATGTAACATATCGTAACATTTTTTTTGTATTCCTAATTACGAGAAAGAATTTCAGGGACAAGAGAACCTTTGCCAGAAATCAATATATTATAACAAACAATTAATTTGGCTTTTAAGTTTGCACATTTGAAAATTTTTCAAATTAATTTGCCAATGAATGTTCATTTGAATTTTCAGTCAAAGTAGATTGGCACTCGGACTTATGGATTAGTCCTAATAAAAACGAATAGAATTAAACCATGTCGCGAATGTTCACTAAGTCGTTCTTGGTTGTTTCATAAATCAATTTATTTACCGTAATCCGACCAGGACGCAACATTTTGAGTAAGCCGTCTTGTTACGACCTTCCGCTCAAGTGCCGCAATAGTGCAGCCAATATAACGTCGTTAACTGCCTATCTTATTGGCGAAAGCAAACGGTCTCTGGTCGTGACTTTAATTTACAGAGAAGAAATTTCTCGGCAGACCTGTCGAGTCCAAAAAATAGCCTTGATACTGATTATTGATGTAATTAATAATATGTATGTAGGTCATTGCAAACTCGAAATATTTTACATAATTTTGAACCTTAAATACAACTTTTATGATAAGTCACTGAACTTTTAAAACTACTGTTATTTACCAATTTTTCAAAATGTTTTTTTAATCTGAGAATTTTTTTTAATCACCCGAATCGATCATAAGATGATTGAAATAAAAAAATCTGAATTTAACATTGAAAAGTGGAAGCACTCGAAATTGGAAGTGATCATTACAGATTTATCCCAGTTTATCTGTCACTTGTGAAATGATCAAATGTTTGTCTACTATAATTAGTTAAAAAAATTGTTATCCTACTTATGAAATTATCAGAGTGCCTACCCTACGCGACGGTTAATTTAAAATTAGAAAGTGATAAAAGAGCAGTAGTTTATTTTATTGTCTAATATACTGCTCTTCAAGGTTAATATAACTATCGCTACCCAGTTCATCACGATTAATGTTCTTTATATGCATTCTCAACACATCTTATACTTCCCATAAGCAGTCAAAAATTATATTTTTTATGAAAAAGAAAAATAATTAAAATACACTTTTTTTTAAGATTCAAATAGACTCGAAGTTTATTTTACCTTGAAAATTTTTCAACAAAAATGTAGAAAAAGATTTATAATCAAAAATAAAATTCAATGACTATCTAACTTTTCGGCTCTTTAGAGACAAAAATAACATAATATAAGAAAAATTTTGTAATAATGAATATATTGAATTTTGTTAATTCATAGACTTTTTTTTGAATATTTTTGAATTTTCCTAATTAGGAAAATTTAATAGTCGAAATCAGATTGGTATCAGAATCACCTACTAAAATACACTACCCGCGTGGAAAAATTTTGTGGCGCTGTACTGTTTCTGTCCAGTCCGTTTTGAGTCGACACTGGCGCGCCACAAGCTATCTGTCCAGTAGCTCGACTGGGATGTAACTCTCGGATCGACTAGTTTCTAGACAGATCGTCTATTTTGATCAAAAATAATTAGATAATATAATTATGTTGTATCACATAAAAGTTTAATATATCGATTTCGCAGTAAATAAAAAATATAAAAAAGTGTTTGTAGACAAAAAAATGAAAAACTGAGTTTCCGCAAATCTTGTACACATGCCGGGTGTCGAACTTTTGATGTGATTCATATTATGTTGCTGTGTCTTTGTCACACTCAGCCATTTTTAATTTTAACAAAATTTCATTTTTGTCGGATATGAATTTCAATTCAATAATCGTAATATTTATTTCAATGAAACATGAACAATTATTAAACATTAAAAGTGCTTGATCTGTGAATGAATCATTGAAAATAATAAAGTTGGTATGATTATACTTGCGATTAGGCTACAAAATAATCATTGTTTATTATTTTAAATAATTAATACGTTAGGCCTAATTATCATTTATGCAATCAATAAATAATTAAAATAAATTAAATATGTCAGTTATGTTAAAATTTGATTTTCTGGAATTTATTATAACGTTAACACTCAATTCAATTGGAAGGAAATGTTTTTGAACATTCTTTCAAAAAAATCGTTGTTATGAATATAGTTCGTATAATAAGATTCCAGTCACCTTCAATAATTATTGCTTATTATCATAAATATGTCACAGTGTACATTCAATTATTACTTGAGCATTTATACATTTATGTTTTGTCATTTCCTAAATCATTTATTCCAAAATTATTATTTTCTGAATTCACTTGTGTAGTTTTTGTTTTAGTCCGAACCGTGATTTTCTCTAGAAACTTGCTAAAATCTGGTCAGTCTTCATATATTCAAATTCGTAACAAACTCCTAGATAGCGCCAAGACTGGTACTAGCCAACAGAAAGTTTTGAATCAAACACGTAGCTAAACTAGACAGCGCCAGTGTAGCGCCAGACTAGTACTGCGTTAATAGATAGGCTTAAGGAAAACTGTACTGGCTTTAGCATGATTTACGACTGCCACTTAATTTTTCCACACGGTTACTGCCACTTGATATGTGGACATCGAGTTCTTAGTATTTGATATTTCTGGATTTTTAATTGTTAATTTTATGAATTCTGAATTCAAATATTCAAAATTTCTAAATTCTGAATAAAATGATGGCAGGTTGAAGTCCATTTGTCAATTTTTTCAGATGCTACTGACGAAATAGTTCAAATTGTAAGATTTTCTTTAATAACAAACAAAAACTCAAAATAATAAACATTTTTCAGTTATGTTTATTATTATATTATATATTCAATCATCATTTTCATACAAATGAAATTGTTTCCAATTTTTTCAACTTTTTTATTCCATTTTCAACTTCTGCGCAGTACAAAAAAAAATTAATCAATTTGATTAATAATTTTCTACAAATTCTTCCAAATTTATCTTTAAAATGAGCCAAAGAACTTCGATAAATGTTTCCAATTTCAGATATTTTTCAATTTAGGAAAACATTAAACATTACAATTTGCACTATTTTCTTAACAGCTTCTTAAAAAGTGACTGAATAAAAAATCTGTTATAAGATATTTTTTCGGATAATTACATGAACAATTTCAAAGACACTACTATCTAGCAAGAATTATCTAACAAGAAAAGATTAATCTTTCCTTGCTGTAAAGCTCGATTACGCATACAAAATAAAGTTTCATTTTGAACAAAGGAACAGCATCAAAATGTATTGAAAAACATTGAAACACAATTGTTTAAATGAATGAATAAATAAATAATTCATCTTTCATAATTGTTTAATATTGAACAATGCGAATATTGAAAGCAATTGATTTGTTTCTCAATTTATACATCGATAAAAGTATATTAAGTTTAATTGAAACGCCTGCAATTTATAGCATTTGGATAAAAAAAATCTAAATATAAAATGCTCAAAATCAAAATACTCGTAGGTAATATGTATTATAAAGATTAAACGGCTTGAATCAATGTAAGCAGTAACAAAAGTAATTATTAAGGATAAGATTTTTTCGAGAAGTATAGTTAACATAGATATCTGGTGTTTAAAAAATTGAAAAATTGTATGAAACATGAAGAGAAGGTCAGTTTATTTAGTTATGGATAGACTATACCTTTAAGGGCCGATTTCACCAACTCCAATTAAGTTGTTAATCCCCGATTATTGTAATTTAATCGGAGCCTTGCGTTCCACCATTTCCGTAACGCTGGTTAAGAGAGTTTAATCATCATTTAATTTAACCGCCCGATTTTGGCTGATTAGCGGACGTAATGCGTGATTACCGATGGTAGCACCAAACGTAACCTATAGAATTGCAGTGTGCGTTCAGTATACAGTTCGAAAATGGAAAATTTCTTTTATGATGATTTTCTATCATCTGATGATGATGAAGATATTCTGCACATTATCAATAGAAGCCCAAGAGTAAAAGAACGAGTGAATTATTTAGAGACATTGGATGTTCATCCATATTCATTTTCACAAATAAACACAAATAACTGGACAAATCTTCACTCGTCTTCTTTTCTTCGAAGTATGTAGCCAGCACGTTACTGTTTCTTCACACGCAATATGACCTCAGCGACCGATGCTCGCGCACGTACTTCACGGGACTTGAAAGTTGACCAATCAGAATCGTCGGATGAAGAGAAAATGGAAGTTATTGTGAATGGGGTATATGATTAAATAATGGAGAATCAAAACTTGATGATAGGACACGGTGGAACGCATTAGAAGTTAATGTCGGTTAAAACCTTGATTAAAAAATAATCGTGATTAGTTAATCGCCATTTTAATCGCTGTTGGTGAAATCGGCCCTAAGTAAATTAAAATTGTGGAATTTAGGAATATTTTGTTTTTTCTAACATATATGAATCTGTATAAATATATTTTTAATTACAAAATGAATTATTGTAAGACAACAGCAGATGTAGCTTTATATTATTGTTTCATGTTTTTCTACCGAAATTTGGATTGTACATTTCAGAACTAAATCAAACTAAATAAATCTAACGTCGTTACTATTTTAAAAAGTAACTTATAACGTAACTTATTTACAATTTTTTCAGTAACTTGGAACTTTAGTTTCAGTTATTTTAAAGTTACTTTGTGTTTTTTGTATACCTCCGATTAAGAGAGATTTATGTTTTAGTCATGGGTAGAAAAATTATTCTCTTTTGGTTGAGGATTCAGCTATTTTGTTAAATTTTTTTTATTGGATTCAACTGTGATTGATTTCAAATTAAAACCTTTTTTGGTTGGAATAATATCAACTATAATATTTTTCGTTGAAGATTCATCTATTTTAGTTAAAAATTGAACTACTTGGTTGAAAATGATTCTATTCCGATAAAAATACATTTTACGCTAAAAAAACTATTCATTTGAAGAGTGACTTTTTAGTTGAAAATTCATATTTGCGATTTGAAAATGCAACTGTTTTGTAGAGAATTCATCTTTTTGGCTTGAAAATGCAAAAATTTATTGAAAATTTGGTTTCTTTATTGATTCAAAATTTTAAATTATGAGAATTATAAGCATTCTTTTCTACTGAGATGCAAATAGTATTTTCAACTATTATATCAGTTGAAAGTTATGATTTGCATAGTACCGTGAAACGGGGGAATAGAATTGCTAGAATAAAATACGTGAATCTAGGGTGTACCCTAAGCAAAATAACTGCCCAACCTGACACTGGCAGTACACAAATACTTAAGAAAAAAATCTTTGTTTCCCAAATTTGTTGTACTTAATACTTTTCTCATAATTTTTCCTTGAAAACTTCCCTGTCTGCGCTTATTTGGAAATTAATAAATCATATTGATAAAAAAAACTCACGATTTATTATTAACAACAATATAAATTTCCTTCGAATTTTTTATTTTATGTATAATTTTGTAACGTGAATAGAAGAAAAATGTTGTAACTACCCATTTTGACTTTTAGAATTGCTCATTTCAATTTACAACTGCCCGGCTTGGGTAGAACTGCCCTTTACGTTTACGGTATACCTTGCGTGAATCGTGACTTTAACTTGAAATTCAATATGAAAAATCATTTTCAATGGCTGCTACAAATAAAGTCAATGAAACAAGTAATTCTGGCGATCGTCAAACTATGCGTAAATACAAAACCCGTTCAAAATCTGATGCTGTAGACATGTTTATTAGTCAATTTGAATTTTATTTTGTCTCTTGCCAAAATATATTGTGTCTTTTTTATTTACTCTAACGAATGCCTATTTCTGTTAAAATTGAGTTTTCATGAATTATCATCTTAGTTATTTTAATTTTCAAATTATGAAATTAAGGAAGTGAAAAATGGAACTTTTTAGGTAACTTGAAGTTACTTTATCTGATAACTGTAAGTAGTTATAGTTACAAGTAACGTATAACTGTAAATATTTACTCAAAAAAAAAAAAAAGAAAGAAACTCACTCAACACTGGTATTAATATATAAAAATATATGCATATATACGTATAAAGATGTATCAATTCTAGATGGATATGATGGTAGAATAAAAATGATAGTAAAGCGTTGATTTAAAAAAATGAAAGAAAATGTGTCAAGGAGAGGAAACCTGTTTCCTTGAGTAGTGCAGGAATTCATGGAGTTTTCGCATCTCCTGCCCTGCACCCATAATTAGGCGTGGTTGGATGCCTTCAAAATTACATTCCACGCCCGTGAGAACGTCGGATTCTATTGGCTGAAAAGATGCACGTCGATTCGCGGACAAAAATCGTTGACGAGTGGGTCAGTAGGTCATAACTAATTACAAGAATTCCGCATACCCCCTCCTTATCAAACTACCATCATCGTCACTCTGGTGTCCCGTCTTTTTCCGTTTTTCCGACTAGAGTCTACGTATAGAGTTATAGACTCTAGTTTCTCTTTTCTCCCCAGATAGAAGAAGATAATCTTCCTGGGAACTAGATTCGTCAAATATAGTCACCTGACAAAATAAGAGAAAGAGGCATGGGGGGGGGGGTAATTAACTTTTTTGTTTTCTCCTAATTTTCCATCTAAAAAAAAATGCTCCATTTATTACATTTGAAATTTAAAAATTAAATTCGCTTCTACACTCAGAGAAAAACTTTTCTTGAATCAAACAAACTGTTTTGTTGGATATACATGAAAATTTGGTTAAATTAAACAAATGTTTGCTGATTCAATAAAATATTTGATTGACCTAACCTATTGTTTTGGTTGAATCAACCAAATACTCCAACTACCAAAAGATTTTGTTAAAACAACCAAAAAATTGAGTTGGGTCAACCAAATGTTTTGTTGTCTATATAATAACCAAATTCTATGGTTGAACCAAAAAAAAATGTTGTTGAATCAACCAAATCGTTTTCTGAGTGTAACTTTCAATTTTTTTAAAGTTTCCGACGTATTTTGCAATATTTCACAGGATTCCTAATAATTTAAAGTTATTTTAACAGAGTTAAAGATATATCGGGGAATTCCGAATAATTTTGAGAGATTTGAGATCAAATTAAGAAGTGAAAAAGAATTTAATTAAATTTCAAGGGATCAAAAACGATGTCAAGCGATTTCAAATAATTTCCAGAGACTGTAAAGAAATGTAAGCCAGTTCAAAAACTTGAACAGAATATCTGTGAATATCAAATAATTTAAGAATATTTTATGAGATTTTGAAAGATTTGAACAAACTTAAAGCGTTTTCAATGGGTTTCAAAGTATTGCAGGGCATATCACAAAATTTTTGAAAGTTTCAATGGATTTCAAAGAATTGTTTAGGATTTCATGAGCTTTAGCAGATTTAAAAAAATGTTTTAAAGTTTAAAAGGTTTCAAAAGATTTCAGGAGTATAGTCGAATCATCATTTAATAATATAGAGACATATATATTTTGAGATGAACAAATATTTATTCGTATTTTTGTATAAAGTGTGTGCATGGCCAGTAAAGCTGCTAGTAGATATTTTCTGATATAGTTCCTTATTATATGTATTAGAATTTATAGGTAAAGTTTTTAAGTAGTTAAAAATACCCATTTTTGACGTGCATTTGTTGGCTAATAATAACATAGAGTTACTGAAGAAAAAATTTTTCCAATATACATAGTACAAAAAATATCAACATCTGCGTTTAGGGGAGTGTAAACCTACATTTTTAACTAGTAAGTTCCCCAAAGTGTTAAAACTTCAGTAAGTCCTTAACTTTTGAAAATAATCATGAAAACTTTACAACGATGATGTAAAACTACCATGTGAGCAGAACAAAGCCTGACAAAATTGTTAAAAATTCAATTTACCCCCAACTTTGCCAAAACTCGCCCCTTAAGCCATTAAAGAGTAATTTTCAACCGTATTTAACTGGTAGGCTCGAAATCGGCGTTATATGCCAAAACTGGTAGAAGCAAATAATTCTGTAGTCATCTGTTCATCATGAAACTTCATTTCCAAAGGGTTTTTAGGTCGCTGATGACGAATCCGGGGTCAAAATTGATAAATGAAAAATGGTGGGTCAAATATGAAGGATCCAATATTTGAATTGAATGAAAGGCAGTGCTAAAGAGTTTTTTTAAGTCAATGATGACTATTCTACTATATTTTATCAGCTATTTGGAGTTTTTCAATTTTGATCCCGTATTCGTCATCAGCGACCAAAAACCCACTTAGGATGGACTTTCATTCAAAAAAGTTGACTTTTGCATTTTAGTTTACCATATTCGATTTACTCTTTCGAATTTCTTATTTTTAGAGAGATTGATCAGCAACCTGGGTCGGAGCAGTGTGGCGGAATGAACGTGTCATTTAATCTATTCACTATTTTCCAACCGAGCAAGTCACGCCTACCCCGAATGGGAAATGGCTTAATGGTATAATAATAATAATAACCTTGGATTTGTCATCAGCGGCCAAAAAAACTAGGGTAGGTATACCATAATTTTTATCAAAATCCATTGAGTTTTGTGGCAGTTACTCCAAGTGCGCATATATGCGTCATTACTAGTTTTGTCACGGACTTTTTGTGCGCATATATGCGTCATTACCAGTTAATTGGTTAAGTATCTTCTCTGAATTTTATGAACGTAAAATGAAAATTTAAGTTGCAAATTATATAATACAAAACATTTTATTATACAAATATGAAAAATATCGCCCTTAAAATAAACATTTTCCCTTTTCACCCTTAATAATCCATACAAAATTACATTTTGTTTCTTTAAAGCTGATTATTAAAAATATTTAATATTAATTTCTTTATATTGAAAGAAAAGGGGCACTATTTTTCATATTTGTATGATAAAATTTTTTATACAATTTGCCACTTAAATTTTCATTTTACTTCCATAAAATTCAGAAAAGACACTTTGAAATTACTTTTTAGTGTCTTCAGGGGTGAGTTTTGGCAATGTTGGAGGTAAATTAAATCTTTACAAAATTTTGTCAGGCTTTCATACTGCTCAGATGGTAGTTTTACATCATCGTTGTAAAGTTTTTATGAATCTTTTTAAAATTCGAGGACTAACTGAATTTTTAAAGCTTTTGGGTACTTTAAAGGCCGTGCCTTACCTCTACACATCCTTTTGAAAATCTCAAAAAATTAGGAAAATTTTTTTTCACAAAAACACAGATTGAGGGGGTGAGACTTCAAAAATTCAGAAAAATAATTTTTTTGGGACACCCTAATTTGCTTATTACTTATTTTAAATTTGTCATTATTTAAAAATGGTTGGAGAAAAAAACGGGAAATTGTCTCTATGACAAACTTCACCTAATAGTTTTTCCTTTTGATAGCAAATTGACGATTAAACATAAATTTTGAAAGAATTTGAATAAAAAAAACGTTGATAAATTAATCGGTCAATTCTTCTCGAAGATTCGATTTTGTAAGCCAATCATGTGTGGATTTATATTCATACCTGTCATTCTTATCTTATTATCTATAATAAATTTAGTGCTTTACGATTTGCGATTGAATACAAATTTTCTTTTACGACATTTCCTGGAATTTGTTCTATACAATTTAGGTGTGAGTAGAATTTTTTTACCGGTTATGTAAAAAGTTTTAGAATTGCTTGCGTAATTTTGTTTAATTACAAAAATGCTATGCATTCTTATATATCACAAAAGCATTATTTTTTTGTAATTTCATATTTGAATAACGTTTTATTTCGATCCTTAGATTGATCCAAAGCGGATTGTATTGAATTTCCTATTTATACAAAGTCAGAAACATTCCATTCAAGGTTTCATCTACAATTACAATGTAAAAGCAAATAAAATCAAAGCAGGAAATTCCAGAAGCGAAAATATTTAAAACATTCCAAAGAAGAGCTTCTTGTCGATTACAAGGGACAAGGGGGTAATTTAATGCACATGTCTTTTGTGATTGGATATAAGTGACGCGAGCGCGTGCATTCGACTTTCCTGGCCGATTAGAATAACGGGAGACATGAACGCCAGAGAAGTGATGTCTACTGGACTGCCTCGATTACAGAAGTATTCACTTTTACTAAAGCGGTCAGCTAAATCGCACACATCCTTTCAACCTGTGCAATCTTCTGGTAGCAGATAACAAGGATTAACTTACTTCTTCCTGTTTCCTATTATTTCTCAGAATCTGTTTTATTTTCATCTATGAAATAAATTATAACTTTTATTTTTCAAATCGAAAATTTGAATGTTGATATTAGCAATTATACAGATGCGATCTATAGAAAAATTGAAATTTAAATGCCTTATAATAATTTTCTAGGCGTGCAAAATATTCGAAAGTATTACAATTTTAAGAATTCCAAATTAAAAGAGCAAAAATTCTGAGATAGAAATATCATCTATAACTGAGGAAATAGATATCAAGCGTTTGAGCGTATATATCGCAAGCCTTTAAATGTAAAAGATTTTAAATGTGAAGCGTTATTGAAATTTTAAAAGAAATAAATCTGTAAAAATTAAAATTGTTAAGCGTTTTATAAATATGAACAATTAAACTTTTCTCTGAAAACATAAAGGACTTTCGAATCGATGATGAATATTTACAATATGGAAGGTATAAAAATCTAAGATGCCTGGATTTTGATGTCTGAAGTTGATAAGTTACAAATTTGAATAGCTTCTAATTTAGATGTATTCAAATTAATTATTCATATGTCAAATTGAATAACTGATTTTTCATTTGTGAAAGTAACTTAATTAAAGGATGAGTAATTTCTCTCATAGGCACAAAAGTTTCAAGTTTAATTAATGTGTTTGTGTTGAAAAGCTTTGACAAATGATATTACAAGATATTCTTCAATATATTATCACCATTGAATAATTGAATAAATAATACTTAGAAAATAATTAATCATTTGTTGAATTTATTCTTAAAGTTTAGGAATTTGAATAATAATTAAAACAAATTTTCATTTTCTCTTTCATATACTTAAAATTCAGTGCATATTTGACATATTAATATTTTGAATTAAAAATATGTAAATATGTATATAAATACATAAATACAAATTTTCATATGAAAATATTAAATTTTCAAAATTCATGAATTTTCAGTGAAAAGATTTATTTTCAATAAAATAGATAATATTTCAACTAAAATGATGAAATATTCACATGATTTAGATTTTCAAAAAAAAAAATAATTTTGAACAGCAAAAAACGAATTTTCAACAAAATAGTTAATTTTTCAGTGAAAAAAAAAAAATTAATTTTAAGAAAATTAAGAAACTAGCTCAATTTCCAACCAAAGTAATGAACTTTAAACTAAAATTATGAATCTTCAATTGTAATAGTTGAACTTCAAACCAAAAAGTAGAATATTCAACTGGATTCGTTAAGTTTTCAAAACTAAAAGAATTAATTTTAAACAAAAACAGAGGTTTCAAGCGAAATAGTTCGATTTCAAACAAAAAGATGAGTTCTCAGTTAAAATTATGAGTCTCTATTCAAAAAAATTAATTTTCAACAAAAGAGTTTACTTTTCAAACAAGAGTAGTTGAATTTTAAATGAAAAAAATGAATTCACAACGAAAAGTGTAGTAGATATTTCAACCAAACAAGATTTTAATCTTAAATGACCTAAATAAAAAACAGTTGAATTAAACCAAACTACAAAACTTCAACATCATTTGAATTTTCAACTCAGAAAGATTTTCCAGTTAAGAAAGAAAAAAAATCACCGAACTGTTTAATTTTCAACTACATAAAACAGATACATTTTCTACGAAAAATAGAATTCTTTAATTTTCTGTTGAAAAAATTAATTTACAACCAACAAAAAAACGCATTATCAACAAAATAGTTAAATCCAGTAATATGAAGCTAATTCTACCAATGAAAAAAAATTGTTATTCAATATCATATTGCAATTTAAACAAAATTTAGGAATGCTGTGGAAAAAATTCCATGACTCCAAAAAAAATTTCATAACATTTCCAAGTTTTTCCAGGTATATAAAAATTCCCTGACAATTGCAGGTTTTCCAAGTGACTAGACTCCGTGAACATTCAAAAATTGAAAGGGTATGATGCCAAATATGAAATCATTGAGATTGGAAATTTGTATGTATTTGACAATGAAACTATTGAAATCGAAAAACATAATACATAGTACTTTCAAATTTAACCATTTCATTTTGGTCAGACACTTGCAGATTTAAGTCTATAAAAATTCCAAGTTTCTAAGCATCTAAAATTTAAATAGAAGCATTACAATATCTGCTTCCTTTATTTCCAAAAACTAACGAACGAGAGACTATTATCTAATTTTTAATAGTTAAAAATTCAAAATATTTGAAATTTAGAGCTGGGTGTAATTGAAAAGCATCCAAACTTTACAAAATTAAAATTTAAAACGGTTGAATTTTGATAAAAAAGGTTTAAATTACTTAAACTTTAAAGCAGTCAACATTCAAAAACTTAAATAATGGCATTTGAAAGCCCCGAAAATAAAAGTATTAAATTGTAGTGACCTTTGTGACCTTTGAAATTTAATGAATACAATTTTAATTTAAACATATCAAAGCCCCGCAATCTGAACCAGGCTATGACATTGGAATTATTCAAATCTCAAGCCTTGCAAATTTTTTAATTGATATGAATAAAATAAAATGTAGTCGATCGATATTTGAATGAATTTTAGTTTGGAATCATTTCAAATTTAAAACATTTAAGCCCACGCAATTTTTAAGTTTTTAATTCGACTTGAAGCTTTCCAAATCATAATTTAAAATGTTTTAAATTTTAAAGGATTTGATTCGCTATACAAAATGTATAATAACTTGTCAAATTTCAATGCACTTGAAAGTTAAAGCGACGCATTCTGAAAGCATTCAGAAATCTTTGAGAAAATCTTCAAACTCACACAGTATTCAGCTTTTTAAAAACATTTAAAATCTAAAACACAAAATTTTCTCTAGAAAAATTGATAAAAAATTTATAAGGATAATGTGTAGTTTTCAACACATTTTCAGAACGATGTTCAGTGTTTATATCTATTTATGGGTGTATTACATTCAGACTTTCCAGGATCGTGAGAAGATTTCGCGTTTTTTTTAACGTTTGACGAACCTGTTCTGGCAAGCAAGATGGAAAAAGAAAAATTCTTCCTCGTACGAGCATTGGGAGCAACGGAACTTCCGACACGGAATATCCGTTTTTCTGTCACGTACCTGCAGGAGGTCTATTGATGGTAACAGGTAGTCGGGCATGGAACCCATGCGAAAGCAGGGCCGTATAACGAACTACCTTCTTCACCTGATCGTTTTTTCTCTTTCTTCCTTATGCCCTCGGTTTGATCATATCTGTAATTTAGCGATCCGCTATTAAAGTAAAGAGCGTCTACAAGAACTTTCTAAAAAAAGACGGTTTGTATCCTCCATACGATGAGCTCCCTATTTTTAAGCACTCTGCAATTCATTTCTGAATACAGTATTTTAGATTGCAAACCACTAAGTGAATTCGAAAATTACAATTTCAGCAGGCACTTTATCTCTGGTTCATATAATTTCTGACAAGGTTTAAATGAAAATTTATTATTTTTGTTCAATGGATTTAATAGCTTTTTCTGAGTTTCATTCATATAGAAGATTTTAAATAAAAATGGTCAACTCAATTTAATCAAAAAGTTACTTTTATTTAATTTTTACCAGATTGAGAGTTAAGAAATTTTTGTTTTTATATTTTGTAAAGTGTGGGGTTCTCAACCTGTCATTGAGAGTCCCAAACAGGTCCTTTTATGGGAGAAGGGAACTCGATTCTTTCAGAGGACGCTTTTATATACGGATACAGTGATACTCCACCATCTAATTGGTTTCTATAATTACTAAAATGTGTACATATCTTTTGGAATGTCTTATTATTGCTTCAATGCTTTCAAAAATACATGTTGTACGAACACAAGATTCATTACATTATTAAATTTGGATAAAATATTCTCTTGGGCTGAAGTTCGAGACGTCTGAGTCTGAGTTAATGGTTTGAAAAGACTTTGCCACAGCCGTTTTTTCGAATTTTACTGTACAAAAAAGTGCGAGCGAAAAAATAAATTTTTGAAAAAATCGCAATTTTCTTCCAAAAGAACAAAATGTACTGCTTTTTGACTTCAACTTTCAAAACACATTATCCATGAGGTGTACAAAAAGGGTCAAAATTAATTTTCCATCACCAAAAAAGTGTCAAAATTTACCAAACCTGCCCATGTTAACGCCTCAATGCACATAAACGGTCGATTTGAATATAAAATGAAAAAGTGTACCATTTTATGAGTCAGTACTCAAGAGCGGATCCAGAACATTTTTCAGAGTGGGAGATTGTGAATTTTCTTCAACGAATGAATATGAAAGGGAGTGGGGAGGAGACTCTCCCAACGATTTTAAACAACTTTTCAAGTTGAATATAAGGCGATAAATTCCACTTTATTTATATTTTTCAATTATAGTATTTTTCTATATGCTGTCTTACTTGGGGTATAATTTTTGTTAAAAATTCATCTTTTCAACTTGAAAATTCAACAGTTTGGTTGAAAACTCAACTGTATTATAGAAAATTCATCTTTTTGGCTTGAAACTTTAACAATTTGTTTGAAAATTCAAATTTTTTGGTTGAAAATTGATGCAGCTTGTTGAAAATCGTCTTTTTGGTAGAAAATTAATCTCCTCAGTTGAAAATGCAACCATTTGGTTAGAAATGTCTGTATTTTGTCTCGAATTCTGTTAAAAATTGGTCTTTCATGGAAATGTAATTATTTGATTGAAAATCCAACTATTTTGTAGAAAGTTCGTCATTTTATCTTAAAAATTCCACTTCTTTTACTTAAAAATGCTACATTTTGGATCACTTTTTTTCTTTATCGGCTGAAAAATCTTTCTTTGTTGTGGATTTAAATATTTTGTTGAAAATTCGTCTTTTTTGGTTCAATTCAACAGCTTTTGATTTTGAATGATAATTTTTCTTTGGTTAAAATATCAACTAGCACATTTTTTATTGAAAATTATTGAAAATTTCAGAAATCCAATTTGGTTTCCTGAATCTTGTCGAGTTGTTAACTCCTCAATTCTCTAGCTCTGCTAATTAATCGAAAATCTAAATAAAGAATAAATAGTTTTTAAGAAATAATACAAAATAACAAGTTTTCTATAAAAATTCGGAATAAAAAACTCTTCACAATATTTGTATAAGGGCTTGAAGATTATACTTTGATTGTAATATTTATTCATGCTATATACATATATACATATATATATATATATATATATATATTATTTTTCAAAGAAAATGATATGTAAGCCTGTGAGAACCTTTCAAATTAAAAGCAGCGATATATCTAACAAGAAAATTAATTTCAGAACTGAATAAATATCAGTCTACTTTATCTGATTTAAATTAGTTACAATAGTACTAGTCAACTATATGTACATAAAAATGAATATTGTTTTAAGCTCGTATGAGAAATTATTGGGTTAAATTATTACTTTCAAGAATGAATAATTTTCAATTATACGATTAAAATTTGAACATTTTTATTTGAAGGATGGCACAACGGAAAGTGACCAATTCCAATTTTTAATTAAAGAGAAACACGTTCCCGAAAATCCAATTTTTCATTGAAGAAAAAAATTTCATTTTTAGCTACTGTGTATTTAAATCGTTAAAACAAAAGTTTAGTTGAAAAATGTCATTAAGTTCCAAAAAAGTAGCGGGTACATTTGTTTCACTGAAGTCGCAAGTTTGATCAAACTATAAAACTGTGATTTAAAATATAATTTTCAATTGAAAGAAGCAACAGTAAAATAAATTTGTAACTGCTGCCTTGAAAAAATTGTAAGAAGATGAAAAATGTTGTAAAAACTTGCAGTCTTACTGGAAAAATATTTCACAAATGACATTATAAAAAAGCTTCTTCACAATATATTTCGTATTGTAATTTATCTGATTTTTTGGGCCTAAATCATTTTCGCAAAAATGGCCTCCAAATTAAAAAATTTACAAATTCAAACATTTGAAGTTCAATGAATTTAAATTGAATAGTTCAACCTTGTACAATTTTAAATCAGAAATAATACCAAAAAGAATTATTATTATTTAAACATTGCAGATCAAATCAAATAAATCTTAAATTGCATGGTTTGAAACATTTCAAACTTTTTAGTATCCAACTTCAACTCGTTAAATATGGTACTTTAAAAATGATTAAACTTTGTTTACTTTAATAATATCAGATAGCAACTTCATAAATTTTAAAATTTCATATTATTACCTCTTGAAAGAACACAATTTTGAAATGATTCATATACAACCATTTTTAAAAAGTCAGTATTGTTGTCAAGAAATTGTGAAATTTGGACTATGACTTTTTCCTAAACAAAACTTTAAAAAATCAACTAAAGTATTTTTTCAGTATTACACGCTTTAAATAGATAGCCTTTAAAATATTAAAGGCATAATTGACATAACATTTTAGGAAAATGATTTTTACACGATGAGCTATTAAAAAGTTACCGCAAACTCACAGAGTTACCGAGTGTCACCAAGTGAAGCATCAAATTTCGAAATTATTTTAAAAATATTTAGAGTGGACGCAACGTATCTAAAAATACTGAAAATATTTGTGTTGTGCTCTATTTAGCAGTGTATCCACATTATCAATTCTCTTCTTATTTTACCAAGAATCCCTCAAAAAGTGTTACCGAATTTCATAACACGAAAATCATACGATGCACATTTTGCAAAATTTGGTTAACTTACGAAAAATTAAAATGCTTGTGCTTATGCGAACGCTCAGACAGGAATAAAATTATGATATTTTATTTAGATTTTGTTAAGAGTAAAATGATTTTGAACATAAATATTTCAAAATTGGTTAAATTCTACTTAAAAAAGGTGATGTTACCAAATAAATGTCTCGAAAATATCGAACACATTGTTGCCAAAAGCCTGATTGGCTTTTACACGGCTTGAAATTACTACATTCATTACATGAATTTGAAATTTAAAAATGTTATCGACAATTCAATTTCAATTTGTGCACAACTTTGATAGGAGAATTAAGCTCAATGCCATTATATAAACAAAAGTATTCATTACCATTAGTTCTTTAACACCGAGGTGCTGATCATTTGAATTTGGAGTACACACCAGGTATTAAGATTTCAAATATTTCACAACGTTTTAAAAGATTTTAGAATATATATATAATTAAAAAAAAAAGTTAAAAAACCACCGCAGGGTACCACTAAGAGCAACTGCCATCTAAAAAGAAAAAGTCAATAGCCCCCAGTAGAACCGCGGTAAAATACACCTATGGCCACGTCTCACATCCGTGAGATGGGTGGTATATATATATATATATAT